>UESW01003887.1:60214-153384 GCA_900491605.1 Calamus simplicifolius | reverse complement strand
AAATTATCAACTTTTTTTTCTCTTTATTTTTCTTCCATCATCCAAACATAAGAAGAAAAAAATATTTTTCTCCACTTTTTTCTTCTATTCATTTTCTCTTTTTTTTTTTTTTTTTTTCCTTCCTACTTTTTTTTCTCCGTTCAAATAGATTATTAGTGTCTCTACAAAGAAAATGAAAGAGTGCTCTATCGGCACAGCTGTGACCACTTCCCTTCCCTCTACGCGTCACTCCCGCTCGCCATTCTTCACCACCTTTTCTCTCACTTCTTTAACCTCTCATTGTGATTTTTCAAAATTATATATTAAAAATGGCTTGCTTTGTAACTACTTCTATTTATAATATTAAGTTTAATTTTGAAACTTCCAACTTATGCATCAAATGATAAAATACATATATTATTTTATTATTAAAATTATTTGATTTTTAATCATGCGATAAACAAATTAGGAGTTTTCAAGTTACATAATTTTTATTAAATAAATGCAATAATGATTCAAACCAAATAAACCATATATAATTAGATCATAAATGTGGGGTTCTTATTGTCTAATTAAAAACCATTATAATTCTATAAGAGATATATAACTTAAATATGAATTTAACACTCATTTAGATTAGAATATTTTAACACTATTTTTTGGAAAAATAATAATAAAGTTTATTCATAAAATAAAATTTTTCAATTGATGAAATAAGATAAATTATTAGTTTTTTCTTTTGTTACTTCTTTCTTATTAAGTGGAGATGACATCTTATAATTGGTGATATATGTAGGGATTTGAATATCTTTTGATATATATATATATATATATATATATCCTTCAGGTTTAAACAACGAAAACAGATCAAATTTTGAGAAGATTGTTAGGTAGCCCCAAACCCACTTATTCTCATTTCGAAAATCTTTACAATTGGGTTGCATTGAAGCACTCTTTAGTTACTTCATTAAAGTGGTAGAGTTTAGAAATGGATTGTTGATTCTAAGACCTCTTGTTATTGATAGAGTACATACATTTAGAGTAGTTATAGAGTTTGCTGGCTAGCTCCTGCACATTGCCTACCTAAATGTTCTAATCTGGAAACTCTTTTTTAAATTTAGATATTGTCACTACTGAATTTTATTCTCCGGCTTGGGAGCGGTCCACATTAGGATGGGGGTGACGATCTCGATTTTTCATCTAGGCGAACCTGCAAGACAGTCTTCACATAGAAAGCGTTGGGGGTGGCCCCTATGGAGGACTCTCCGATGCCCAAGTCTATGGCAATTCTCAACAAATAGATACGAGAAGAATGATTGCAGAAGAGTCTTTCAAGGATGGCCTCTCAAAGCTATGAACTCTGCTTGAGCGTTCTTGAGTTAAGATTGAGCCTACCTGAAGAAGTCTTAGGACAAAGTATTTATAAACTGTTGGAATGATGGTGGGTTGTTACCTGACTTCTCGGACGTATCTTGAAAAGTTAAAAGCTGGTATGATTCGAATCTGATTAGTTATGGGACCGGTATGATTATATTCGGCTTTATTCTTTCTTAAGAATGCTAGATAATCATAGATTTGAATTTTCGTTAATTGCGGTCAGAGGGTCATGTTTAGCTCCCAGTTGCTATTTTAGGAAGATCACTTCAAGATTCGAATGATTGAAGCTGTTTATCATTCGAAATCCTTAGCGTAATGCCAAACAATAAGGGTGTTTGAGTCAAGAAAGGAAGTACTTTGATGCTGCTGAGGCATGGAGATAGCTCAATCCTGCTAAGGCACTGCGATAACCCGATCTTGCCGAGGTATGGAGACAGCTCAGTCATGTCAAGGTACCACGATAGCTTGATTCTGTTGAGGCACTGCGATAGCTTGGTCCTACCGAAATATGACAGTTTATCTTTTTTTGAATGTGATAGTTAGTGAGTCAAAATTGAAAATGACTTTAGTCTTTTCGTCGTATGCACGAATATCATACAATAATGATTTTATCCTGCATCATATATGGTATTAGTTCATGCTACTGGTTCATAAATCATAAAATCATTTATACCTTTTAGAGAGTAATGTGGAAAGTGTATACTTTTAAAAAGACTAAAGTATTCATCTAATTAGTGCTTTACAATAAACTATATACTAAGGATTTTTTGACTAAAAAAAAGATTAAAGTGTTACCCATGGGTGCATGCTATATGAGGATGCCAACGAATTCAATGAATCATTTGTTTATCAAATATATATTTTTTTACCAATCTTAGTGTCCTTGGTTAAATTTTTGGGCTGAGATAGCCATTGGCTATCATCACTAGTTTATAATAGGAACGAGGAAGAAAAAAAATGTTAAATAAATAAAAAAAATTGAGATCAATTAATTACTGCATTTATGTGGTACATCTTATGCGAAAGAAATCTCAAGATTTTTTTCAAGAAAAAGGCTCACAACATCGATTCTTGATTGTGTAATTGTGAGGCAATTAGGAGGGATTCACATTATTCGTTATCTCCTCCCTGTCTTATTAACTCTACAAACTTATAAATTACTTTACATTAGTAAATTCAGGGGATTCCTCATCCCCAACTTTTCTCTCAAAGAGACATCTTATAATTGGCCCAATCCCATGTGTATCAACTGAAACCGAAGATATTGCTTTTGTAATTGATTTCCACTGCACAATATATCTACATGTTACGTTTTGTAGGAGAAGTTACGTATTATAATACTAAAACCCGTCTTTATAAATTCGAATTTCATGAGGGGCTCGTGGGCGGGTCTTCTCTAGTTCTCTTCCCAGTCCCCTTACCATTTTCTTCCCAAAAATAATAATAATAAAAAATAAAGTGGGGGCATGAAATGACCCTTGCCTGAGAGCGACCCGACAGGGACATGCCACGTGGTGGCCCTGGTACCGTTCGATCCCAGATCGCGATGACGCGGCTGGTCCCACCCACTCGTGCGGGCTCCCTAAGCCTGGTTCGAGAGGTTAGCTCACCAGAGCGGTTATGGGATGCAGAAGGGGCGGCAACGGGGGCCGCCCGGCGGTGCGAGGATGAAAGGTACGAAAGTATCGTATTATCATCTCAACGCTTAAATTCAGCGGACGAAACTTAGGTGCCGTTCGTTGTTCGTCATTTCCCCGCTTAAAATACATAACATATGATGTGGCTGATCATACACCCAAGCTGCACGGTAACAACTTGCATAGCCTTCGAAACGTAGTAATAATTTCAGCTGGCTTTCAGCATCATCCTCGGCTTCGGCCTTGGCCTCGGCCTCGGTCCTGGCTCCGGCCTCATCGGCCTTGACCTCGACTCAAGCCTTGCCTTATGCTATTGGCACAATTTCAGTCATGAAACCGACTTTGTATATCGAATAAAAAGCACCAACTGCCGCGTAGCCCGCTCACCCGCCTTTTGCTAAGATCACGGGCGATTACAGATACTGTGCAATTATCGATATTTGCGAAGCGCATTTAACAGCCGTGCGCCTACCTACGGAGTTGATCTTAACAGAAGATAGGATCCGACGGTTATCGCCGAAGGATAAGAGGGGCCCCCAAACAGGTATATAAAGACCGACCCCCAATGAGGAGAGGACGGGCTCTCAAGCTCTACTTTCTCATTTGAATTCCTGTTCCCCAAGCCACTAACTTAAGCATCAGAGGGTTCCTACTGGAACCACCGGTCTGGACTTCTTGCAAGTTCTTGGAGGAAGGAGGCGGCCACGTCGTACTTCTGAGGACCCGCAAAGATCTCCTATTGCCCGACGCTCCTTAAAAGTGATTTAGCAGTAACAGATTGACGCGCCAGGAAGGGGGTGCAGTCCGTGATAGACGTTTATTTCCGCGCATCTGCGACCTCACAACTTCTGCAAGGAAGAAGATGATAATTACACGAGCACAGGAGGCCTCCACCAGCCAGGCCGGGGGATGCCTCCCATGGGCTGAGCAGTCGGAGGCCAACTCCCTGTTCCGCCTCCCGCGCAGCCACAGGTTAACCAATCTGATCGGCTCGATGCCCTGACTCAATAGGTTCAGGACCTGATGGCGGTGGTGCGGGGAATACAGGAGTAGTGCTCCGCCACCACGCCTTTGCCACCTCAACATTCTCCGCCTCATGTGGAGGGTCCTGGAGCTAGCCGGTTTCATCGTGGCAGGACCCCTCCAGAGGCCTCCCACCCTCGTCGTGGCAGGACCCCTCCGGAGGTCTCCCATCGCGCGTCCCCAAGTCTCGTCGCCGGGAGACCTCCAAGTGGTGACGGTCTCCTTCTCATCACTTTGATCGCTTTCCCAGGCGGCGCGGTGAGAAGGAACATAAGCAGGTGCATTCCCTGCACCGACAGTCTTCTCCCTATTCATCTTCCGAATCCACAAAAGAAGACACCAACAGGAAGACCGCTTGCCGGGCCGAGCAACGGTTGGACGAATACCATCAGTGGTTAGAGGAGCTTAGACGCAGAATCACCAACCCATACGGGACGAACTGCGACCACCGCCCCCCGCTTTCTTGCCGTATCATGGAGGAACCGGTCCCACCCCAGTTCCGTCTACCCCAGCTGGACCCGTACGATGGCACGACGAACCCTCTAGATCATCTGGAGAGCTATAAGGTCCTCATACAAGTTCAGGGGGTGATAGATTCTCTCCTCTGCGTCGCCTTCCCGGCTATGCTTCGGAAGGCAGCACGTGCATGGTATTCCCGCTTGCCATCACGTAGCATCCGTTCCTTCAGACAGCTCGAGAGGTCTTTCTTGGCCCACTTTGATGCGTGACGGAAGATTCCTCGGGTAGCTGATAGCCTGTTCGCTATCCAGCAGAGGAGCGGTGAAACCCTGAAGGACTTTGTGGCTCGGTTCAAGGAACCTGCGCTGGAGGTATACAACCTTGAGGACTCCGTGGCCACACTAGCTCTGAAGGGGGACTTCATCCTTCCAGGTTCGCTTATTCCTTGGACAAAAAGCCTCCTCACTCTTATGCCGAACTGCTGAGCCGAGCGCAGAAATATATCTGCGCCGACGAGGCCGACTCCTCCAGGAGGAAGGTTGACAAAGGATCCGGTAAGAAGCCGGCACCTTCAGAACCCGCTGGGGTGCAGTCCAGAAAGCCAGAGCTGTCTCATCAATCAGATAACCAGCCTTAAACTTTGGTCCCCAAAGAACATTTCACTTCACTGCTTGCCCCGATATCCCACATTCTGTTGGAAATTGAGGACGAGCCCTACCTCTAGTGTCCACCTCCCTCCAGCGTCCACCTCTCCTAAGGTCTGGGGTCCCCCGCAGCAAGGAACTCTACTGCCGATATCACAGAGACTACGGCCACGACACTGAAGACTGCCGCCTGCTGAAGAGGGCTATCGAGGAACTTGTCCAGCAGGGTCACCTAGGCAAGTTCGTCCGAAGAGGAAACCCTGCTGCCCCGGGTCCGTTGATGCCTCCTGCACCTCAGACTGGCATGGACAATGCCCCAACGAAGAAGATGGTGGCCATGATCTCCTAGGGGGCAGGTAACAGTTCTAAAAGACAGCGTGAGGAGAGAGTAGATTCTGTAATTCTCTTCTCTAAAAGGGATCTAGAAGGGGTAGTAAATAAGCATGATGATAGCATCATCGTATCTATGACGATCGCAAAGCACCCTGTAAAATGAATTTTGGTTGACAGTGGAAGTTCAATTGATATTTTGAGTTACGATGCTTTTGTTCGAATGAATTTGCCTAGAAGTTCCCTTCAGCCTGTCACCACCCCTTGATGGGTTTTACTTGAGACTCTGTAAGGGTCGAGGGGGAAGTTACCCTCCCTGTCACAGCCAGGACTCCACCGCATCAGAGCATGGTTCTTATGAACATCCTGGTAGTCCGGATCCCATTGGCTTACAATGCTATCTTGGGGAGACCTGGTTTGAACCTGCTGGATGCTGTTATCTCCACCAAAAGACTACATGTAAAGTTCCCCACCAACGAAGGAGTTGGAGAGATGAGGGGAGAACAGAGCCCATTACCGCTCTGTTACCACTTAGCCCCCAGTCCATAAGGGGTGGTGTCGGCAATAGCACCCGAGCCGCTCAACCGCCGAGACTTGGAGAGGAGGGGGGAGCCAGCCGAGCACCTGCTGACCTTCCCATTTGGGGACAACCCGACGAGAACCATTCAGGTTGGGGCACTACTTCCAAAGGAGGCGCACGATCAGCTCCTTGCTTTCCTGCATGCCAACTCCGACATCTTTGCATGGTTATCATCCGACATGCCCGGCATCACTGAGGAGGTAATTACTCACTGGCTCAACATCAAACCAGGATGTCGGCCAATCCGGCAGAAGAAGAGAAGCTTCGCCCCAGACCAGCAAAAGGTCATTGATGAAGAGATTCGCAAGCTGGAAGATGCAGGCCACATTCGGGAAGTCCATTACCTCGACTGGCTGGCTAACGTCGTGATGGTCCGCAAGGCTAACGGGAACTGGAGGATGTGCGTAGATTTCACTAACCTCAACAAAGATGCCCCAAGGACAGCTTCCCCTTGCCTCAGATTGACCAGCTCGTGGATGCTACATCTGGTCATGAGACCCTTAGCTTCATGGACGCCTTCTCTGGATACAACCAAATTAAGATGGACCCAGCAGACAAAGAAGCTATTTCGTTTGTGACCGAGAAGGGGATATACTGTTATAAGGTGATGCCGTTCGGACTAAAGAACACAGGAGCCACTTACCAGAGGCTGATGAATAAAATCTTTGAAGACCAGATCGGATGCAATATGAAGGTGTACGTGGATGATATGCTAACTAAAAGTATCCATACCACTGATCACATTGCCGACCTGGCGGAGACCTTCGGCAACCTTCGCCGGTATCAGATGAGGCTAAACCCCCGCAAGTGTGCCTTTGGGGTGACAGCGGACAAATTTTTGGGTTTCATGGTGATGCAGTGGGGGATTGAGGCAAACCCTGATAAGATCCGAGCCATCTTAGACATGAGGTCTCTGGCTAACAAGAAGGAAGTGCAGCACTTGACTGGAAGGATGGCGGCCTTGAGCCATTTTTTTTCCAAGTCCGCAGAGAGATGCCCTTTCTTTAAGGCAGTGCGTAAAGTCAACGGCTTCGAATGGATGAGGGAGTGCCAAATGGCCTTCGAGGGATTAAAAAGAGTTCATATCCACCCCACCATTGTTATCTAAACCAAGAGGTGGGGAGGAACTCCTTCTATACCTCGCTGCCTCTCCCAAAGCTGTTAGCTTTGTGCTTGTTGCATGGACGCCGATGGGACACAAAAGCCGGTGTATTACACTAGTAAGGTGCTCCATGATGCGGAGACTAGATATTCAAGAGTCAAGAAGATTATCTTTGCATTGATCGTTTTCGCCCAGCGCTTCAGGCCCTATTTCCAAGCTCACCCGATTGTGGTGGTCAAGGACCAACCACTCAAGGAGGTCCTTTCTCGTCCTGATACCTCTGGCTGGCTGGCGAAGTGGGCACTCAAGCTGGGAGAGTTCAACCTATCGTTCGACCTAGGTCGGCTATGAAGTCTCAAGTCTTAGCAGATTTCCTGGTCGAGTGCACTTGGACAGAAGAGCAATCGAAGGTGTCCCATGCAAACCCCTCGGGCGTTGAAACCAAGGAAAGAAGGGATGACTGGATCCTTCACGTAGACGGAGCATCAAATTCTCAAGGGAGCGGGGTAGGCCTCATCCTAGCTAGTCCAGATGGAGTTGTGACCAAGTATGCCCTCCGTTTTCTTTTCCCAGCCACCAACAACCAGGTCGAATATGAAGCTCTACTGTCAGGAATAAGACTGGCTCAGGAGCTCGGGGTGAAATGCCTTAGAGTCTTCACCAACTCCCAGCTAGTCTCCGGTCAAATCAAAGGGGAGTATGAGGTGCAGGATCCTACTATATCCCGTTACTTAAGTATGGTGCAGTCACAAGCCTCTCCCTTGACCCACATCAGCGTCAGCTACATCCCCCAGAGGGAGAACGCCAGAGCTGATGCTTTGTCCCAGTTAGCCACCTCGGCTGACGGAACCTTGGGAAGGACCTACGTGGAGCATCTGGAGACCCCAAGCATCGATGTGGTAGAAGAATCCATGCCAGTCCGCCAAGAGCCTTCCGGGATGGATGCTTACATCCAATACTTCACCACTGGTGCCCTCCCAGCCGATCCCATTGAAGCCAAATTATTCAAGTGGCGAGTACACCAGTTCCTGATGTTCGACGGACAACTATATCGAAGATCTTTTTCTTACCCTCTTATCAAGTGCGTTGGTCCTGTAGACGCTGACTACATCCTCCATGAGATCCATGAAGGTATCTGCGGAAACCACTTAGGGGCAGAGTGCTGTCACACAAGGCCCTACGCCAGGGCTACTATTGGCCCACCATGTGGGAAGATGCGGCTGAACTGGTTCGAAAGTGTGACAGCTGCCAGCGACATGCCAACTGGTGCAGGCACCAGGATCAAGCAGAGGATTCTTAACCCTCTGTGGATATCTGATTAGTTATGATTCAAGTCTTGAGTTGGAAAATAAAGTTTAGTTTATTTTGAGTCTCGTCCAGTTCATTTTATTCTAAATTGAGTCCTATCCAGTTTAGTTTATTTTAATGTGAGTCCTGTAGTAAGTTCATCAGCTTACAAGAGGAGACATCAATATTGGAGCAGAAGACAAGGCCATCACAGTCAGACAGAGCAGCTGCTAAAATTCAAGTTGGTGCCACACCTACTTCAAGCAGCCCACATGCCACCTAGTAGAGCAAGCAACCTTTCCGATATGGATGATCATTTTTCTCATCTGGCCAATGCCGATTTCATGCCAAATCAAGCTGCCACAATTGCATCTGACCGCTTTCCAAGATCACCTTCCTCATCTAGACATTGCAGATTTCATGCCAAATTAAGCTGCCACTGATTGCATCTCAATCATATCTAGACGATCACCTGCCTCACCTGGACGCCACAGATTTCATACCGAATCCAACTGCCGCTGATTGCATCTAGAAGATCACCTTCCTCATCTGGACGCTGCAGATTTCATGCCAAATTTGACTAGGGTGCATTTTTTTCTCTCTTTCCATATATGTATTTTCTTGGACCCCAAGTCTCTTGCTATATAAAAGAGACCCTCTTGTATGAATGATGTATCTTTTATTATTAATCAATCAATCCAAGTTTTAAGTTATTGTGATTTTTGTTAATTGGTTCTATGGTGCTCTTGTTTTCCTCCTCCTGTGCGTGCCAACATCCTAAGTCTCCAGGAGAAACCCTAGCCACCACCTTTGTCTTCCAATAGTGGACGCCCAATAGCCCTTGACCGCCCTCTCCTTTTTCTCTACTCCTTTCTTGTCTCTTTGCCTCTATTCTAAATTTTTCTATGATTCTTTAACCCTTGTATGGTGATCTTGCAGATCCCTCAGTAGCCACAAATCCAGGATTCAAGGTGATCATCATCCAGGACAGCGGATACTTGGCCGCAGATCCGTGGGCTCAAGCTTGATCATCTAGGGCACATCCACCAGGCAAAGCAACCCCTTCAACACTTTGATCTTCCCCTCTTGCTAGGTACACCCCTCTAATCTACTAGTAACTTTATTGTAGGAGAGCAAGCCCTACCGGGGCTTCTTAGCCTCAGCGGTCCTTCTTTCTTATTTTTTTTAGAAACTATTTCGCGTGCGGATTTACTATGAATTTTCTTGAATCCCTCTTAGGCTATTACTTTGGAAGAATAATTAACTGCAATTATTAATCATTAAAAAAAATTTACTTGCATGCGAATCGGTCCTGCATCAGTTTGGTATCAGAGCATAGTTAGGGCTTAATTTTAATTCACGTTATTATCAGTATATTATCTTTTAATTGAATTGTTTCTGCTTGCATATATCAAAAAATTACGAAATTTATTTCTCTAGATTCATTATAATTTAAAGTATTTTTTGTTATTTTCTGAGAATTTAATTCAATCTGTGAATTAATTGCATGCTTGATTACTCATAAAAAATGTAAAAATTCTTGAGATTTTGTTAATCGAATTGTTTCTGGCTGCATACACATCAAAAAAAAATTATTAAAAATTTTCTCTGGATTCGATATAATTGAAGGTATTTTTTTTTTTGAGGATTTAATTCGATCTATGGAAATTTTTTTTTGAGATTTATTGCTATTTATAGATTTCTGGATTAGGGTTTGTGTTTTACATATCATTCATCTGCATTAAATTACTCTTAAGGGCTTTCATTGATGTCAGATAAGGGAGGGATTGAGACCCCTTCCTTGGCCCAAAACAACCACCCGTGCATTTTGATCTCAAGCCTCTAATCTAAAACTGAGTAGCAACTTAATTGACATTTGCTCTAAAGGGCTAGGGACACCAACAGTCGGTTTAGTGTATTGGAAGAGACTAGTACAAATCAATCTGGTGTGTGCTCTGAAATTGGTGTCTAGAAGGGATGTCAAATGTCAAACGACTTAAGCGGAGTGTTGGGGTTATTCTAATTAGGTACCTGTAATTTGCAGGACGAGCCTCCCCCCTTCAACTTATCCCAACTAGCCAATTGAAGAGTTACTGTTAGATTGGCTTGCATTAAGCCAAATCCTTTACTCTGGATGACTAGGTCTAGCATACCATAGTCCGAGTCAGTCTGAGTCTTGTATGCTTGATTGTGCTTGTATGTGCACTAGATCAGGAGCATCTTTTCGCCCGTCACCACCTCCATTATAGGCTGAACCCATGGTTAATCAAAACATTGATGATCACTTAAGGATCATCACTGAACAACCAGTCTGAATGAACCAAGACATCAAGCAATCTGAGGCTAGATTAGGGTCCAGGTTCGATCAAGTCGAAACTAGGTTGGGCATCCTACAAGAAGCCCATGAGCCCCACATTGAGTCTGATCATGAGACCCCACCTCATCCTAGGAGAGCCCAACAGCCTGACCTCTACATAAGGCCAAACCCTAGGAGACCACTTCGACATAATCTAGTCCTAGATGTCCTCCCTAGGAGACCTAATCATGAGGCAGTAGACCAAGAAGAAAGAGCCCTTAGAAGTGTCAGACTTGAAGAACCTACTTTCGATGGCTCTATGGACCCTAAGGACTACCTAGATTGGGAGGAAGGGATGGACTAGTACTTTGACTGGTACGATATGTCTGAAGAGTGTAAGTTTAAGTTTGCCAAGCTCAAGTTAGTACGACAGGCTAGGTTATACTGGGCCACTTTAGAGCGAAGACAATTATTAGAGGGTAGAGACCCCATAGTCACCTAGCACGCCATGAAGGCTAGACTTAGGTCCAATTATGTCCCCACATTGTATGAACAGAGCCTATTGGACCAGTGGCAGGGATTAATTCAAGGTAGTAAAACTGTGAATGAATACATTGCTACATTCCAAGAGTATACCATGAGGTGTAATATCGTTCAGTCTGAGGAAGTCACCCTATCCAAGTTTAGGTATGGCCTGAGAGTAAATATTCAAAGAGAACTCTACCTAAGAAGGGTACACGATTTAGAAGAAGCTTACCAAGTTGCTAGGGATTATGAACATTTTCAGAGAGGGCTACCCTATCGTAGATCAGAGGCTACCAAGAGCCCTAGCCCATATCCAGGATCTAGTCAGGCCTATCCTAGTCGTCCCAGACCTACCCAGTACTCAGACCCCCGCCAGACTTTTCCGAGTTGACCCAACACTAGCCGACCCAGTACAAGCCGAACTGAGTTGAGTCGACCCCAGAATAGTACCCCTATACCCTAGAGAGAGGATAAGGGCAAATTTGTAGAGGTCCAAAGAAGTTCCAACCCCAGATCAAATGCTTTAGATGCAACAAACCAGGACATATGATCAGCCAGTGCCCAGTCAGATCCCTTCATATAGATGAGTTACCTGAGACTGAATCCGAGTCCCTAGTTGAGCCTGAGGGAGAGGTCTATGAGGCTGATACCCATCTGATAGATGAGTACGATGGAGAGGAGAAACATTTGAGTCTGAAGACCTACTAGGAGTGGTTAGATGTATTTTGACCCAAACTCAAACTAAGGACCAGAAGATTGGCGTAAGACTAACATCCTACAGACTTTTGTTAAGATAAGGGATAAGGTGCTCAAGATCATAATGGATAGCGGGAGTTGTGTCAATGCTGTCTCTACCAATACAGTTAAGTCATTAGGATTGACCATAATTTTTCATCTTAGTCCCTATAAGGTCTCGTGGGTAGATTCCACCTCTATCCCAATCAAGTCCAGATGCCAAATACTAATCAAATTACAAAATTATGAGGAAAAGGTCTGGTGCGATGTAATTCCTATGGTGTTAGTAGTATTATATTAGGTCAACCTTGGCTTTACAATCACAATGCCACCTTGTTTGGTCGATCCAACATCTGCTCTTTTAAACACAATGGGAACAAGTATGTGATACATCCAACTCCACCTAGGGACCCAATCAAGAAAGGATCTAGCAACCTTAAGGATAGCAAGTCAAGAGTTAATTTGATTAAAGCTAAGGAATTAGAAAAGGACATCACTGAGGGTAATCCTATTTGGATTTTGACCACTAAAGAGATCCATGAATCAGTCCAAAAGGAACAACCCTCAGAAGTAATTGAGATCCTAGAGGAGTTTAAGGATGTCTTCCCTGAAGAATTGCCTATCAGTTACCACCCCTGAGAAACATCCAACATGCCATTGACTTGATCCCAGGATCCACCCTCCCAAACCTTCCCCATTATATGATGAACCACACTGAGCATCAAGAACTACAAAACAAGTGGGAATTACTTAGGAAAGGTTTCATTAGGGAGAGCTTAAGTCTTTTGCAGTTCCTGCACTATTAACCCCTAAGAAGGATGGTACCTAGAGAATGTGCATGGATAGTAGGGCCATCAACAAAATCACTATCAAGTATAGGTTCCCTATCCCCAGACTAGATGACATGTTGGACATGATGGTGGGTGCCACTATCTTTTCAAAATAGACCTTAAGAGTGGCTACTATCAGGTTAGAATTAGACCAAGGGATGAGTGGAAGACTGCATTTAAGACTAGAGATGGTCTGTTTGAGTGGGTCGTGATGCCTTTTGGGTTGTCAAATGCACCTAGCACATTCATGAAATCATGACCCAGGTCTTGAAAGAGTACACAAAAAATTCTTAGTGGTCTATTTTGATGATATATTAATTTATAGCAAGACCAAAGAGGACCATCTTAACCATCTTAGATTAATCTATCAGACCCTTAGAGAGAATAGCCTATATGCAAACCTTAAGAAGTATGATTTCATGAAACATAAGGTTATCTTTCTAGGTTTTGTGGTAACCCAGAAGGTGTTTCAGCGGATCCTGAAAAGGTTAGGTCGGTTGTAGAGTGGCCGGTACCCATGAACGTCCACGATATCCGCAGCTTCTATGGCCTAGCAACCTTTTACAGGAGATTCATTAGGGGATTTAGCACCATCGTCGCACCCATCACTGATTGTATTAGGAAGGGTAATTTTGAGTGGACTAAGTCAGCTAATAAGGCCTTCCTAGAGCTTAAGGATAGGATGACTCATGCACCATACTTAGACTTTCAGACTTTTCTAAGGTGTTTGAAGTTGCGTGCGACGCGTCGGGAGTAGGCATAGGTGGAGTGTTAAGCCAAGAAAATCACCCCATAGCTTTCTTTAGTGAAAAACTAAATGAAGCTAAACTTAGATATTCCACCTATGATAAGGAATTCTATGCGATAGTATAAGCCCTTAAGTATTGGAGACATTACTTACTACCATAGGAGTTTGTTTTATTTCTGATCATGAGGCACTCCGATTTCTGAACTTTCAAAAGAAGCTAAATTCTAGGCATGGAAAATGGGTTGAATACATTCAGGCATACACTTTTGTCCTGAAACACCGTGCCGATATAGAAAATAAGGTAGCAGACACCCTAAGCCGTAAGTCTTTGTTGTTGAGTACTGTTAGCATCGAAGTTATAGTGTTTGATCGGATAAAAGATGATTATGAGACCTGTCATGACTTTGGTTAAATTTATAAGATCCTTCAACTAGGGCCATCCAGTACTAGTGGAGATTATACCATCCAGGATAGTTACCTTTTTAGGGGCAATAGACTTTGTATCCCTAGGACGTCACTTAGAGAATTCCTAGTCTGAAAAACGCATGCTGGGGGATTAGCTGGTCATTTTGGAAAGATAAGACTATTTAGTGATAGAGGACCAATTTTACTAGCCAGATTAAAAAGGCTCATTGCCCTGATAATAGCCTGATGTCAAACTTGTGCCGTGACAAAATAACAGAAGCAGAACACCGGTCTATATACTCCTTTGCCAGTGCCTGATCGTCCTTAGCTAGACCTCAGTATGGACTTCATTCTAGGATTACCTAAAACCCAGAAGAAGCACAACTCTATCTTTGTAGTGGTCGATAGGTTCTCTAAGATGGCTCATTTCATCCCTTGTTCGCAAACTTTTGACGCGTCTAGGGTAGCCCGACTTTTCTTAGACAGTGTGGTCAAGCTCCATGGCCTACCTAAGACCATTGTTTCTGATAGGGATGTTAGGTTCACTAGCTACTTTTGAAAAACGCTATGGCATCTGTTAGGGACCAAACTTAATTTTTTCACAGCCTTTCACCCCCAAACGGATGGACAAACTGAAGTGGTGAACCGTAGTCTAGGAAACCTTCTTAGGTGCCTTGTAGGCGAACACCTAGGGATGTGGATTTATTACTGCCTCGTGTAGAGTTCGCCTACAATAGCTCAGTGAACAGGTCCACGAGCAAGATCCATTTGAGATAGTCCATAGGTACAAGCCTAATCGTCCACTTGATCTAATTCCTTTACCCCTCCACACACGAGTCTCAGAGTCCGCACAAGCATTTGCATAGCATATCAAAGACTTACATAAGACATTAGCCAGAAAATAAATCTAAGTAATAAAACTTATAAAAGACTGGCTAACTCTCGAAGAAGAGCCAAAGAGTTCGGTGTAGGGGATTATGTCATGATTAGGCTTAGGCCTGAACGGTTCCCACCAGGGACTATTAAGAAACTTCATGCTCGCGGAGCTGGTCCCTTTAAAATAATAGAGAAGGTAGGACCCAATGCCTATGTGCTAGATCTGCCCTCGGATTGGGGTATTAGCTCTACCTTCAATATTGCAGACCTAGTAGAATAAAGGGAACCGACATGATTCCTAGTGAGTACTTTGGACCTAACCCTCCTTTCATGAGCGAACCTACCCAAGAGTGTCCACCACCAATTTTACCTGAGCGAGGAGAGCGGATCGAGCGTATCCTAGACAATCAACCATTATGATCCGGAACCGCGGTTATCAATGCTACCTGGTTCGATGATAGAGTTGCCCCGAATCTGATGATTCATGGATTACTCGAGAAAACTTGTAACACCTCGACCCAGACCTACTAGAGAGATACCAGAGCCAGAATGACCCATACTTGATGGGGTCGAGTTCTTCTCACCCTGGGAGAATTAGTGTGGGCACCAGGATCAAGCAGAGGATTCTTAACCCTCTGTGGATATCTAATAAGTTATGATTCAAGTCTTGAGTTGGGAAATAAAGTTTAGTTTATTTTGAGTCCCGTCCAGTTCATTTTATTCTAAATTGAGTCCTATCCAGTTCAATTTATTTTAATGTGAGTCATGTAGTAAGTTCATCAGCTTACAAGAGGAGACATTAGTATTGGAGCAGAAGACAATGCCATCACAGTCAGACAGAGCAGCTGCTAAATTCAAGTTGGTGCCACACCTACTTCAAGCAGCCCACATGCCACCTAGCAGAGCAAGGAACCTTCCTGATCTGGATGATCATTTTCCTTATCTGACAGATGCCGATTTTATGCCAAATCAAGCTGCCGCCAATTGCATCTGACCACTTTCCAAGATCACCTTCCTCATCTAGACGTTGCAGATTTCATACCAAATTAAGCTGTCGCTGATTACATCTCAATCATATCTAGAAGATCACCTGTCTCATCTAGACGCCACAGATTTATGCCAAATCTAGCTGCCGCTGATTACATCTAGAAGATCACCTTCCTCATCTGGACGCTGCAGATTTCATGTCAAATTTGACTAGGGTGCCTTTTTTTTCTCTCTTTTCATATATGTATTTTCTTGGACCTCAAGTCTCTTGCTCTATAAAAGAGACCCTCTTGTATGAATGATATATCTTTTATTATTAATCAATCAATCCAAGTTTTGAGTTATTGTAATTTTTGTTAATTGGTTCTCTGGTGCTCTATTTTCCTCCTCCTGCGCATGCCAACATCCTAAGTTTTCAGGAGAAACCCTGGCCGTCACCTTTGTCTTCCAATAGTGGATGCCCAAGAGCCCTTGACCGCCCTCTCCTTTTTCTATACTCCTTCCTTGTATCTTTGCCTCTATTCTAAATTTTTCTATGATTCTTTAACCCTTGTATGGTGATCTTGCAGATACCTCAGTAGCCATGAATTCAGGATTCAAGGCGATCATCATCCAGGACAGTGGATACTTGGCTGCAGATCCGTGGGCTCAAGGCTTGGTCATCTAGGGCGCATCCGCCAGGCAGAGAAACCCCTTAAACACTTTAAACTTTCCCTTCTTGCCAGGTATACCCCTCTAATCTAGTAACTTTATTGTAGGAAAGCAAGCCCTACCGGGGCTTTTTAGCCTCGGCGGTCCTTCTTTCTTATTTTTTTAGGAACTGTTTCGCGTGTGGATTTACTGTGAATTTTTCTGAATCCCTCTTAGACTATTACTTTGGGAGAATAATCAACTGCAATTATTAATCATAAAAAAAAAGAAAAAAAAATTACTTGCATGCGAATCAGTCCTGCATCACCAACATTCAACGACTGCCCGCTTCTCAACTAAGACCCTTGTCGGCCCCATGGCCTTTCGCCCAGTGGGGAATGGACATCTTGGGACCATTCCCTCCAGCCGCTGGTCAACGGAAGTTTCTACTCGTAGCCATCGATCATTTCACCAAGTGGGTAGAAGCTAAAGCGCTAGCCAAGATTACTAAAGCCAAGGTGAGGAACTTCTTCTAGAAGTCTGTTATTGTCGGTTCGGACTACCCCACACACTTGTTACCGACAACGGACGCCAGTTCGACAATACTTCTTTCAAAGCGTTTTGTGCCGAACTGGAAATATATCAGAGGTTCACTTTTGTCAATCATCCGTAAACAAACGGAGTGGCAGAAGAAACAAATCGGACAATCCTTCAAGGGCTTAGAACACGTCTGGATGATTTCAAAGGAAGATGGGCGGAGGAGCTCCCAAACGTGCTGTGGGCCTACCATACGATGCCCTGAACCCCCACTGAAGAAACTCCCTTCAGCCTTGTGTTCGGGTCAGAAGCAGTCATTCCAGTGGAGATTGGCATCCCTAGCCCCTGAACACAATCGTACAATGAGGAGGACAATCCTAACCAGCTGAGAGCCAATCTTGACCTCATCAAAGAACTCTGTGATCAAGCACGACTCAAGATGGCCTCCTACCGATAGAGGATTGTAAAATATTACAATGCCCAAGTTCATCCCAGAACGTTCCTCCCCAGAGAGACCTAGTCCTCAGATGAGCCGAAGTCTCCAAACCTACAGAGGGGGAAAAGCTGTCTCCCAATTGGGAAGGGCCTTAACGAATCACCGACGCACTTCATCGTGGAGCATACCGGATCAAAGGGCTGGATGGGAAGCCTCTTTCTCGCACTTGGAAGGCTCACAACCTATGTCGATATTATCAGTAGTATGCTGATGTCTTCAATTCGAGCATGTCTTCCAGAATAACATTCATTTTCTCACTAACGAAAGTGTCTTTGAGCAATATTACTTCTCGTTAAAGTCCGGCTCTGCATCGGCACTTAAAGCCCGGCTCCGCATCGGCACTTAAAGCCCGACCTCACGTCGGCACTTAAAGCCCAGTTCTGCATCGACACTTAAAGCCCGACCTCACGTCGGCACTTAAGGCCTAATTTGCATCGGCACTTAAGGCCCGATCCGCATTGGCATTTAAGGTCCGGCTCCGCGTCGGCACTTTGTTGACCCAACTATTGATTTTGATGATTAATAAAAGAATGAGTATTTATTTGATTACTAATGGATTTGACAAGTGTTTCAGGACTTAAAATATTTGATCAATTTAAATAAATTAAGAAACATGTTTTGAATCAATTGCAAACATCAATTTCAAAGTTTCAGAACCTGGAGTCGACACCTAGAATTCCTGGAGCCGACCCCATGGCCATTCAAATTTCTTCTGATTTTTGATACGGTCAGGAGCCGACACCTAGAGTTTCGGAGCGACACCCAGAGTTTCGGAGTCAACACTTACAGTGTCTGGAGCCGACTCCGATGCGGGGACAGAACGTTAATTTTTTGAGCATCTTGGAGCCGACACCTACAGTATTCGGGAGCCGACACCTAACTTTTTCGGAGCCGACTCTCGATGAACTCAGAACTTTCTATTTTTGGAAAAATGACTTGGAGCCGACACCTGAAAAGTTGGAGCCGACTCCAACCTGTCTGGAACAAAAATTTAAATTGCCAGATCAGCTCTAACGGTAATATTTCTTTTTACCTAATTTCTAACGGATATATTTTTTCCAAGGTACACTCCAACGGATAGTTTCTTCCAAAATGGATTAAAAGAAATCTATAAAAAGGGAAAAATAGTTTGAAAAGGAAAAAAATAGAAAAAAAATCAAAAATCCGAAAAGAGCCTAAATCAAGAGAAAACCTTCAAATTCAAATCCTTCCACTCCAAAAGCTCAAAGAGAATCCAAGGCATTCAATCAAAATCAAAGGATTCCAAAGGGAAGAAGAAAATTTTTTTCAACTTCTCAACTGCAACTTTGAAGAATCAAAGCTGAGGCTTGATTCAACATCTCCAAGAGAAGAGGAAAAGAAGAAAAGAAGAAAAGCTCAAATCCAAACTTCAAATCAGGCTTTTCTAAACTTATTTTTATTATTTGAATATTTGCTCATTGAGGAGCTTTGTATTTTGAAAAACTTTTCATTTTGTTTGTGCTAGTTCAATCTGGGGATTGAACTAGTGGAGGTAGTTACCTCGGTCAAGCTAGATAAGCTTGTGTTTAGGGTTTTGTGCTGGTGAGCCCGAAAAAACCAGCTGGGTTCGTTGTGATCCCGGGAAAACAACAAGTTTGAGTTGTGAGCTTGTAAAACAACTCGGCTGTAATCTAGGAATTATAGTGTGGACCCAAGTGAATCTTGGGAGTGGACGTAGGTGTTGGATACACCGAACCACTATAAAATCTTGTGTTTGCCGTGCTTTCATTATCTCTATCTCTATCTCTTTTTGTGCTTTATATTTTTGCATTTAATTTCATTCTTAAAGCAATATTTTAAAAGGTTTAATTTTTAAAGAACCCAATTCACCCCCCCCTCTTGGGTTGCCATCTGGGCCAACAATTGGTATCAGAGCAAGTGCTCATTTGATTTGATCACACGATCAAGAGCTAAAGATCCAAATGGCAACTCAAGTTGGATCATTTGCTGAAGGTCATTCTACGAATAGACCTCCCTTATTTAATGGTTCCAACTATTCATATTGGAAAGCTAGAATGAGGATATTCATTCAAGCTTCTGATTATGAATTGTGGGGTGTTATAATTAATGGACCTAGTACACCCACACATTGTTGATGGCACTATTGTTCCTAAGCCCGAAAGGGATTGGAATGATAATGATAGGAAAATGGCACAGCTCAATGCTAAAGCCATGAATGTTTTATATTGCTCATTAGATGCTAATGAATTTAATAGAATCTCTACATGTAATTCCGCAAAGGAGATTTGGGATAGATTAGAGGTTACCCATGAGGGTACAACCAAGTAAAGAATCCAAAATAAATTCTTGTTCATAAATATGAATTATTTAGCATGGAACAAACTGAAACCATTGCATGCATGTATACTAGATTTACTGATATTAAATGGTTTGAAAAGTCTTGGTAAAACTATACTAACTCTGAACTTGTTCGAAAATTCTTAGGTCACTTCCAAGACATGGGAAGCAAAGGTGACAGCAATCCAAGAAGCAAAGGACCTCAACACTTTACCCTTAGAGGAGCTTCTTGGATCCTTATGACCATGAGCTAACATGAAGCAACATCAAGAGGAGGAAGTCAAGAAAAAGAAAACTATTGCTCTTAAGGCTGCAAAAGTGAGGAGAGCTGCAGTGATGATGATGATGATGATGATGATGCTCTTCTAGCAAGAAAATTCAAAAAATTCATGAGAAGAAAGAACCCTTCCACAAGAAGAAATTTGGATGGAAGGAAAAAAAGAAAAGAAAAAGGACAAGGAAAAGAGAAAGACCCCTTGATTTGCTATGAATGTAAGAAACCGGGGCACTTTAGATATGATTGTCCTCAACTAAAGAAGAAAGAAGAAAGAAGAAAGCCTATGTTGCAACTGGAGTGATAGCGATGAATCTCTTCCGAGGAAGAACAAAAGAAGTTGCAACATTTGCTTCATGGCAAACGACGATGAGGTAAGTTCTGAAAACCCTTGTGATGATTTTGCTTTGATGAATTATTTGAAGCTTTCAATGAACTTGTTGATGATTTAAAATTTTGAAAAAGAAATACAAGTTTTGAAAAATGAAAATTTATCAAAGAAAAGAAATCTTAATAATGAATTAAAAACTAAAATCTGAAAATGAAATTTGATAAAAGAAAAGGAATCAATTTCTAATGAAAATGATAAACTAAAGAAGGAAGTTGATAAATATAAAAATTGTTGATAAATTTACTTATAGTTCAAAAAACTTAATTTATTTTAAGTAATCAAAGAGCTATATTGATAAAGCTGGTTTAGGATATAACCTAACTTAAAACAAAAATTTCAAAAATTTTTGAAAAGAAAAAAAAAATAATGTTACATGTCATTATTGTAACAAAAAGGACATAAATCTATGAATGTAAAAGAAATAACAAAAAATTAAATATAAAGGAAAGAAAATATGGGTTCCCAAAGGAACAATTTTATGCTACTAACCATGAAGGACCCAAGAAAGCTTGGGTACCTAAATATAAGACTTAATTATTTTTGCAGGAGTGTCTTGCGGCCAAAAGATCAAAGCGAAAGTGGTATCTTGATAGTGGCTGCTCAAGACACATGACGGGTGACAAAGATCAATTCATCACCCTTGAAGAAAAAGAGGAGGAGTTGTTACATTTGGTGATAATGGCAAAGGCCAAATCATGGGGTTTGGTAAATTCAAATAACTCCCTCCACATATATTGAAAATGTCTTATATGTTGATGGTTTAAATAATCTAATTAGTATTAGTCAATTATGTGATAAAGGTTTTAAAGTATCATTTGAAGCTTCTATTGCACTGTTTCTAATCCCATTGATAATAGCATTGTTTTTATGGAAATAGAAATGGCAATGTATACTTGATTGATTTAGACAATTTGTCTACTAGTAATCATTGCTTAGTTGCTAATAATGCTAATATGAATGAGATTGGTTGGTTATGGCATCGTAGATTAGGTCATGCAAGCACACACCTTATTTCAAAATTAATTAGAATGGATTTAGTAAAAGGACTTCCAAACTAGATTTTGAAAATAACAAAATTTGTGATGCATGTCAATTTGGAAAACAAACTAGAAATTCTTTCAAATCTAAAAATATTGTTTCAACTTCTAGGCCACTTGAGCTACTTCACATGGATCTTTTTGGACCTACTAGAACCACAAGTCTAGGAGGAAAGAAATATGGTCTTGTGATTGTAGATGATTACTCTAGATACACTTGGGTATTTTTAGCTCACAAAGATGAGACTTTCTCATATTTTTGAAATTCTTCAAGAAAGTCACAAATGAGAAAAACAACCATAGTGTCTCTAAGAAGTGATCATGGAACTGAATTTGAAAATCACTTATTTGAAAACTTTTGCATGAAAATGGCATTATCATAATTTTTCTGCACCTAGAACACCACAACAAAATGGAGTAGTTGAAAGAAAAAATAGAACTTAGAAGACATGGCCCGTACCATGCTATGTGAAAGCAACTACCAAATACTTTTGGGCGGAAGCTATAAACACAGCATGTTACATCTTAAATAGAGCTTTAATTAGACCAATCTTAAGAAAACTCCTTATGAACTATGGAATAATAGAAAACCAAACATAAGTTATTTTCATGCATTTGGTTGTAAATGTTTCATTCATAATAATGGTAAAATAATCTAGGAAAATTTGATGCAAAATCTGATGAAGGATTTTCTTAGGATATTCAACATCTAGTAAAGCTATAGAGTATTTAACAAGAAAACTTAATTGTAGAAGAATCTATTCATGTAGTTTTTGATGAATCTTTAGCATCAAGTTCTGAAAAGATTGATGATGAGGAAGATACAAACATTCTAAAAGATATTGAAAAACTTAATATAGATGTATCTTCAGATCATGAACAAGAAGCTAAAGATGATGATTCACCTAAGGTTGATGTTGTTGATAAATCATAATGATGTAGATCTTCCTAGAGATTGGAGATATGCTATGGTCATCCAAAGGAATTAATTATAGGTGATCCATCTCAAGGAGTAAGAACTAGATCATCAATGAGAAATATCAATAATCATCTTGCATTTGTATCTCAAATTGAACCTAAAACTATTGAAGAAGCTGAAAAAGATAATAATTGGATGTTAGCTATGCAAGAAGAATTAAATCAATTTACTAGAAATAATGTATGGACCTTAGTTGATAGACCTAAAGATCATTCTGTTATAGGATCAAAATGGGTATTTAGAAATAAATTAGATGAAAATGGCATAGTAATTAGAAACAAAGCTAGATTAGTTGCAAAAGGATATAATCAAGAAGAAGGTATTGATTTTGATGAAACTTTTGCACCTGTAGCTAGATTAGAAGCAATTAGATATTACTTGCATTTGCATGTCATATGCATTCAATTTATTTCAAATGGATGTTAAAAGTGCATTTTTAAATGGATTTATAAATGAAGAAGTTTTTGTTGAACAACCACCTGGTTTTGAAGATCATGAATTTTCAAATCATGTTTTTAAATTACACAAAGCACTATATGGTTTAAACAAGCACCTAGAGCTTGGTATGATAGATTAAGTAAATTTCTAATTGAAAATGATTTTAAGAGGAAATGTTGATAAAACACTATTTTTGAAAAGAAAAGAAAGGATTTATTGTAGTACAAATATATGTTGATGATATTGTATTCGGTGCTACTAACAATTTTTATGTCAAGAATTTGCTAAGTTAATGCAGGGAGTTTGAAATGAGCATGATGGGAGAACTCAACTTCTTCCTTGGACTTCAAATCAAACAAAGCAAAGAGGAATTTTCATCAACCAAACAAAGTACACAAAAGAATTCTCAAGAAGTTTGGTATGGAATCAATCAAACCCTTGGAACACCAATGAGTCCTTCATGCAAGCTGGACAAAGATGAAGATGGTAAGAAAGTAGATCAAAAATATTATCAGAGGTATGATCGGATCTCTTCTTTACTTAACAGCAAGTAGACCAGATATAATGTTTGCTGTATGTTTATGTGCTAGATTTCAATCTGAACCTAAAGAATCACTTAATTGCTGTTAAAAGAATCTTAAGATATTTAAGTGGAACTAAAAATGTAGGTTTATGGTATTCTAGAGACTCAACATTAAATTGATTGCATATTCTGATTCTGATTATGCTGGATGTAAATTAGATAGAAAAAGCACAAGTGGTGCATGCCAATTTTAGGAAGTAACTTAATCTCTGGTTTAGCAAAAAGCAAAATTCGGTTTGCATTATCTACTGCTGAAGCAGAATATGTTGCAGCTGGAAGTTGCTGTGCTCAAATCCTTTGGATTAAGAGACAACTTGAAGATTATGGTAACACTTGATAAAACACCAATTAGATGTGATAACACAAGTGCAATAAATCTAACTAAAAATCCAATTCAACATTCAAGAACAAAACATATTGAAATTAGATATCACTTTATAAGAGAACATGTAGCTAATAATGAAATTTGTCTTGATTATGTTAATACTGAAGAACAATTAGCTGATATATTTACAAAACCTTTGAGTGAAGAGAGATTTTGTTATCTTAGAGGAGAATTAGGGATTTGTGATCCTTTGGAATGATTTTGAAACTCTAAGGAATGACTATCTAGATTTCTATTAATTTCTTGATTCCTTTCATAATTTTAAGGAAAATCATCTAGTCATCTTGATTTGATTCTTAATACTCCAAAATTTTATCAAAATTTTATGAATTTTTTTGGCAAGTTTCAGTTGTTTGAATCTCAATTATTTTTCTCTGAAACTGTCATTGGAGTCGACACCTCAGAATGAGGAGTCGACACCTTTGTCTGTGTCGCTCTCGGTCCCTGACCTTGGAGCCGACACCCGTGTAAGTGGAGCCGACTCCAGTTCGAGCGCTGACTGTGTTAGCGATTTGGAGTCGACACCCGACTTTGCGGGAGTCGACACCTGGGAATCCAAAATTGATTTATTAGGGCAGAGTCGACACCTCGTCATTTCCTAAACTATCGAATCCTCAACCAAATCCCTCCTAAACTCTCAAAGTCTCCCCATCTCTAATTCCACTCCTCCCAAGCTTTCCTAAGGATCCAATGGCGCCTAAGAGGAGAGGTTCGGTGTTTGGAGCGAGTGGTGACCGGGAAGCGTTCGTGAGGCGACCCGTCCGCGAGCCGTCTCCAAGCAAGGATTCCTCCACCGATTCAGACATCCTAACACCACTTCACCTCAGGTAGATACCCTAGCAGGGAGGGTAATCACAATGGGTAGGAAAGTTGACTTCGAATTCTTTGAATCCGAGGGTTTTTCAATTGGTAATCAACTTAAGGAGCTCGGATGGGATAGAGTCTGCTCTCTTGATGTTCCCACTTACCCAGCTTTA
Source organism: Calamus simplicifolius (assembly GCA_900491605.1). Lineage (NCBI taxonomy): Eukaryota > Viridiplantae > Streptophyta > Magnoliopsida > Arecales > Arecaceae > Calamus > Calamus simplicifolius. The sequence continues at coordinate 128,518 of UESW01003887.1, read as the reverse complement.
GTAAAAGAATTTTATTTCAATTTATCTAGAGGAGATGGTGGTTTAGTAAGCTCTGTTAGAGGCAGACGGATTCATCTTACATTCAAAATTAGGAAATCTCCTGAGCATCCCTATTACTGGATTAGCTGGATATGCACAGTGATAGATCAGCGGCCTTATCAAGGATGTTAGGAAGAGTTGTTGAAGAATTTGAGGAAATTAGGGCTAATCAGTTGCCCTTGGAATTAAGGTTGTTACACAACATTTGCAGCAGGATTTTGTTCCCAAAGACCGGACGTTTTGAGTATGTCTCCGAGCGGGACATTGTTGTGATGGATAGTGTATTGACCGGTCAGCCTATTAACCTAGCAGCCATGATGATATTCTATATGGCCGAGGCCGGAGGGAAGAGAAGATCATCACTACCTTATGGCATGATTCTCACGATGGTATTCAGGAGCCAAGGAGTAGTGATTCTAGAGAATGAACCATCAAAGAGCCTGAGACACACCGATTATTATAGTTTGGCTACTTTACATCGAATGGGATTTGTCAAGATTAATGGTCAGTGGGAAAGGAAAGGCAACGTAGATGAGAGCCCCTGAGCCCAGACATTCTGCACCTTGTGAGGCTGGTCCATCTATGAGGATTCCCTCTCCGCATCCTAGTACTCCTGCTCCAGCTCCTGCCCCAGTACCTATGATTTCATCCACTTCTTCAGTCGGATTTTCAGACCTTCAGTTAGAGCAACTCAAAAATCTTCTTGCTGCTCAGAAGGATGAATTGAAGACTGAGTTTGACAACAAATTTATGAATCTTAAAGAAACTCTTTATTCCTTAGATGATCGGATTGCCAAAATTGAATCAACTCTTAGCTCTTCTACTGGATCTTTAAGTAGTGACTTGAAGAATATTTTGAAGAACTTAAAGACATTTGTGGAGATTCTGAAACCTATTCAAAGAGCAATGCCGAGTTACAAGATAAAATTGTCACTGCTTGTACTTTGTTGATGAAAGATTAAAAGACTACGTCAAGCTTCAAACTGAAGGAATGCAGAAGATTGTAGATCATTTAACAAGGATAATTAGAACTAATATATGATCTTCATGTAATGATATTGATGTAATGAAAGTTGTAATTTTGATGTAATGAAAGTTTCAATTTTGATGTAATGAAGTACTATTTTTGATGTAATGAAAGTATAATTCTGATGTAATGTAAGCATAGTTTCTTTTTAATGAAATTTCAGTTTCATTTTGCAATATTTGACCTTTGACATTTTGTTTGATTTGATGAAATTTCAGTTTTTTTGTAACACTTGACTTTTGATGAAATGAAATTATCTTTTGATCTATCAATTTGATCTTTTGACTTAACTTTTCTTTATCTTTTTGTTGATTACAAAAAAGGGGGAGAAAGTTATGTCGTATATGCATTGATTAGTAATTGATTGGAATTCAATTAAAGCTTATTTGATTGATTAATTTAATTGGAGAAAGTTATGTTGTATATGCATTGATTGGTTATGCTTTAATTGGCATTTATTTAATTAGTATCAAGTGACTTTGTATCAAGTGATACAAGTGATTTTGGATATGCATTAATTCAATTAAGCTTAAGTGAAAATTGAAATGACTAAATTCTAAGTATCAAACACGAACAATTGATAATTTGAACTTCATAGGGGGAGCTACCTTATTCAGGGGGAGCTTACTTATGAGGATCACTCTCTTGAAAATTTTAATTTAAGAATACTATGCATATACTCAATGTTTTTATAATCATCAAAAAGGGGGAGATTGTTGACCCAACTATTGATTTTGATGATTAATAAAGGAATTGAGTATATTTATTTGATTACTAATGGATTTGACAAGTATTTCAGGACTCAAAAATATTTGATCAATTTAAATAAATTAAGAAACATGTTTTGAATCAATTGCAAAACATCAATTTCAAAGTTTCAGAACCTGGAGTCGACACCTAGAATTCCTGGAGCCGACCCCATGGCCATTCAAATTTTCTTCTGATTTTTGATATGGTCGGAGCCGACACCTAGAGTTTCGGAGCCGACACCCAGAGTTTCGGAGTCGACACTTACAGTGTCTGGAGCCGACTCCGATGCGGGACAGAACGTTGATTTTTTGAGCATCTTGGAGCCGACACCTACAGTATTCGGGAGCCGACACCTGACGATGGCGAGCCGACACCTAACTTTTTTGAGCCGACTCCTCGACGAACTCAGAACTTTCTATTTTTGGAAAAACGACTTGGAGCCGACACCTGAAAAGTTGGAGCCGACTCCAACCTGTCTGGGATGAAAATTTAAATTGCCAGATCAGCTCTAACGGTAATATTTCCTTTTTACCTAATTTCTAACGGATATATTTTGTTTCAGGTACATTCCAACGGCTAGTTTTCTTCCCAAAATGGATTAAAAGAAATCTATAAAAAGGGAAAAACACCCGTTTGAAAAGTGACAAAAAAAAGAAAAATTTCAAATCAAAAATCCAAGAAAGCCTGAGCCTGAATCTCAAGAGAAAAGCACTCAAATTCAAATCCTTCCACTCCACAAAGCTCAAAGAAGAATCCAAGGCATTCAATCTTGAAAAAATCGAAGGATTCTCAAAGGGGAAGAAGAAACTCTGTTTTGAAGATTTTCCAACTTCTCATCCGCAACATTTGCAACGAATCAAAGCTGAGGCCTGATTCAACATCTCCAAAGAGAAGAGGAAAAGAAGAAAAGCTCAACTCCAATCTACTTCAAACAGGCTTTTCTAAACTTATTTGTTCATTCATTTGAATATCTGCTCATTTGAGGAGCTTTGTATTATTGAAAAATTCTTTTCATTCTTGTTTGTGCTGGTTCAATCTGGGGGATTGAACTAGTGGAGGTTGTATACCTCGGGTCAAGCTAGATAAGCTTGAGTTTAGGGTTTTGTGCTGGTGAGCCCGGAAAACCGGCTGGGTTCGTTGTGATCCCGGGGAAAACAATAAGTTTTGAGTTGTGATCTTGTAAAACAACTCGGCTGTAATCTAGTCGATTATAGTGTGGACCCAAGTGAATCTTGGGAGTGGACGTAGGTGTTGGATACACCGAACCACTATAAAATCATTGTGTTTGCCGTGTTTCCATTATCTCTATCTCTATCTCCTTGTTTGTGCTTTATATTTGCCTTGCATTTAATTTCATTTAACTTAAAGCTAATAGTTTTCAAAAGTTTAAATTTTTAAAGAACCCAATTCACCCTCTCCTCTTGGGTTGCCATCTGGGCCAACACACTTAAAGCCCGCCCTTGCGTCGGCACTTAAGGCCCAGCCCTGCGTCGGCATTTAAGGCCCAACCCCGCGTCGGCACTTAAGGCCGACTCCACGTCGGCACCTAAGACCCGGCTTTGCGTCAGCACCTAAGGCCTGGCTCTGCGTCAACACTTAAGGCCTAATTTCGCGTTGGCACTTAAGGCTCGGCTCCGCGTCGACACTTAAGGCCCGACTTCGTGTCGGCACTTAAGGCTCGGCTCCGCGTCGGCACAAAGCCCGACTTCACGTCGGCACTCAAAACCCGACTTCACGTCGGTACTTAGCCAGGCTTCCTATCGGCACACTGGCCCAACCTCGCGTCGGTGCTCAGCCCGATTTCGTGTCAGTACGTAAGCCTACGATGGGTCGGCATTTGATACGCCCCGATCTCAACTTCGGCCTTCCGGTTCAGAATTCTGCATCTTGACTCCGACCTTGGCACTGAGGTCAAGTATCGGCCATCCTAACTATAGCATCGGTTTCTAAAGGGTATCTATGATCTCGGCCCCAGTTTTGGTTAGAAAGGTAGAGGCAAGCAGAGTCTCAAGACTTCAAAATTTTGCTTTTCATTAAATTGTTAAGCAACTTACAAAATCGCCAGCTTTTGCCGGCATAATTACCCAAAAAAAAAGAGGGGGAGCTCAAGGCTCAGCCGGAGCTGGATTATCATCCTTAGTAACATTATCTGGCTCCAACTTCTCAATCCCCTCAAGGCCGTAGAGTTTTTGTACTTTCTCCTTGCAGTCCTGGAAGCCGCCATCATACGTGGAGGCAGTGGTCTTGGCCAACTCCTCGTTGTAAGCGTCGGACTTCCTAAAATTCTCTATGGCCTCGGCTGCCTTCTGCTCAGCCATGATCACCGCCACCTTCAGCTCGGCTATTTCGACATCGGATCGGCGGGCGATCTCCTCGGCGTTCTCTGCCCATTCCTCGGCCGCTTTATCTCGACGATGGCAGAGTGTAGGCAGTTTTCCAATAGAAATGCCTTCGCCTCCGCCATCTTCAGCCTCTCCTCTGCTACCCTTTGCCTCTCCTCCACCACCTGAGCATTGTCAAGCTCATTGGCCGCCTGGCGCTGAGCCACCTCTAGCGCCTCCTCAGCCCTTTTGGCCCATGCTAAGTTTCTGAATTGGGCAACCTCGGCTTCAGCCTCGGCCCTTTGTGCCCTGGCCACTTCCTCTCGGGCCGCCTCCAGAGCTGCCTTAGCCTCTTCTTCTCTGGCTTGAGCTTGGTTGGCGGCTTCATGCGACTGGTCAATGGTGGCCTCAGCCTGTGATAAAAGGCCCCTAACGGCGGTCAACGAATTTAACGCCTGAACAAAAATCATTCGGGTTAAAGCAGTGAAAAATGGAAAGTTTGAGATTGGCAGTGGAAAAATACTTACCCAGAGGTGTGCTACAGATGCCTCATGGAAGAACGTAGAGGTCCATTGGTTCTGAAGGAACCTTTGGAGCTCCGATACGGAGGCCTGGGCCATTGTCCGCTCAGCCCAGCAACTATGGTGCAGCAAAATCGATTGAAAGGAAGGCGCATCGGCCTCGCCTTCCTTCGTGGCCCCGGCAGCCATTGGCATTGGGTCAGATGCCGGTGATGTTTCTTCCACCGGCGCTTCAGCCTATGGAAGCTCCTCGGCCACTGCCCCTTCGGTTAAGGCTGAAAACGGGTCGGATAAACTCCGACCGTATCCGTATCTGTATTCGAATTATATCAAATTTGGATATTTATTTGCAGTTTAATTGGATTCAGATACGAATTTGGATATCTAATCCAAAAGGTAATCGGATACGGATACGGATACAGATTTTTTTATTTTGCAGTTTAATCAGATTCGGATACGAATTTGGATATCTAATCTAAGAGGTAATTGGATTCGGATATGGATACAGATACAGATTTTTTGCAGCCTAGCACAGGGTAATGGTATAAAAGTGGGTGCAAGAATAGTATAAGAATATTTAGAAATAATAATATAGGACATGATATAACATGTTAATGAGTTTTAGCTCAACTAATATATGAACTTAAATTAAGTAAACCTAAAAACCAAGGTTTGCAAAACTAGTACCTAAAATTATCGGTGGTTTAATATATTTAATATATTATAAGTGATGTAGTAAAGTACCTACTAAATATGGAGATAGGCTCTCTATATCTTTTCTCATTTCTAGGCATAGTGCCATTTAAAATTGGATAATATAGATCGATACCAGGTGGTACAGGACAACATTTTTGTATCAAACGCTACCTTAATATCCGATTCATATCCATATCCATATATAACAAGTATGGATATGGTTGATATCCGATTCGTATCCGTATCGGTATATAACAAATATGGATATGCTTGATATCTGATTCGTATCTGTATCCATTTAGAATAAATATGGACATAAATTTTAATATCCATTTAGTATTCATATTCGTATTCGTATCCGTTAAAAAATATGGATATAAATATGGATATACTACTATCCGATCCGTATTCGATCCGTTTTTAGCCCTACCTTCGGTGGACAGGGCGACCTCTGGAATCGGCCATGTGGCGGAGCCAGCCCTACCTTCGGTGGATAGGGCGACCTCTGGAATCGGCCATGTGGCCGAGCCGGTTGGCTCCGCCTCAGGAACAACGGGCGGTAGCGGTGGTACTTCGGTCTTTTGCCCCGGAGAAGTGCCGGTCAGGTCAATGGGGGATGGGGGTGGCACCGGTGATGGCGATAGAGGCCGACTCCTTTCCTCAGACTCTTCTTTTCTCCCTGAGGCTCCTTCGACCTCGGCTCTCCTGATTTTGATTTTTCCCCCTTCTCGACAGGGCCTCCATCTGCTTGGGTTTTCCTCTTCTTGGTGGCGGCCTTTCTTATCATGTGAAGTGACGGTGCCATACCTGCAGATCAAAGAACTTATAATATATATATATAGAAGAACAAGTGAAGGGATGAAAAGTTGCTGCTCACCATCACCGGGAATAAGGCCTGCTAGCCGAAGATTCTCCTCGGCTAGCAGTTGGTTGCATCGAGGGATGTCGGCAGTGATCAACTGTCTGAACACCTCTTGATCTCTTGGAAGAATTGTTGGGTCCTTGTTTGCCTTGGTGTCGGGGATTCCCCACTTGGTCTTTACTCCCTCAACTTGGGCAAAGAAAAACCTATCTTTCCAACCTTTAATGGAAGTAGGAAGATGCAGCTTAAGGGATCTGGTGGGTCTAGGAGCGAAGGACCACCACCTCGATTGTTTCCTAAGGGTATAGAAACAACGGAAGAGAGAAATCCTAGCTTTTATCCCATGGATGTGACATAACACTAGGAAACCGACAAGGGTCCGAATGGAATTTGGGACAAACTGTGCCAGAGCCAAGGAATATCTATCTAATATGTTAAGTATGAATGGGTGAATGGGAATACGAAGGCTAGCCTTAAAATAAGATTTGTAAAGGGCAACCCGACGAGGGTAGGAGGAGATTACTCTATCCTCAGGAAGGGGTTGATAGAGACGGAGATCGGTAGGGATTTGGTATCGAGCCCTGAGATTGATTATCTCTTGGGCAGTCATGACAGAGGCAGTCCTCTCGGGGGACTGCCTCACAAGGGAAGATGGACCGGCGGTGGCCGGACGGTGCTGAACGCGAGCCCGTCTAGCGGCCGGCCGATCTCCGGCGAGAAATTGTCCGGCGGCTCGCCGCTGCTCCGCTGGAGCACCCTCCACAAAGGTGGACCAACTGGGCACGGGAGAAGAAGAAGGCTAAGGAAGGTCGGGGGAATAACCCCCAGAATTGGAAATCGAGCATGAAAGAGATGAAGAAGCCATGGAAATGAAACTAACCTGAAGGATTTGAGACCAGGAGTCAGGGACGAAGAGCTCGGGAAGATGTAGCAGTTGAGGGGAGATGAACAGGCTCGAGCGGAGTCAGGAAGAGGATGAAGACAAAGGTAGCAGAGGTGGCTCGGATCGGAGGCGACCCCCTTTTATAGCCCCATTTCAAATCATCCCGCCAGTCCACAATTTGGCCATGTGCTCGCTCGTTACTGGGGATCGATTCGGCAACTGCCCGATGCACGAGACACGAGGGTGCCACCAATGATAGGATGGCGGTGACCTTACCGCAATGATGGTGCCCGCCTTTTCACAGCTTCGTACCCAAGAGAAATCCTCCTCGATCTCAATGACCAGAATGGATGAGGCAGTGGCGCTATAACGTCCAATGCCTCATCAAAGAAGGAATGGCCCTTGGACGCGTGTCCTTTCCATAGCCGCTGGCACTCAAGGATCAGCCACCGGATGATATAACGCCCCCTTTCGCTGGTGAGTACACGCTCACCCATCTCGGGGGCGGGGGGGCATCTGATGTGCCTGATCACACCCCCAGGAGGCACGGTAACAGCTTGCACAGCCTTCGAAGCGCAGTAATGATTTCAGCTAGCTTCCAGCATCATCCTCGGCTTCGACCTTGGCCTCGGCTTCAGCCTCGTCCTCGGTCTCGGCTTCGGCCTCAGCCTTGACCTCAAGCTTTGCCTCACGCTATTGGCACAATTTCAGTCATCAAACCGACTTCGTATATCGAACAAATTTAAAGCACCAACAAGCTTTGCCTCACGGACGATTACAGATACTGTGCAGTTGCCGATATCTGTGGAGCATGTTTAACAGTTGTGTACCTACCTACGAAGCTGATCTTAATAGAAGATATGATCCGATGGTTACCGCCGAAGGATAAGAGGGGCCCCCAAACAGGCATATAAAGACCGACCTCCAATGAGGGGAGGACGGGCTCTCAAGCTCTACTTTCTCATTCGAATTTCTGTATTCCAAGTTGCTAACTTAAGCGTCGGAGGGTTTCTATTAGAACCACCGATCTGGAACTTCTTGTAGGTTCTTGGAGAAAGGAGGTAGCCCCGTCGTACTTCTGAGGACCCGCAAAGATCTCCTATTGCCCTGTGCTCCTTAAAAGTGATTTGGCAGCAACAACATGTATCCCATCATCTCCCTTAATATATACATACATAACATGTATCTCGTCATCTCCCTTAATATATATATATATATATATATATCTTAAATTTTATTAAAAAATAATAATTGGCAGCTCTAACAAACCCAGTAATTAATGCACGGCTCTTGAGTTTGTAACCTCGTTAGTTCACGTTGGAACCCTTTTTGTTGCATTGGTCAATATTGACGCCAATATTATCATATTAATTGTTTAAAAAAAATATTTTCAATCCACTTTAACGTCTTATTTTTTCGAGTGATCTACATCAGCCATGAATGCAATGAAAAGAGTAGGCCATGTCGTTTCAAAATATTATTGACAATTATCTTGTTATCAACTTCAAATATTGAACCTTTAATGACCTTTTGTCAAAGAGAAGGTGGGGTGCTTTAAGGATCGTGCGTGCCTGTGACTGGTCTTTAAGATTCGTGCAGCAGACGTTGTCTTCTCCGATCTCTGGTGATCGTTGTCTTTTCCGGCTGTGTGTCAAGTGGGTTACTCTCTTCGCTGGTCCCTCGTCTCCCATGACGGCGGATGGAGGTGCTGCTGGTCGGATGTCTGGGAGGAAGGGGGTATCTTTCGGCTTTTACTGGGTCTCGCCGTCTCCCTCGTCGGTAGAGGTGGCGAGGCTGGAGGCGTTGTTTCCTGACGTGGTGCGTGTTCCTGTGCCGGAGTTGGAGGCGGAAATGGATGGATGGTAGGCGAGGGCCATTCTTGCCCGTTCGTACCATAAATGGGTTCCGGAAGCTGCGCTGATCAGGAGCTCAGGCGTGCCGGCATCCAGGGTGAGATCATCCCTGTTAGTTTGGCATTCCAGTGTCATATCCTTCGTTTTGAAGATCCGAGCATCTGTGACGTGGTGCTGAATCGGCCATGGGTGGTGAACGGCCAGGTCATTGGGATGGAACCATGGCGGCTGGAGTTCATCCCGTCTCAGGGTGCCATTTCCTCTGCTTTGATGTGGGTGCGGCTGCCGAATCTTCCAATGGAATTTTGGAAGGAAGATTTTCTTAGGACGATCCTTGCTCCAGCGGGGAGTTCATCAGTGCGGACGCTGACACTTTGGCGAAAAGCAGAGGCAGCTTTGCCAGGGCATGCTTGAGGGTCGATCTTCGTCGTCCTCTTCGTCCGGGGACACAAATTCAGGGGATTAACCTCCCGTTTTGGCAGCAGATTGCTTTTGAGAATCTGGAAGGCATTTGCTCAAGTTGTGGTTCTCTGCACCTTGAAGGCCCTTGTTCTCAATCGGCTGGCTCAGTTGCTGAAGGAGATGCATCGTGCCCTGTTTTTGATCCGTGGATTGCCGCTGTGCGTCAACGGCGGCCTGGCAATGGATCTCAGAAGGAGGTGGGGAGAATGTCTCAATCGGTTCCTCCGCAGGGAGCCCCTGATAGCAGATTGAATCCCCAAAAGCTGAAGCCGGTTATCGGCTCTGTTGAAGAAGATGCTGAGGGCTGGAGTACGCCGGTGAAGGTGGCTCGACGGAGGCTGCCTTCTTCTTCAAAGGTGGTGTTGGATCCAGGCATTGCATCGGGACACTCTGAGGTGGATGAGAATCAAGGGAGCTCAGTCAAGGGGGTTGTGCCGGGTAAGGTCGAGCGTGCTGGTTTTTCCTCTTCTGCCTTGGTGCTGGTTGTTAAGGAGGGGCCCCCTGTGCTGAGTCTGAATCAGCCTTTTCTGAAGAAGAATCCTTTTGCTGCTTTGGGATCCAAGTTGGGTCATGATGGTTATCAGGATAATAGGGATGCTTGTCCAGGTCCCCTTAAGCGGGCCAGACCGATTGATTGTCAGGCTTCGAGATCTACTTCCAAAATTGAGAAGCGTAAGGGGAAAGGCAAGACATCGAAGTCTAAAAGTATTGGGGGAAACATCTTATCTATAGACAGCTTGACTTTATCCTCCTACAGGCAGGAAGGTGGTCAGGAGGCTGCGATGCCCAGCTTGGATAGGGCAATCAGGTTTTCGGCGGAGGCTTCAGATATAGATAATTCGGGCTTGAGCCCAGCTCCCTTGCCAGCGGCTCAATCCCCTTGGGATTCTGTTGACTTGGTTGGTCTAAAGGCCGGTTCATCAATGATAGTTGAGGGCGGCATCTCATCAAATGAGTGCCTTCTGATACTACGATGGGGGAGGACCTGAATGGGGTCCCAGCTACATCTAGTTTATAAATGAAGATCTTAATTTGGAATGTTAGAGGAGCTCGAAAGCCTTCATTTTGACGCTCCTTTGGCAGAATGTTGTAGTTATATAAATTTGATATATGTGTTCTTTTGGAAACCAGGATGTCAGGTGACAGTCTGGCTCTATTTAGGAGACAGATATCCCGGTCTTGGTCTTCGTATGCGATGGAAGCTGTTGGTATGTCAGGGGGTATTCTGGCTATTTGGTGTGCCTCTGCTTTTACGGTTGATGCTTTTCATCAGTGCAACCAGCAGATTGGTCTTGTTGTCTCTGAGGGGTCATATGATCCCTGGTTTTTATCGGCTGTTTATGCCAGCACGGATTATCGGGAGAGACGGGTTCTGTGGGCTGAGTTGCTCTCACTCCTTGATCAAGGTCTCCCATCCATTGTCGCTGGTGACTTTAATTGTATCGATGAGGCTACTGAGAAGCATGGGGGTAGATGGGTTACGGCCTCAGCTGACATATGTGAATTTAGAACCTTTATTGGGTCTTCAGGGCTCTTGGACTTGGGGTATACTGGGACCTAGTTCACTTGGTGTAATAACCGTTAGGGCTCCGCTCGTGTTTGGAAGAGACTTGACAGAGCCATGGCTTCGCCTCAGTGGCTTCATATGTTTCCTGCGGTTACTGTCTCACACCTTCCGAGGATTGGCTCTGATCATTGCCCCATTTTGATCTCTACGGAGGTTGATCTGTACCAAGAAAGAGTTTAGATTTGAGCAGTTTTGGATGGTTCATTCTGCTGCTCGGTCTATTATTACTCAGATTTGGCATCTTCCTATCAGGGAAATGCTATTTATCGTTTATCCCGGCGTCTTATAATGGCCAGATGCCGTCTTTCCAGATGGAATAGGGTGGAGGTGGGGGATCTGGTTAGATAGGTTGAATAGGTTGAAGCCGACATTACTGCCCTGCAGACTAAGGAGGACCAGGATGGGTTTCTGTTGGATTCTGACCTCTCTTCTCTTCGGGATAAGCTGGCTCGTCATCACTCTCTCCTTCGTCAGCAGGAGATGTACTGGAGGCAGAGATCCAGGGCTCAGTGGATATGTGAGGGGGATCGTAATACCAGATTCTTTCATCAAGCCACTTTAAAGCGGCGTGCCGCTAATAGGATTCGGAGGTTAGTTGATGCGGAGGGCCACAATCTGGAGGATATCCACTCTATTCGTGAATTGCTTATCCAGTTCTTTCAGTCTAGATGGGCTAAGTCCACTGGTGATGGGGCTCCAGTTGTGCCGATTCCTGATTCTCGGAAGGTTTCGCCCCGGAAGAATGACATGCTTATCAGGCCAATCTCTGAGGAGGAAATTCGGATGGCTCTTTGGGAGCTTGGTCCGGATAAGGCCCCTGGACCTGATGGATTTCTGCCTTTTTTTTACCGCCACTACTGGGATATTGTTAGGCATGAGATGATCCAGGCTATTCAGATTGTGTTCCAGTCTAAGTGTATTCCTTTGGATTGGAACCGGACTTTTATTACTTTGGTGCCTAAGCGTTCAGAGGCTTCTCTCCCACAGCATTTTCAGCCTATTTCTCTATGCACTACTTTGTATAAGGTATGTGCTCGCCTCTTAGCTGGCCGTCTTCGTCTAGTGCTTCCTCGCCTCATCTCTGTTGAACAGGGGGCATTTATTAGAGGGCGCTCTATTTCAGATAATGTCTTCATTGCTCAGGAGTTTATGCATGATCTTCATAGAGCACTGGCTAGTACATGTCTTATGGCGGTCAAGCTTGATATGGAGAGAGCGTATGATAGGTTGAGTTGGGTTTTTCTTACCGCTCTCTTCAGGAGTTTGGGTTTGATGATTTGTTTATTGAGTGGATCATGACATGTATCCAGCGGCCTTCATTTTCTCTAATCATCAATGGGTGCCCGACTAAGTTTTTCTCTTCTGCTGTGGGGCTGAGGCAGGGGTGCCCATTATCCCCTTTGTTGTTTATTTGGCTGCGGATGATCTTTTCTGCGCTCTTCATCAGGCTCAGCTTGATCGTCGAATTGTCCCGTTTATGGCAGGGTGTCAGGGTATTTCGGTCTCCCATCTTCTTTTTGCTGATGACTGTATTCTTCTGGGTCAGGCCTCCATTGATAATGCAGCTTCCCTTTACTCTATTCTCCAGCGCTATTGTCAGGCTTCGGGTCAGAGGGTTAACTCTCTTAAGTCTTCTATATGTTTTAGTCCGAAGACTACTAGATCTACCAGGGAAGCCATTATCAGTTTGTCCGGAATCACTACTCAGACTGACCGATTTATGTATTTGGGGATCTCCATTACTGGTAGACGTCCCCGCTGTTCTGACTTTGCTGAGTTAGAGAGGCGAGTCCGTCAGGGTATTGAGGGATGGCATGTCACTAGTTTATCTATGATGGCTCGGGTCATCATTATTCGGTCAGTTCTCTCTTCTCTTCCGCTATATCTGCTGTCGAATGCTGCCATTCCGATTACTTGCCTAAAGAGGATTGAGAGATGCTTTAGAGATTTTTTATGGGCCTCTATGCAAGATGGTCATGGCATTCATTTATTTTCCTGGGACATAGTATGTATGCCAATCCAAGAAGGAGGTCTCGGAATTCAATCTCTGATTGTTAGAAGAGAAGCTCTTCTTGCCAGACATGCTTCGCGATTCCTTCTTAAGCCGCAGTGTCTCTGGAGCTCTCTGATGCGAGCTAGATATGGTGAGTGGTCATCCGGTTCGCTCATTCTTTCGGCCTGGGGATCTTCCTCCTTTTGGAAGGAGGTTTGCAAATACGGTCAGTTTATCCAGGATAACATCTCATGGACTATCGGAGGTGGTGATTCGATTGATGTCATTAAGGATACTTGGATTTCTGAACTCCCTCTATCGCGATGGCCCTCTTTTATTAATATGGAAGCCCCTCCCAGTTTAAGGGTTAAGGATTTGATTTCATTAGATCATTCCTCCTGGGATATTCCGGTGGTGTCCTGGTTATTTGGGGCGGAGTTGGCTCGGCGGATTCTCTCGTTGCCTATTATGCCTGGTCGCTCTATTGATTCTAGGATCTGGCAGGGATCTTGCCTCTCTAGAGCCCCCTCCAGGGATCTTATGAAGGTGTTCAGATCTCAGTCTCAGCGGTCGAAGGATGCTGCGTGGATTGGAAGCTTCCCATCTTGCCCAGGGTTCAGCTATTTATTTGGAAGCTTCTATGGGACTGCCTTCCAACCTGTGTCTTTCTATCTCGGAGGGGTCTCTCAATTCAGCCGATTTGTCCCCTCTGTAGGTAGGAAGAGGAGACTTCTAACCACGCTATCTTTCTATGTCCCAGAGCTAGTCAGATATGGTATTTGATGGGTTATTCTAGCAGACTGGATGGTATGGACTCCCCGCGCTCCTCTTTCCTCTATGATATCCGGGAGGGCTCTCAGCATCAGCGAGGTCTCTAGGCTGCAACGGCTTATCACATTTGGTTGTCGAGGAACCAACTCATCTTCTCGATCGACAGTATTTCTCCTCATATGACTATGAGAAAGATTAGAGCACTGATGGCGGACCTAGCCTGCGTCAGTCATGCTGTTAGTTTTGACTCTTCTGGCCACTAGGGTTCCCCTGCTGCTTTGGCAGCGAACCGGCATATGGTTTTCTTTTCTTAGGAGCCCCCCCTCCAGGGGTAGTCAAAATCAACTTCAATGGGAGTGTCCGAGGCAGAGCTGCTGGTTCTAGTTTCATCATTCGGGGGCCATCAGGAGATTTGGTGGCGGCGGGTGGTTTTGCTACTCTAGACTCCTCTGTCCCACTAGCTGAGCTCTATGCAGCTTGGGCGGGGATTTCTTATGCTGTTCGGATTCTCCAGACTCATAGGATCATGATTGAGGGGGATTCTATGACGGTTATCTCGTGGCTGCAGAAGGAGGCTTGCTTTGATAATTCCTCTAATCCGATCCTTAGGGATATCTGGTATATCCTGCAGGAGATTGGCACTGTCCAGATCCGTCATATTTATCGTGAAGCCAATGCGGCAGCGGATTGGATGGCTGCTTTTGTGGCCCAGCATGCCGGATCATGGGTTTGGAAGCCGGATGATTCATGTCCTCTTCTTTACAGCAGATTTTGTATTCAGATGTTTCTAGGCTGATTCATACTAAACTTGTGTGATCGTCCGTTTATACCAAAAAAAAAAAAAGAGAAGGTATCAATGGTAAATCATTTCTAGGGGATAGCTTTTCATTTTTTCTAAATTATTATTTATTAAGCATGTACATGTGCAATGTGTCGGCACAGGCTTCATTGATATATATATATATTCTTTTATAAATATGTTATAGAGAGAAAAATATAACCATTACAATGCCTAGACTTAGCATCGAACCAATTGAAATGTATTTATTATTTTTATCAAAATTAAAATTAAAATTAATCTATGCTTTTTATTTTTAATTTTATTATCAAATTTTAGTTCTATTTTTTGAAAAAAATATAGAAAGCTCCTCAAGTCAAATATGTCGATTTAATTTTGTATTTAAGTGAATATAAAATTACAAAAAATCTTATAATTAAAATTTTAATGACAAATAACATTTAAGCATAGTAATAAAATAATGACAAAAAATAAAATAATCTATATTTTAAATATTTTTATTAAAATTTAATCATATTTTTTTAAAAAAATACAACAAATTGTTTAAATGCTTGGTATCTCAATTTATCAATACTTTAATTTCATGCTTAGTTTCACATGTAAATAAAATTTAATTCCATCTTGGAAAAAAATATGGTAAAATTTCAAATTTTGACGACTTATGTGTGATTTCTACACTTTATTTTGTATTAAATAACATCTAAAAGAATAATAAAAGATTTGTAATCCAAACTTCCATAATTTAAATAACATTGAAGTCATTTATACGCATGGCATAATTATAAGCAATCAACTTTTCTGATCCTAATCAATTCAAGTTTATGAGACACATGCACAAAACAAAATTGATTATTGCTAAATATGGAGATAATAAAGGCCTACCCAATTTCTAAATGAGATTTGACTGAATATATGTCTATACGTGCTCACCATTAATTTTTTTTTCAACATGATATTGTGCACTCTTGTTTCTCCCATGGATCCTCACATGGTGAAGATCCATCATCTTTAATGGAGAAGAGAGGCACCACTCCTTCCGCCATTGTTGACCAGGCATGATAGGAAAGGTGCCGCGGCCGTACCCATATGCGGGCGGCACTCCAGCTCCACCAATCAATAAGGGGGGGCGCCGACGTGCCCTCTCTTCACACGGATGCAGGGGAGGGGCTAACCTTCCCCTCGCCATGATTTAAGGAGGGGGGAGCACCCCTCCTTCTCCACGAATCCCATTCCCCCTCACCCATGCCGGCCACGAGGTAAGAGAGAGAGAGAATGAGAGAGAAAGAGGGAGAGGGCGGCCTCCCTTCTTCACGAAATCAAGCCGGTTCACAGCTTGGTTCAGGCCTAGCGGAGCACCCATCGCCTCGCTGGGCCTAGGCGGTGGCCAGTGGCCCTCACTGGCAGCGAGCGACCGTCTGGTGAGGGTCCGGCTGGCTGTGCCACTGGCACAATCCCAAGCCATGGAAGAGAACAAGGCAGAAAGAGGGAGATAGAGGGAGAAAGAGAGAGAAAGGGAGATGGCCACAGTGACGGCCGGCTCTGGCCCGATCGCCGGTGGTCGGGCTGCTCAGTAATTGGCCAGCGGTGGCCCTGGTAGCCGGCTTAGTCATCCCCTGTTTCGGGTGAAACATGGGAACGGAGGAAGAAGATGAAGACGTGGGCCGGCTGGGCCGTCCCACTTTGGGCCCTATTGGGCCGGCTCACGATCCATTTTGGGCTACATTTTGGGCCCTGTATTGGGTTGGGAATGGAAAAATAAAAATATGGCCAGATTCGGTGTTAATTCTAGTTTCTTGGGATATTTTATTTTTCCATTTGGGAATATATATTGAGAGATATTTGAGCCCAAAGTTGGGCCCAGGATTCGACTGGATAGACCTTAGGAGATGCTTTATTATTTCAATTTTAGAGATTTAATTGTGAAAATTAATGTTGTATGTAACCAGATGTCTGCATAGCTGATTTACAGTTTGGGATTAGCGTACTGAGGTAAGTAAGCTAATTATCATGATTTCATAATTATTTAATATATATAAATCTTTGGATTTATAGTTATATGCATATTTATGAAATAAGATAAAATGGGATTTTGTTAAATAGTACCACGAGTATATAATTAGATATCTGTTATAATTACATGTGATTGCTAATATTTTGCAAAGTATTAAATTATAAATGTGCAAAAATTGAATGATGTGATTATTTAACTTTGCAAAATATACTAGTACTATTGATGTATTTTTATGCTATGAATGTACAAACCACTGTATATGTGATATGAGAAGCTTATGCTTATGATGATGCATGATACGTTACATGCAAATATGACGATGATATGAGATATACTTATTTGTATCGTCACGGTTCTTATATGATGTGAAATGATATGAAATGCCAAGTAATACGGGACCCACCTCCACAGGGGGAGATATGTGAAGGACACACATCTGGAGGATGTGTTGTGATTGATTATGATATATGACATAATGTTGGTATCAGGACCCTTCCTCTTAGGGGACATTAAAGAGTGATACACCAGATGGGTATTGTAGGGCCGTGAGACACATAAGGAAATAGTAATTATATAAATACAGTGGTTTTATTTATTTGCATATTACAGCATTTATTGCATGAATAAGCTTCCAAAATTATTTTAAGCAAATGATATGCTTAATCTGATAATATGGCAAGTGTATTGAAATTGGAAGCTTATTGTCGAAAAGTTGATTTGATTTGATAATATCTTCAAATGATTAATGGATTATATTATATTAGGCTTGTTTATTGAGTGTGAGCTCATATAAATCTCACAATGTTTTTCAGAGCCACAAGACTGAAGAATGAGATTTGGGGTAGTTAGAGCTTCTGTCAAAGTAAATTAAGATCCTACATTTTGTTTTAACCCCATTGATCTATGTATGATGGGCATGTAGCCCAAAACTCATAATTATGGCTTGTATTAAAGTTATTGACTCTGAATGACATAGAGGTATTATCCTTTCTTGGATAAATTAGATTATATTTTAGGACGCCTTACATGCTAAGCATGCGGCGGGTTATCACCCCTGGATCCCCTATTGGGTCTGGGCGTGACAGCTTTTATGGTATCAGAGCCAGGTTTTGACCTTAGGGACACATACATGATGACACTCTAGGCAAAATACTAGGATGACATTGAGACAATTATAACTTTAAAGGAATTTTAGGTATTATGTTTTGAAAGCCTGAAATTTAAAGTTTATCAAGATTGAAATATGAATTTGATAGGAATTAAGAATGAACCATCGCACCAGAAGCCAATGATATAATGGGGCTCCCAGGCTGGTGACCTTAACCAGCGGGAAGGCCAAGGGGCTTCTAGAAGTTTTAGCTCCGTCAAACTTGTTGGAAATGGCTCGTAGCAGTTTCAGACCTTTAGATAATATGGGTAGATGAAACTTTAATTGGATACACAATACAAGATAAATGAATATATGGAATATAATGTAGTAGTTGAAAATTGCAATTGATGACTAATATGACTAAAAACATCATTATATCCATATTGCAATTGAGTTAGATATTTGGATTTTGAGTTATTAGATCTGAATTTGAACGTGGATGTATATAATAAATTTTTATTTGTAGAACTTACATTGTTGATATTGTAAGTTAAGATTATGAGCTAATCTGCTGGTTATAGAGATGATTAATATTGATGATATTTTAGGAATGAAATAAAAGTTTGCTAGTGAGTATCTATAATGGTACAAAAATTAGTGGGCATTTAATTTAGAGGATGAAATTTTAGTGAGATAAAAATTTTATTATTTGTTTCTGGTTTAGTAGTAAACTGAGTAAATTGAGTTTGTATCCATTTGTCTCACTCTTCTAATTTGATGATATCTTCATAAAGCTTAGTAGATTAAGCTAAATTTCAGTCCAGCCTTCCACCCTCAAATAAATGGATAAGCTGCAGGAACCAATTAGAATTTAGATGATATACTGTGAGCCTGTGTGATGGATTAGAAGGTGCTTGGTATAGCTTCTTACCCTTAGTGAAATTGCTTATTTTAATGGTTACCAAGCCAACATTCAAATGGATTCATTTCAATTGTCTATGATATATGGTATAGATTCCCTTTATATTGAGATGAAGTATGAGAGAGAAAATTTTGATACTGAGCTGGTTTAGCATCTATGAAAAAGTATCATTAATTAAAGCAGCTTCATGTAGCTCAGAGTTAATAGAAAAGTTATGTTGATGTCAAAAAGAAAGACTTAAAATTTCAGGTTGAAGATCATTTGGAAGTTTACTAACCAATGATGTGATGAGATTTGTGTTAGAGGTGATTTGAGCCCACAATACATTAGACCATTTGAGATTTTGATCAAAATAAAGGAGGTGGCTTATAGCTTAGCATTGCCTTCATTACTCTTTGGGATGTTCAATGTGTTTCATATCTTTATGATTGGGAGGTACGTTTCTGACCCCAGCCATGTGATAGAATTTGAGCCCATACAGTTAAGGAGGATCTAATGTATGAGGAGCATCCTGTGCGTATTATGGACCGCAAGGATCAAGTTTTAAGATGGCGTAGCATTCCCTATGTCAAGGTTCAGTGGAGTAACCATTCTAAGAGAGAAGCTATTTGGGATCTTGAGAGGAAATTAAAGAGAAATATCCTCAATTATTTGTAATATAGCATATATAAATGGAAAGAAGATTAATCATATGATTAAAGCTTTGGATTCTAATGTTATATGAAGTACATCAATTTCGAGGCCAAATTTTTATAAGGAGGGAAGAATGTGACCCCTGTTTCTCCCATGGATCCTCATATGGTGAGGATCCGCCATCTTTGACGGAGGAAGGGAGGCGCCGCCCCTTCCTCCGCCATTGTTGACCAGGCAGGGTAGGGGAGGCGCCGCGGCCGTACCCACACGCGGGCGGCACTCCAACTCCACCAATCAATGAGGGGGCGCCAACGTGCCCCCTCTTCACACGGACGCAGGGGAGGGGCTAACCCTCCCCTCGCCATTATTTAAGGAGGGGGGGAGCACCCCTCCTCCACAAATCCCATTCCCCCTCACCCGTGCCGGTCGAGATAAGAGAGAGAGAATGAGAGAGAAAGAGGGAGAGAGGCGACCTCCCTTCTTCACGGAACCAAGCCGATTCACGGCTTGGTTCGGGCTCGGCGAGCGCCCGTCGCCTCGCTGGGCCTGGGCGGCGGCCAGTGGCCCTCACTGGCCACCGTCCGGTGAGGGTTCACCGGCACATCCCAAGCCGCGGGAGAGAACGAGGGAGAAAGAGGGAGATAGAGGGAGAAAGAGAGAGAAAGGGAAACGGCCGCGGTGGCGGCCGGGCTTCTCAGGAATTTGGCCGGCCGGCGGCTCAATCCTCCCCTGTTTCGGGTGAAATAGGAGAGCGGGGGAAAAAGATGAAGACGTGGACTGGCTGGGCCGTCCCACTTTGGGCCATATTGGGCGGCTCATGAGCCATTTTGGGGCTGCGTTTTGGGCCCTGTATTGGGTTGAAAATAAAAAATAAAAATATGGTCTGATTCGGTGTTAATTCTAGTTTCTTGGGGTATTTTTATTTCTTCATTTGGGCATATATTGAGAGATGTTCAAGCCCAAAGTTGGGCCTAGGATTCGATGGGTAGACCTTAGGGGATGCTTTATTATTCCAATTTTAGAGATTTAATTATGAAAATTAATGCTGTAGGTAACCAGATGTCCGCATAGCTGATTTACAGTTTGGGATTAGCGTACTGAGGTAAGTAAGCTACTTATCATGATTTCATAAATTATTTAATATATATAAATCTTTGGATTTATAGTTATATGCATATTTATGAAATAAGACAAAATGGGATTTTGTTAAATAGTACCATGAGTATACAATTGGATATCTGTTATAATTATATGTTATTGCTAATATTTTGCAAAGTAGTAAATTATAAATGTGCAAAAATTGAATGATGCGATTATTTTGGCTTTGCAAAATATACTGGTACTATTGATGTATTTTTATGCTATGAATGTACAAACCACTGTATATGTGATATGAGAAGCTTATGCTTATGATGATGCATAATACGTTACATGCAAATATGACGATGATATTGAGATATACTTATATGTATCCCGCGGTTCTCATATGATGTGAAATGATGTGAAATGCCAAGTGATACAGGACCACCTCCACAGGAGAGATATGTGAAGGACACATATCTGGAGGATGTATTGTGATTGATTATGATATATGGCATAATGCTGGTACCAGGACCCTTCCTCTTAGGAGACATTAAAGAGTGATACCAGATGGGTGTTGTAGGGCCGTGCGACACATAAGAAAATAGTAATTATATAATACAGTTTTGTTTACATTGCATATTACAGCATTTATTGCATGAATAAGCTTTCCAAAATTATTTTAAGCAAATGATATGCTTAATCTGATAATATGGCAAGTGTATTGAAATTGGCTTATTGTTGAAAAGTTGATTTGATTTGATAATATCTTAAATGATTAATGGATTATATTATATTAGGCTTGCTTATTGAGTGTGAGCTCATATAAATCTCACAATATTTTTCAGAGCCACAAGACTGAAGAATGAATTTGGATAGTTGGAGCTTCTGTCAGAGTAAATTAAGATCCTACATTTTGTTGTAACCTCATTGATCTATGTATGATGGGCATGTAGCCCAAAACTCATAATTATGGCTTGTATTAAAGTTATTGACTCTGAATGACATAGAGGTATTATCCTTTTTGGATAAATTGAATTATATTTCAGGATGCCTTGCATGCCAGGCATGCGGCGGGTTGCCACCTTTGGATCCTACATTGGGTCTGGGCGTGATAGATATAATGCTATATATTATAATTATACATTAAAACTAATAATATCATCAAATAAAAATTAATATGAAAATAATATAGAAACTTCAGGGGTAAACAATCATGAAAAAAGATTGAAATCTCTTTTGGTCTTCAGTTCAAATATTTTAGAATTGGGATGGTAATAGAGATGAAGAAATTCGATCATATAAAGAACCGCCTAGCAGAAAAAATGTTTGAAAGGATTAAATAAAGATAAAATAAATGTGGATAGAAAGAATTTTTAAAAATCCATCGAGTTTAGTGATGACGAAGGGAATAAATGTCTCCATTTTAACACCTATTCTCAAAACCTAATCATTCCCCCAAATATAAAAGTACCTTTATATATATCTTTGTTAAATAGGCTTTTTTAAAAATATTGCTAAATATGTTTGTATGACACAAATGATGTTTTGAATTCATTTATTGACTTTAGGCTACATTGTCTTTGATTATACATATGAAAATAGATGCACTTATGTAAATTGGAGCCTTTTATTGTAATACAAATGTTTGGTTTTAACTTTTAAATTTGAGTTTTTGAATATATTTTAAATATCTACGGAACTACAAAGGTAGAGGCAGGGAAAAATCATTCTATTCAAGTAGAGGGGTAGGGTTAGAGATCAGAAATATACCTTCTATCCTAAATGTACTTCATTGTCATCCCCACTTTGGTTGCTAATCTTGATTTTCCATGGTTATCTCGAACAACATTGTTCTAGCATTTGCCAATTAATTTTAATTTCTCAAAACGGAACTAAACCAGCACACATGGACATTTGATGCATTACCATGGCAACATAGCATCACCATAAACCGTAAAATAAAATAAGATCCATTGGGGATGCACATTAATTGAAGCCAACCTCACCCGTGGTGCGTTCTAGATGGGCAAGGTCAAGGCATCGTTTGACATTTCGACTCGGCTAGGTTTGGCCTTGTAACCAATCTCAACTTAGATATGGGCTGAGATAGCGCCAGCCCTTTGCCGAGTCCAATACAATTGGGTAGTAACAAGCTTGCAGCCAACTCCAAGCGTGCATCCGTTCATGCTTTCATTCATGCGTGTTGTATTCCCCAGCCATAAGCAAAGCCATTACTTTCTTGAAAGACTTGCTGCACTACCCTTCGGTGGTGTAGCAAGCATGCCCGTGCCATCATGTTGAGCCTCAATAAGTCTTGGTGCGTACCGCACATACAGTAGTATGGGACGTTTGGTACATGCTTGCTGCATTTGTCCATGATCTCGATGCATACTTGCTATACTGGTCTATGTGTTGGTGCATACTTGTTATATCAGAGGACGGTGCAGCAAGACTTTTCCTTCTTTCTTAACTATGGCCAGCCTATGATTCGACACTGGGCCTGATCAATGGGAATTTAATATGTCAATGGATCCACCGGGCCCATCATGAGCCAAGAATAACGCCACTGCTTGGCATTGTTCGCCAACATGCATCCCTTGTTATAGCGTGCTATAGATTCGTCACCTGTGCCGTTTAGAAACTATGCCATGACCTTGCAACTGGCCAAGGACAGGCTGGAAGCCTAGAGTTCACTATCACAAAACAAGCGCATGAACCTCGCACTTCCTATTAACCGGGACGCGAGCTAGCTTTCTATAGACATAGCCCAGTCAGTCTCGTAATGCATATAGGAAAAATCTTGCTGCACTAGATGTAGCATAGTAGGAGCGCAGCATGCACATACCAAAATAAAAAAAATAATTTTATTTTTAGCATGCATATGTATATGTATGCATTATACATCAATCGTTGAGCATGATGCCTGCGATCTACACTGCACCATGTGCACAAAGGCTTTCCCAATGCATATATTTATGTGGGCTTGCCATTTTTAATGCTAGGGGCTAGCTGAAAGATGCTGACTGACATGTGCTATCCTTGGTGGTACTAACGAAATTGAGCTAATGCTTTGGCTTTCGACGAATCTGAGGGTCGGTTGTGTTGGGCCTGATGTGGTGCTATTAAGGCCCAGGAGGGCTAACTTATTGGGCTGAGTTTGAGTCAAGGGTTAAGATTAAATCAAGTCACGGGTGTACTCGGGCTTGGGGATTAGTTTAATCTCATTGGGTTAGTCCATGGTAGTTTTTGTTGAGTCTGGGCCTGGTCCACTTCATGGTTGTATTTAAACTCTAGTCTCTAGGGTTTAGAAGAAAGAGAGAACGGATTCTTTTCTCCTAGAAAATCCCATCTCTCATCACAAGGCGGCATCCCTATCTTCTCATCTTCTCTCCTCTACCTCTATCTATCTCCTTAGAAACATGCATGTTCCGTAGCTTCGTTGGGCGTCTAGAATTAGTGCTAGGAGAACACAATACGAAGCAACGCCAGCCTCTCATCATCTCGTGGAGATCCCGCTAGGAGAAATCTAGGATGAAGCTTTGTGTGGCTTCATTACATCACGGAGGTGTGCATTGGATTTCAAGAAGGGAAGCAGAGAACGTGAGGCTTCATACGCTGGGTCACGTACGGGTACTGGGGAGCAATTCTGTGAATTGGCTTCCGTGCGTGAGAAATTTAACAGAAAGAGCTCCTCTCCACGGAAAGAGAATTCGTGTCTTCCCAGGTTTTGGTCCAAATGTGTCTTTGGGAATTAATTCAAGCATCTTGGAAGGAGAAATTAATTCCTGTGTGCGTCAAGGGCTTTAAAGAAGAAAGGAGGAATTAATTCCAGTGCCAATAAAATCCCTTTTCAAGAAAAGGGGTTGTGATGATTTGAACTCCGGTTCAAAGGATTCAAGGATAGTAACAATCTGATCATTGGTAATAGGATTAGAAATCCTTGGTTCTTGTTCAACGGGGAATCTCACTGCTGTTCATCAAGGACTAAACCCCAACAAGTGGTATAAGAGCCTGGTTCAGAAACAAGAAGAAGTTATTTGGAGATCTTAAAGCCTGATTCAGAACAAGAATAAGTTGTTTGGAGATCTTCAAAGGGTTGAAACAATTTCAATAAGGTCCATCAAGGTACTTCTTAATTTCTAAACTTTATTTTTGTGCTATTTTTATTTTGGTTGAGATCTCACTATGGGTAGTAGCATAAAAATAGATTTTGAAAAGTTTGATGGGAAGGGAAGTTTCTCCATGTGGAAAGTTCGGGTAGAGGATCTTCTTGTGCAATAGGGTTTAGATCTGGCTTTGGAGGAAAGGCCATATGGGATGACAGATAAGCAGTGGATGTTGTTGGAAAAGAAGGTATGTTCAGCGATCAGGGACGTCTGGTAGATTCAGTCCTTTATTCAGTGCTGAAGGAGAAGACCCCGAAGGGACTTTGGTCGAAGTTGCAAGCCCTCTACATGGGGAAGAATATATGCAACAAGTTGATGTTGAAGAAGCGCCTCTACAGCCTTCAGATGTTAGAAGGTGGAGATGTGCTGGGCCACATCTAGGTGTTCGACCAGGTGAGCAATGAATTGCTGAATATCGGGGTCAAGATGGAGGAGAAAGATAAGGCACTTTTGCTATTGTGTTTGCTGCCCATATCACATGACTCATTGGTCACGACGCTGCTCTACAGGAAGGAGACATTATTCTATGAAGATATTGTCTTGGTACTTCGGACGAATGAGCAGAGAGAGAGATGACCAAGGAAGCTGCTCCCCAGAAGGGTCTATCAGTTGGGGAAAAGGTCAGGCAGAGGTAGGAACAGGAGCAGGCCTAGGGGACGATTACAGTCCAGGAAGGCTAAGTGCTACAGGTGTGGTGAGGTAGGACATTTTAAAAGGGACTGTCCTAAGTTGAAAAAGGGAGGATCTGAGTCTATGAGCACAGTTGCAGGCCAAAAGGTGGAGGATGATCTCTTGGTGGTATCAGATGATCACAATCACAGCACAGAGATGTGAACCTTGGATTCATCCTATTCTCATCATTATACTCCCAACCCATCATGGTCCAGCATTTACACAAAGGTTGATGAGGGATGTGTGACTCTTGAAGATGATCACCCTTGCAAGATGGCAGGGATTGGCATAGTGAGGGTAAGGATGTTTGATGGCATGGTCTGCACTCTTACCAGCGTGAAGCATGTCCCAGAACTCAAGAAGAATATTGTGTCACTGGGGTACCTGGAGCAGACAGCTTCAGCAATCATACCAGGAGTGGAGTTCTGAACATCTCCAATGGAGCTATGGTAGTGATGAGAGGGAGAAGGCTGGAAACAACCTATACAGGTTGGAGGGCTCTGTGGTAACAGAAAAATCTGAGGCAACAGCTATGGAATAGGATCCTCGGAATGTGTACAGGATGTGGCATTACCGCCTAGGCCATATGGGAGACAGGGGGATGAAAGAACTGAGCAAGAGAGACTACTTTCGGACCTGAGTGGTGGAGTCATGGAGATTTGTGAGCCATGTCAGATGAGAAAGCAGAGGAATGTGCAGTTCTTGGTCAGCACAGCTAGGAGTGCAGAATCCATGGAGTTAGTACACATAGCTGTCTGGGGACCAGCTTCGATTTCTGCATGAAATGGGGCCAGATACTTTTTTACCTTGATAGATGACTTTTCAGGAAAGCAGTGGATCTACTTTATGAAGGAGAAATCAGAGGTCTTCACCAAGTTCAAAATATGGAAGGTTGAGGTGGAGAGGGAGCAGGGTAGGAGTGTGAAGTGTCTGAGGTCAACAGTGGCAGGGAATATACCAGTAAGGAGTTCCAGAGATTTTATGAGGAGTGGGGCATCAAAAGGCACTTCTCGGTAATGGAAACTTCTCAACAAAAAGGAGTGGCTGAGAGGATAAACATAACACTGTTGAAAAAAGCAAGGTGCTTAAGGCTGCAGGCAGGGCTTCCAAAGATTTTGGGTTGACGCAGTAGGTGCAGCTAGCTACTTGGTCAATCGGTCACCGCACACCAGGTTGGATAGAGGCATTCTATAGGAGATATAGTTGGAGGGAAAATAAGCCTAAACCATCTGAGGGTGTTTGGATGCACAGCATATGTGCATGTTGGTGCTGAAGAATGGAGTAAGTTGGACGCCCGGTCTAAGAAGATGGTGTTCCTGAGCTACCCGCATGGAATCAAGGGGTATCGGTTGTGGGATCCCTTGGAGAAGAAGGTTGTCATCAGCAGGAATGCGACTTTCGATGAGAGCTCGATTCTTCAGAGCAAAGATGGTATAGATGCATAGCAGGGATTACAGGAGGTGGAACACGGTAACACTAGTCGGATGACCTCCTACATTTGCTAGTGGACTAGAAGAATTTGAGATTCAGGTGGAGAGGACTGATAGAGGGGTCAAAAGCTAGGAAGTTCAGCATGATGCAGCTGAGCAGAGGACTCAGAAGGATGCAGCTAGACATGGGACTGATACTGGGATCGCACTGCATAGGCCCAAGAGAAATGTGTGACCACCAGTTTGATACGGCTTTGAGGATTCGGTGTCATATGCCCTGGTGACAGCGAATGAGATCCTTACACCTATCAAGAGGCTGTGGAGAGCCAAAAGAGCCAGGATAGAGATAGGTGGGTCCAGGCTATGGCAAGAAATGCAGGCTATGGCAGAGAAGATGTAGTTTCTCTATAGGACTAGCATGTAGCAGGTGGTTCAGATGCCACAAGGAAAGAAACCCATTGATTGCAAATGGGTTTATCAGCGTAAGAAAGGACCTTCAGAGCAAGGAGGTATCAGGTATAAGGCAGGACTAGTAGCCAGAGGATACTTTCGGAAGGAAGGCTTCGATTACAGAGAATTGGTGGAAGAAGGAGTGGGGCTGATGAAGGTACATATCAAGGAGAATCCAGCAATGTATCAACCAAGGTTCTTTCATGGGATAGCTTTCGTAGGGATTCAAGCTGATGGACACGGCGGACATGCTGAGGCCTTGAAAGTACCAAGGTGGAGATTGTTGGGCCTGGTGTGGTGCTATCAAGGCCCAGGGGGGCTAACTTGTATTGGGCTGGGTTTGAGTCCAAGGGTTGAAATTAAATCAAGTCACGAGTGTACCCGGGCTTGGGGATTAGTTTAATCTCATTGGGTTAGTCTATGGGAGTTTTTGTTGAGTCTAGGCCTGGCCCATTTTATGGATGTATTTAAACTCTAGTATCTAGGGTTTAGAAGAAAGAGAGAATAGATTCTTTTCTCCCAGAAAATCCCATCTCTCATGACAAGACGATAGCCCTATCTTCTCATCTTCTTCTCTCCTCTACCTCTATGTATCTCCTTAGAAACACACATGTTCCGCAGCTTCGTTGGGCATCTAGAATTAGTGCTAGGAGAATGCAATATGAAGCAACGTCAGCCTCTTATCATCTTGTGAAGATCCCGCCAGGAGAAATCCAAGACGAAGCTTTATGTGGCTTCATCACATCACGGAGGTGTGCATTGGATTTCAAGAAGGGAAGCAGAGGACGTGAGGCTTCATACGCTGGGTCACATACGGGTACTGGGGAGCAATTCTGTGAATTGGTTTTCGTGCGTGAGAAATTTAACGGAAAGAGCTCCTCTCCATGGAATGAAAATTCATGTCTTCCCAAGTTTCGGTTCAGACGTGTCTTTGGGAATTAATTCAAGCCTCTTGGAAGGAGAAATTAATTCCAGCATGCGTCAAGGGCTTTAAAGAAGAAAGGATGAATTAATTCTAGCGCCAATAAAATCCCTTTTCAAGAAAAGGGGCTATGGTGATTTGAACTCCGGTTCAAAGGATAGAAGGACAGTAACAATCTGATCATTGGTAACAGGATTAGAAATCCTTGGTTCTTGTTCAACAAAGAATCCCACTGCTGTTTATCAAGGACTAAACCCCAACAGATTGTACCATTTTAATATGACATTTCCCTCTTAAGGTGTGGGAGGGGGGGGGCCGGCGTGGGTAGAGGTGGTGGGGGGTGTTTACCTTTTTGTTTTTTGCAAAGGGATAACCTCCTCTACATTTTTTAAATGGTTAACCGAGAGAGAGAGAGAGAGAGAGAGAGAGAGAGAGAGAGAGGGTAAGTTAATAAGATTACAGACAAAAATTATTAAAAAAATAAAAAAAAATTGAAATATTGAGATTAAAATATTAAATAATTACATCACTTTCTTTTATCTCATTTTTTATATTAATGACTTTAATTAAATATTAATAGTATTTTTATTTTTTTGTATTAACTTTATTCTAAACAGAGTTAATAGTTATAGTTAAGATTTCATCACCAATCATTCACATATGCAATCAAACGCCATTAATACTTAATAGAAAAGCTTATATTTTTAAAGTTTAATAAAAAAATATTACTTCAGTGACCTTTTATTTTTTATTTTTTAATCTTCTTCCCTTAGGTGAAAGCTAAAAAGGTTATATCGATCATACCATTCACTACAATAAATTTCCGTAATTCTGATGCTAAAAATATTATTTTTTGATGCTTAAAAGCATCGAAAAATATCGTTTTGATGCTTCTACAAGTGTCAGAATAGCGGGAGTGGAGATAAAAAATTACTGGCACTTTAAAGCGTCGAAATTTTTTTTTTAATTAACAAATAAAAAATCAACTTTTTTTTCTAAAATTTTGACATATTTAATTTTTCTGCTTTGGCTGCCTAACTCCTAACTAATATATTAGATATGATTAATAGCTGAAATAAAAAAATAAATATTAATTTAAGTTGGGATACGGTGGACTGGCCGGGCTATGGTTTTCGGATCCGAAGGGATACATGGAATGGCTGGATTTGAAGCTGGAGAAATCGGTGGTGTATGTGTCTTATGGAAGCTTGTCGGTGATGAAGAAGCAGTAGTTGAAGGAAATCTTGTGGGCATTGAAGGAGAGCGGGAGTTCTTATCTTTGTGTGGTGCGGAAGGACAGTAAAGAGGAAGGAATTAAAGTGGAGGATGAAGAGAATGGGATGGTGGTGGAATGGTGCTTCTAGTTGAAGTGCTGTCCCACTCGTCGATCAGCTACTTCATGACCCACTGTGGGTGTAACTCAACATTGGAGAGTTGTTAGGCCTGGTATGGTGCTATCAAGGCCTAGGAGGGCTAACTTGTATTGGACTGGGTATAGGTCCAAGGGTTGAAATTAAATCAAGTAACGGGTGTACACGAGCTTGGGGATTAGTTTAATCTCATTGGGTTAGTCTATGGAAGTTTTTGTTGAGTCTGGACCTAGTCCACTTAGTGGATGTATTTAAATCCTAGTCGCTAGGGTTTGAATGTCATAGAACATATTCTTTTCTTCCAAGAAATTCTTCTCATCTTCTTCTCCCTATCCTCTCTCTCTCTTTTCCTCCTCATGCTAACTTATATTGGGTTGGGTGTGGGTCTAAGGGTTGAGATTAAATCAAGTCACGGGTGTATACGGGCTTGGGGATTAGTTTAATCTCATTGGGTTAGTCTATGAGTTTTTGTTGAGTCTGGACCTGGCCCACTTAGTGGATGTATTTAATTCTAGTCGCTAGGGTTTGAATGGAATAGAACATATTCTTTTCTCCAAAAATTGTTCTCATCTTCTTCTCCCTATCCTCTCTCTCTCTCTCTCTTTTCCTCCTCCATCCTCTCCCTTTTCCTTAACCCAAACGGAACATCTTGTGGTTTGCATGGAGGAAGACGCTGGAGAGACTCACGGAGATGCATGGGACCAGCGGTCAACGTGGAGGAAGACCGTGGATGTATTTAAATCCTAGTCGCTAGGGTTTGAATGGAATAGAACATATTCTTTCTCCAAAGAAATTGTTCTCATCTTCTTCTCCCTATCCTCTCTCTCTCTCTTTTCCTCCTCCATCCTCTCCCTCTTCCTTAACCCAAACGGAACATCTCGTGGTTGCACAACGTGGAGGAAGACCTGATGTGGGATTCGAACTGGGATTAAGGGGTTTGAAGGCAAGCACATTACTGCTGCACCAATCTGATTGTTAATAATAAAGGGTGAAAGCCTAGAATACTTCTCAGCGAGGTTGATCCCATTGTTGTTCATCGAGGACTAAATCCTAGCAGTTGGTATTAGAGCCAGGCTCAAGAAGAAGTTGGTTGGAGATCTTCAAGGGCTGAAAAATTTTAGCAAGGCTTCATCAAGGTCTCTCAATTTTTTGAAATTTTTTATGCTATTTTTTGGTTGAAATCTCTTCATGGGTAGTAGCATAAAATAGATTTTAAGAAGTTTGATGGGAAGAAAAGTTTCCCCATATGGAAAGTCTAGGTAGAGGACCTTCTTGTGCAGCAAGTTTTAGATCTAGCCTTAGAGGAAAGGATAGGTGGGATGATAGATAAGAAGTGGATGTCGTTAAAGAAGAAAGCTTGTTTAGCGATCAAAGGATATCTGGCAGATTCAGCCCTTTATTCAATGCTGGAGGAGAAGACCCCGAAGGAACTCTGGTCGAAGTTGCAAGCCCTCTACATGGGAAAGAACATGTGCAACAAGTTGATGTTGAAGAAGTGTCTCTACAGCCTTTGGATATCAGAAGGTGGAGATGTGCTGGGCCACATCCAGGTGTTTGATTAGGTGAGCAATGAATTGCTGAATGTTGGGGTCAAGATAGAGAAGAAAGATAAGGCACTTTTATTATTGTGTTCGCTGTCCACATCATATGACTCATTTGTCACGACATTGCTCTACGGAAAGGAGACATTATTCTATGAAGATATTGTCTCAGTACTTCGGACGAATGAGCAGAGGGAGAGGATGACCAAGAAAGCTATTTTCTAAGAGGGTCTATCAGCTGGGGAAGAGTTAGGCAGAGGTAGGGACAGGAGTAGGCATTGGGGATAGTCAAAGTCCAGAAAGGCTAAGTGCTACAAGTGCGGTGAGATAGAACATTTCAAGAGGGATTATCCTAAGTGAAAAAAGAGAGAAAAGGAAGGATATGAATCTGTGAGTACAGTTGCGGGCCGGAAGGTGAAGGATGATCTCTTGGTGGTATTAGATGGTCACAGGCACAACACAGAGATGTGGACCTTGGATTCAGCTTGTCCTCATCATTACATTCCCAATTGGTCGTGGTTCAACTTACTTACAGAGGTTGATGAGGGGTGTGTGACTCTTGAAGATGATTACCCTTGCAAGGTGGCATGGATTGGCACAGTGAGGGTGAGGATGTTTGATGGCATGGTGCGCACTCTCACCAACATGAAGCATATCACAGAATTCAAGAAAAATCTAGTGTCACTGGGGTACTTGGAGCAGACTGGATATAATTTCAGTCATGCCAGGAGTGAAATTCTGAACATCTCCAATGAAACTATGGTGGTGATGAGAGGGAGAAGGCCGTAGAACAACTTTTGTAGGTTGGAGTGCTCTATGGTGACCAAAAAATCTGAGGTAGTAGCTATGGAACAGGATCCTTAGGTTGTGTACAGGATATGGCATTACCGCCTAGGCCACATAGAAGACAGAGGGATGAAAGAACTGAACAAGAGAGGGCTACTTCCAGACCTGAGTGGTGGAGATATGAAGATCTGAGCCATGTTAGATGGGGAAGTAGAGGAGAGTACAGTTCTTGGTCAGCACAGCTAGGAGTGCAAAACCTCTGGAGCTAGTACACATGGATGTCTGGAGATCAGCTCCGATTTTTGCAATGAATGGAGCTTAATACTTTTTTACCCTGATAGATGATTTCTCAGGAAAGTA
This sequence comes from Calamus simplicifolius, assembly GCA_900491605.1. Lineage (NCBI taxonomy): Eukaryota > Viridiplantae > Streptophyta > Magnoliopsida > Arecales > Arecaceae > Calamus > Calamus simplicifolius. The sequence goes on along the minus strand of UESW01003887.1, from coordinate 96,538 downwards.
GTGGATCTACTTCATGAAGAAAAAATTAAAGGTCTTCATCAAGTTCAGAATCTGAAAGGCTAAGGTGGAGAAGGAGCAAGAAAGGAGTGTGAAGTGTCTGAAGTCAAATAATGGCGAGGAATATACCAATAGGGAGTTTCAGAGATTTCGTGAGGACTGGGGCATCAAAAGGTACTTCTCGATTATGAAAACTTCTCAATAGGAAGGGATGGCTGAGAGGATGAACAGAACACTGCTGAAAAAGTAAGGTGCTTGAGACTGCAAGCAGGGCTTCCAAAGATATTCTGGATTGATGCAGTAGGTACAGCTAGCTACTTGGTCAATCGGTCACCACACACCAGGTTGGATAGAGGCATTTCAGAGAAGATATGGTTTAAAGAAAAGACAAGCCTAAACCATCATAGGATGTTTGGATGCATGGCATATATGTATGTTAATGTTGGAGAGCAGAGTAAGTTGGATGATAGGTCTAGGAAGATGTGTTTCTAGGCTACCCGCATGGTATCAAGGGGTATCGGCTGTGGAACCCCTTGGAGAAGAAGGTTATAATCAGCAGGGTTATGAGCTTCGATAAAAAACTCGATCCTCCAGAGCAGAGATGGTACATATACACAGTAGGGACTATAGAAGGTGGAACACAGTAGCACTAGTCATATGACCTCCTATATAGTCGTGTCATTTGCTAGTGACCAAGAATATTTGAGATTCAGGTGGAGAGAACTGACAGAGAGGTCAGAAGCCAGAAAGTTCAAAAGGATGCAACTGAGTAAAAGACTCATAAGGATACAGTTGGACAGAGGACTGATACTGGGATCACACTGCATAGACCCAGAAAAAATGTGCAATCACCAGTTTGACACGGCTTCGAGAATTCGATGTCATATGCCCTGGTGACAACGAAAGAAAACCCTTACACCTATCGAGATGCTGTGAAGAGCCAGAACAGCCAGAATAGAGATAGATGGGTCTAGGTTATGGCAGGTGATGCAGGCTATGGTAGAGCAGATGCAGTCCCTTCATAGGATTGGCACGTGGCAGGTGGTTCAGTTGCCATAAGAAAAAAATTCATTGGTTACAAATGGATTTATCAACGCAAGAAAAGGCCTTCAGAGCAAGAAGGTATCAGGTACAAGGCAGGACTAGTGGCCAGAGGATACTCTCAAAAGGAAGACTTTGATTATAGAGAGCTGATGAAAAATGATGGAGTAGAGCTGGTAAAGGTATATTCCAAGAAGAACTCAGCAATGCAATGACCAATATTTTTTACAAGATAGCTTTCGTAGGGATGCAGCTGATGGACATGATGGACGTGCTGAGGCCTTGAAGCACTAAGATGAAGATTGTTGGGCCTGGTGTGGTGCTATCAAGGCCCAGGAGGGCTAACTTGTATTGGGCTGGGTATGGGTCCAAGGGTTAAGATTAAATCAAGTTACGGATGTACACGGGCTTGGAGATTAGTTTAATCTCATTGGGTTAATCTATGGGAGTTTTGTTGAGTCTTAACCTGGCCCACTTAGTGGATGTATTTAAATTCTAGTTGCTAGGGTTTGGATGGAATAGAACAGATCATTTTCTTCAAAAAAATTCTTCTCATCTTCTTCCCTCTATCCTCTCTCTCTCTCTTCTCCTCCATCCTCTCCCTTTTCCTCAACCCAAACGGAACATCTCATGGTTTGCACAGGATCAAGCCACGAAGGAAGGCGTCAGCAAGAGGAAGAGGGAAGGGACTCAAAAGGAAGAGGGAAGGGACTCGATCTCATATCCAAAGAGCAAAGGGGTTACGGTGTGATTCGAACCCGGGATCAATGGGTTTTAAGGCAAGCACATTACCTGTGCATCAATCTGATTGTTGTTAATAAAAGGTGAAAGCCTAGAGTACTTCTCCAACTAGATTGATCCCATTGCTACTCGTCGAGGACATGCGGTGTGCCAATGATTGGGGTGCTGCAATGGACCGACCAAGGGACGAATGCAAGACTGGTGGAGGCATGGGGGATTGGGGTGAGAAGTGAGCTTGATAGCCAGGGACTATTGGAGGGGAGCGAGTTAAGGAGGTGCTTGGAGTTGGTGATGGGGGAGGGAGAGAAAGGGATGGAAATTAGGAGAAAGGCAGAGATGTGGAGGGACAGAGCGAGAGGCCGTCCATGAAGGTGGATCATCCTATCGGAATTTCATGACTTTCGTGGAGGGTATCGCAAACGACAACTGAGGATGACGGAGGTGTATTTGTGGGACTTGTTTTTGAAGGTTTTATTTTATTGTTGTGGGGTCTAGGCTGGTTAGGAGAGAGATCTTCTAATGCTATTACCGGTAAATGCAAGGACCTAGTGAACATAGGGAGCGTTTATACGTGCCGATTGAAAACCTGGTGATAATTGGTAACACTTCCAATGCTACCAAGGAGCATCGGTAAAAAGAGTTGCTACAACCATATTTTAATGTAGTGATTGGAGCAACAAAATATTGCATGCATGGACATGTGCACATGTGAATATATACATAGAGAGAGAGAAAGAGCGCAATGAAAAAGATTAGTAACTAAAAGAATTAAGGGCATTTAGAAAAAAAATGTTGAAATTAATTTACAAAATATTTTGAAAGTGCTTTCGTATTGAAAGATTTTAAAGAAACTAATGTAAGTAATTGCTCTTTGGAGAAATCCGATAAACTGAAAGTAATGCAAGCAATCAATTAAAATGCATTACCTATGCATATAGAATAATAGTTATACAAATACAAAACAACCGTTATGCAGAAGTCTTGGCACTAAAATCGTTGTGTCAACGGGTGAGGCCAGGCAAACCTGCAGTGGGCCCTGTTATGCAGACATTTCAGTTGAGTTATACCTTGGAGAGAGCGTTCGAGAGGATTGTTCGTTGTTTTATATATAGCATTCCATATCTATTTACCAATGTGCGAACAAGAATGGGAGAGGCTAGAATTCTACAATTCTTCTTCACGTACTTCTTTACAAATTTCACTGGCCCTTGTTAAAAATGCAAGCATGGCAAATTGCGAGCTATGTTGCTTTATTTTTGACTTTTTTTGTAGGGATTGAGAATCCTTTTTATAACTTTCAAAGAGATGAACCTAACATAACGATACATCAGTAGAATATCTATGCTACTGTACTGAAGCTTAAAAAAAATTAGAAAAAGAACTCTCTATTTTTTTTTTCCTTCCTCATTCTTGCATATACTGCCTTGAAATATAATGTATCTAGATATGCAACCCTGAAAAGCCTCTATTAGCACATTAGCCTTCATACTTGTCAAACTGGGCATATAAGCCTTAACTATTAGTACAAGAGGGCAGATCAGATTCAACCTGCCATGCATACTAAACCTGTAACATTTTACACCTTTTCCTTCCCGTTCGATACCTCTATGGGCAAGAATCTTCTTTTCTTCCTACCTGCATCCTTTGTTCCTTAGGTATGTTCTTCCCCTTTCAAAGCCTTCTTTGAAGGGTAAAAAAATGGCCATGCATGTGACATGCTGCCTGCTTAAGAAAAAATATATGAATTACAAAAGGAAAGTTTTATACCTAAACAACACTTTAATCAAGGATATATACACATATGCATGATATATTTATGGTTATATATATATATACACACACACACACACGCATGAAACTCTATATATAGTATGCATGCTGGAGCTATATTTTCTGTTGATTTTTTTTTTCGTCTGTTGCAAAAGGTTATAAATTAAGTTGATCAGAAGGAATAGAATACCAAGATCAAATTTATGGGACAATAAATTAAATGCGAATTGAAGAATAAATGAGTTGTAATCAAGGACGCAATCAAAATATAGGTCCCATGACGAGCAATGGAGACCTTCACATCACCTTTGGCAGTTGTGGGGACCAGAAGAACTTGGGCAGCGTTTAAGATTGATGACAACGGTGACAACAAAGTCTTAATCCTAAATTACTTGGGATCGGCTATGTGATTTTTTTTTTTTTTTTCATTTCTTAATGTATCCAGCGTTTAAGACGCTAGGATGTATTGGGTCTAGCCGTCTTAGGAGCCTACTGGACTTTGACACTTTGTTCAGGCCTAGGACGTGATATTATAGTCCTATGTTATACGTACCCCACATCTTTTTACGACAAACCTACCGTTTGGGCAGTTTGTCAGGTTTGTCAGTCAACCTTCGTTTGGTCTGCTGAGGTCTGAAATATTTTTGCTGTACCTTTTTTCGTGAAACTGTTGTTGACACGTACTAGTACTATAAGTTCTTGTTCATACTCTTCTCTACCATCTCCGTGCAGAGACTGTATGGCATAGACTATAGAGGTCTAAAATGTACGCATGAATTTGAATTTGAAATGTAGATGACAAGTTGATAACATAGGCAATGTCTAGGCCCTTTCCCACTTGCTCTGACGGAACGCGAGGAAATCTCTCCCATCTTAGGTGGCAGGAAAGAGGAATGGTGCAATCAACGGGGTTGCTCGAGACCGTATCACTGCCATGTTGGATGGATAATGCTGTTGCACCCCATTGCATTTTCCTAATAAAGCGTTTTAGAAGTTTCACTGTAATCTAAAGAGAATTATTGTGGTACGTCATGAAAGCCTTGTAGGGGTGCGTGTCGGTTATATATATATATATATATAAGGGTTTCAAGAAAGCTTAAAATACGGAAGAAATTTTTTTTGCCAGTTATAATGTGTCAACCGTTTCATCAGGATTTTCCAGATCAATTTGTTACCAAGGCATTAATTATAATTAGCCCATGATTTTTATTTTTACTTCAGAACTAAAAAGGTAAAAATCTAGGTATCAGCAAAAATTTCTCATATAAGGTGGAATATCTCAAGAAATAGCTCCTTTAATTAAGATTCCGGCAATGTAAAACCTTTATAGATATCAGGTTCCACATACAACGCAATATGATTATTTCATAGGATGCACTTCATCTTTGTTTTTTTCCCTACTTTTCTCTGGGTCTTGATACGTTTAGAAAAGTCAGTTTTGCTCCGTGTTAGAGCGACGATGCCTGATGGTAGTGCATTCCCCCTCTGCTACAAATTCTCAAAATGTATGAATGAATGGATGGAGCTGGTGCAAAGAAATTAGTGGAGATGGAAGATAAATAAGAGAATAATTCCAGAGTTCATGAAGGGGTATCGGTCTTGAAATAATGGGCATATCGAGTCACCTTTTCGGAATGATAATGTCGATAATATCAGCCTCTACATTAATTCCTCTTAGGGTCGAGATGACATGAGTTCATATGGCTAGAGGAAAGCCTTTTAAGGGGCTTTTGGATGCACAGAGAGCGTCTCGGGTGGTCAGAAAAAATGAGCAGTAGTTAGATATTGTTTTTTATAAGAATCGCTGACCGGTTTGCAGTGAATCATGACCGAATTTGGGTCTATAGGATCAAAGTGATCCACTCAAGGTTCTCAGAAGAATCATCGGTAATTCAATTCCAAGAAGATCTAATCTCAAACTAATATGGTTATGATGCCTATAATATAAATACATCACTCGCTCCAGCTCCCTCGCGTCCATCAGCGCCAACGGTCTTCCACGCGCCATAGTTGCAGACCACCACTTGCGTCATCCTCCACGGTAAAGGTACCAACTTCGATCACCTCCTGCCATCTACCATGATCGCCACACCATCGTCACCACGACCACCAAAAGCCCTCTAGAGCTGGTATCCAGGAGATCTACGACTAGTTCGTCCCCCCCAACCGATGACAGAGAAGTGGTAGAGTGGCATGTTAGTTGGCGCAGTGACCGTACATGAGCAGGAGAAGAGGTTCAGTAATGGGAAGATAGCCCCGAGCAGCCCCATCAAATTCAAGCTCTCCTTCTGTAGGAGATCCCTGGAGACATTTTTGGGTAACCTTATCTACTTTGGCTCACACATCAAGCGAATCAATGAACACATTAACGTAAGGCTTGCGAACTACTGTAGCCCCTACCAGTATGCGTTTATTGGTTGGTTTGGTCTAGGTTTACCCAAGAATGCTGAGGGATACCGCACATAGTGATGAAGAAAAGGCTTAAAAAAGCTATATATGATCGAGTATTATTTTCTAAATAGAAGATAGGGAGCATAATTGATGGTTGGCATGCTAATATTGCCTTTCAACTCATATATGTATAGCTCCAGTAGTTGCTGCTCATGCTATCACTAAAAATGGGCCATTGACAATCATGAAGCAAACGATCTTCACTATATATCTATTTAAAAGAGGAAACGTTCGTACGGATTTTGGAAGCATTCTGGAGAATCTGGTGACAGAAATGTCCAAAGATAATCTAATTTAGTAGAAGTAGGAAGATTAACTACCCTTTTATATGCATTGCTTTTCGTACTTTGTGATCACAAGAAACTTAATAAAACGGTACAAACTTTTGTAGTATGAACCAATCTGATAAGAAGAGACTGGGCTTTCGACTTTCGAGTTTGTCATCCTATGTTTAGTTCTTTACTGTACGTTTAGCGTTTTACTTTTAGTCCTTAGAGACAATCGAACCTGCTACCTGTACGCAGTTATGATTCCGTACGGATCCATGGGCCAGGTCGTGAACATGCAATGGCCATTGAAATATAGGGTTGGGCATAAATCTTTCACCATGAACTGGGACTGTCGATTCCTCAACTTTCCCTTACTGAGGCCAATACAAACGTTTTTTTTTTTTTTTCTTTTCCTTTTTCCCTGGTAACAAATACAAACAGATATCTAAACCAGGATGATAACCGTATAAATGCTAGCTACTTTTCTGCCCGAGATTGACGCTTCACCAGCACTACAGCCTCTCAGGCAGCGGTCCAAGTCATGTTAATCGGTATATATATATATCAGAAGTTCAGAACAGTAAGGTCCACCGATCACATCACATCGCCGACATATGTGGAAAAGGTCATATTGTCCATAAACAAGCTATAAGAGGGCTGCAATACATTAGGAGAAAATACTAAAGCGTAATAAAGAAAAAAAGAAAAAGAAAACTTTAGACCAGTAAGCGCAATCACCAACTTGGCAGATCTCCAAGCTCCTTATCGTTCTCCTAAACCTGAAAAAAAAATAAATAAATAAGCTCAGTTGAAAAAGAAAGAGAAAAAAAAAAAAAGAGGAGGGGGGAAAGCGAGACCAGATAGTAGGACGCGCCATGCTGTAGGGGCTGAAGGGTGACACCCCACTCGTCGGTGAGGACAGGGTGGCCGGATGAGTGGAGGAGGACGGCCTCTTCCCCAAATGCTTCCCTCACATTGAATGGGCCCGCCCCCACCTCGAACGCCATCTCGTTTATGAACACCGTCGCCCTCGCCGCACTACCACCTCCGGCCTTTCCCACCCCTGTGGTCAAACCAAAACACCGTCTAGCTGCCTCACAGTCCAAAGTTGAGGAGACTCGACTCGAAAATTACGTCACTTGCAATACATAATAAGTACTATGAAAAAGAGTGATTCAAAGATAATAAATAGGCCAGGGATTACGCGCTTCTCTTTATTTATAGGGAAGAACAATTAAGCTCTCACATGCACACGTCCAATCTAGGTAACAACGCCCTAATGGGAGGGGGCTCTGGGGTGGACTACTGGGGAAGGAAGACCGCCATCCTCTCTATCTTGTCAACAACGTACGCATGTAAACTTCTCTCTCGAGAATCTCCATGACGTGACCACACACCACGGTGCCTGTGAGAGGTTCCCCTTGATCAATCCCCTCAATCATAGTGCCCCAAAGCATTTTTCCTTTCTCTCCTTTGTCTCACTACATTTATGTCCTTTCTTATCCATTTAATATATATATATATATTTCATGACTTCTCCAATTCTCAAGTGATATTTAAACATCTCATTCAATGAAGCTTTCTTCACAATCAATTCCTTGGGGCTTTCCGAGTCCGAACTATGACCGGACATCTGTTGGGTGGTGAAGCAGGCGGGGCCACGTGAGAAAGGGACGTGTCAGGCAGTAAGAGCCACATTACCTGATCAACTCTCAGTTTTGGGAGTATGCATCACGGGGGACATGACTGCATCCTGCTTTCTATTTTCATGCGTGTATGGATATAAAACAAAGTTTGGAACTCCAACTTGGACGTGAACAACACCAAGATCACATTGACATGACTTTGAATAGATGGAAGGAAAGACAGGTAGATCGATGATGGATACAGATAGATAAGAGAGAACACATCATATTCAATGTAACAAAACAGAGATGCATTAGGAGTTTTATTAATGTCACATACCTTGTATCTCAGTGATAGGACTAGCAACGCTAGTAGTAGCAGCAGCACCAACTGTGGTTGCACCACTATTAACACCCACCGCAGCACCAACACTGGTAACAGTAGCACCAGTAGCACCTCCAACACTAAGCCATGGTGCAACTGCATCTTAGTAGTCTGAGTCTCGTCTTCACCACTCTTGCACCAGTACTCCTGCCCCAAGAGTTCACTCCACAGAGCCGAAGAACACACGCTGGTCCCTTGCTCAGGTAGTGCACCCATGACCCCTGCCAGGTCTGCAGGAGGGAAGCAGTAGGTTTGCGGACCCGGGAGAAAAAAGGCTCTCCACCAAGCTCTAGTGGGACATGGAAATACAACTGGTTCAGTGCCACAGACGTGCTTGCGGGCGTGTTGGTCACGCTTGAGAGTCCACCTATCGATGCCACCGAAGGGATGATCTTGTCAGACCCCGGAGACCGGTCGGAAGATGTGGAGTTGGCTGTGGTTGCCGGTGCCATGGTGGCGGGAGGAGAAGAACCGGTGGTGGCTGACCGGGGTTGAGGGCGGGAAGACTGGAGGTGGCGCTGCTTGTGCTTGCTTCGCGACTTGCGGTTCTGGAACCAATAGAAGACATTGGCATCACCGACCTGACCATACTCTTGCAGCTGGGCTCGGATCTTTCGAATCTCATCGCGTGGTGGGTTCACCATGCCTGAGTTGAAGATTGCCTCCAAGATGCGAATCTGCTCCGGCTTCGGGTTCCACCTTGGCTTTGGCTCCGGGCTACGCTCTTCACAACCTGGCATGGCTATACTTGCTTTGTTAGTGGGTGCAAAACCCGAACCCTATTTATTTACTTCAAACGTCATGCTGATCTGATAGACATAGATTAATAACTGTGGAACGAAGAATTAATTTAGATTAAAATAAGTCATTATAATTGCCCCAGCCTTCTCTCTCTGTTCTGTTCTGTTGGCCATAACTTGCAACAGAGAAATCTATTGGGATGATGGCGGCCTGACTTCCTCATGCAAAGAGTACATATGTGAACTATAGAAATTTCAATTTACTCATCAAGTAAACAGTTGATTATCAAGAATCCAAGACGACAACGTATTAAAAGCTATATAGAGTAGAAGTAAAGGGATAACAAATTAGCTTTAAAGCTCCACATGTATCTGTTAAGAAAGAAAGGTAGGAACCCTCCCGAAAGCACAGCCATCATTTATTGATGACAAATGCACTCTTCTCAAGATCCCAAAGATATAACAGTTGTCATAAGGTCTTTCCCAGAAAACAGATAAAAGGCCAACAAATTAGCAAACCCTAACAACCATTGAAGGGTAGAAAAAAGAAAAGAATTTTATACCTGGTGTGTAAGGAGACTTCTGGCAGCCACCTGATAGCAGGGAGGATGCACTGATGTCGTGCTGCCATTGGTGATGGGTGTTGCAAGGCTTGGACTTGAACAGCTAGGCCAGTGCCTGTTGGAAGAGGCCATGATGATGCTGTTGATAAAGACTACGATGATGCCGGTAGTGGTGGAGGAACAGTGGGAGGAAAGAGAGGCTGATCTGAATCAGGCAGAGAGTGAGCAACGGTAGAGGGGAGGCAGAGAACTCTTGTGGGAGATCTATCCATCCATCTATATATCTATCCAACTCATTTGCCCTCTGGTACTTGAACCTATACCTCCCTCTCTTGGAGGCAGACAAAAAGCCTCGCTCTTCTTATAAAAGCCTCCACCTACCCCTGTATTCAATTTATCACAAATAATAACAAATAAGTTTTTTAATGCATTGATATGAAAAGAAGGAACAGTTGCTTCCCACATCCCAAAGGAAACAAACAAGGCCATTTAACTACAACAAGAAACTCCTGTGCAGCCAAGCCCAAGAACATAAATAACACAAAACAATGAAAAGTATGAGAGATGAAGGGAGAGGAGAAGAGGCAAGATGGTTGTACTCTCCCACACCTCCCTTGCACTGCAATAAAGCTCAAATACTGATGTCCACTGCTCAAAGTACACTGCAATTCCCTCGTATGCCAAGCAAAGAGACAGGGAAAAGCTCATCTGCTGGGGCTTTATTAGTACTACCATCAGAGGAAGGAAAGGAAAGAAAGCTTTTCAGTATTCTGCAGGGGATGGAGGTGGTAGTTGAGAGAGAGAGAGAGAGAGAGAGAGAGAGAGAGCTTTTTAAAGGAGCAATGAAAACCTGGGGATTGGTATTCACAATAAAAATTGAGAAGGAAAAAGAGTACAATTACAACACTACAAGCAACAAGAGAATAAGGAAGAAAAAAGTGCTTCTCTTCTTTCAGCTTAGAAAAAGAACTAAAAGTGAATTAAAAAAATGATGACAAACGACATCTCTAATATGGGAGGGTTTTGTTGGAAAATAGCAGATTTACCTAGCAAATTATGCAGTTTGAGAGAACATTCCCGATCTCTTAACAAAACTCTTTCAAAAAAAACCTTGCAGGTTTTAGCTGGATTATAATTTTAAGCTCCTCGGTCGCTTTGCACAAGGAGAGAAAGGTTAGTCAGAGATGGGAGGAAGGCCTGGCCGACGAGCTAAGGAACGAGAGCTTTTGGTTGAGTGAGGTCCGTATGTATCTCTGCTGCCTCTCCCTTGTTTGGCCTTTTTTTTTTTTCCCCTACCAAAGTGGTCTCTTCTGCAAGGGTTTGCTTGGCTCGGTGGCTTGCAGGGGTATTAAATGGGAAGGAGTATGGGGGGGAGCTATAATTGTGGGATTATTCTAATGGCGAAGGTTGTTGCGAGAATAAATGGGAAGGGGTCCAGGGTTTTCAAAGTCAAGGAAGCACGAAAGGGGTCTTTGATTGGAAAATGGCGTAGGGTGTAGTAATTGCGGGTTTGGGTTATTTCGGGCATGGTGAGGTGGATTGACTCGAGGGTCTCTTTTCTTTCTGCTTTTTTTTTTTTTTCCCTTTCTTTTCCACACTTCTCTATTTTTTAACAAATTCTCAATAATGACAACAAAAATAAATATATATATATTATTGTTGTTGTTGCAAAAAGATTACGTGGGTCAAATCAACGAGTGTGGGTAACATGGATGATTGTCGCATGCGAATAATAAACTGAATCTAATTAACTTGTAACGAATATCAAACCAGAGGCATGTGGACTGTTCTGCGGGGGTTCCCACTCCTGAGTTCCTAGTCAAAGCAAAATGGAATATTAGTTCATCGCTTGACATGACCTTAATCTATTCACTCAGCACCTGGTATACGTCTGCTAGTACAATTGGAAACTCTCGGAAACTATATTTTATCCGTTTCTGACTCCACTTTTGTGCTAATTAATAAATCACTCTCTCTCTCTCTCTCTCTCTCTCTCTCTTTAGATGCGGGCACCTGAAATGCAAATGCGGAGCACTAATCTGAGCTCCTTTTCAGCTAACCGACCTTGTAGGGCGCCTCATCTCGCAATTTTACTGTCCCAGGACATGGACATCAACATCAATGGAAGCAGCAAGTGTGACACTCTGAAAGTTAAGAAAAGAAAAAAAAAAAAAATCCTAAAGTTTTCAACTTAAGTTCATCAGAGATTGCGTAGACTCAATTCATTAATAGATTAATTAAATTTGCTCATATGCTTAGGGGTGCAACTTGGGCCGGGTTCAACCCGAATCCGGCCCATTCAACTCGATTTACAGCAATGTTTAAACTCATGTTTGCCCAACCCAAACCCGAAAGACCCGAGTTTAACCCGACCCAATTTGCAATTGATCCGGATTAGGGTTGACCACAACCCGAACCCGAGATAACCCGAACCCGAGGGTTACCCGAACGGGAGCAGCTTATCGGCACCAAATTTTGGGATATTGAAGGCGCCAATCGGATCAGACGAGATGGCCAACTTAAAGGCGAGAAAGGTAAGGTTGTCGATCGCATACGAAAAAAGGATAAACATAAAGGCGGACCATCCGTACGTTTCGTTTCACTTTCAGCCTCCTTCTCTTCTTTGTTTACGGCACCTCCTCTTTTTTATTTTAAGTAAGATTTTTTTTTAATACAATGTTAAAGCTCCGAGTCCAGCTTATGCGTTCGGCAAGGAATTTTTTTTTTATCTTTGGGATCCATAATTCGATGTTTATTTACTTTGAAAAAAATACTTTATTTTATTTTTCTCATCAACCCGAAATCCAACTCGAAACTCAAACCCGAACCCGATTTTTAAAAATAGGATTAGGGTTGAGGTTTTACAAATCGGGTTAGGGTTGATATTTATAATAGGGTTAGGATTAGAGTTGAGAAAAATTCGAGTTTTATGAGCACCCCTACATCTGCTAGTAATTAAATTAAATTAAAGTTTTTAAAATTATATTGGTTCGACTCATGTTAATTGGATTAATCCATCTTACTTATACAACTCTAACGCCACGCTTAGTTCATAGAAATAAGTACGGAAAAAAAGCTAATAGAAAAGTAAATTTTAAATACTTATTTGATTGATGTTCTAAAAAGGGAATGGAAAAGTAAACTTTTCATGAGTGGCTTTTCCCCGATCGATATAGAGAAGTAGCCTAGACTGACAAATTGCTTGAAATATATTAATTCAAAAATATTCTCATTTCAACAGTGGGTTCTATGTACCTTTTTTTTTTCCTCTTCTTTTTTCATCCAATGGATGCCGAAACTTTTCCTGTCACACACTTTCCCCTCTACATGCCTATGCCAAGTAGATGGGAGAAAGAATCACTGGTGGCAATGGCCTCTCTCGGTAAGAGAATCAGATTTTTTTCACATTACGATGATTTTTTTTTTTCTTTTCTGATTTAAAAGACAAAAAGAGAAAGAAATTATATTCTTCTCCGCTTCCAATGTGGCAAGATTAGAAAAATATATGCATTTAGCGATGTATAACTAGGCTAGTAATCATACTTTGATTATTTTATTTTATTTTATTATTACTGAATTAATATTACTTGAACTAATATATCAAATCTTCACTGAAAAATGAATATCATTTACTATAAATTGTTAGCTATTATGTTGTTAAATTAATATTTTATACACATGATAAAAAAAAATCAATGCATATTGTACAAGAGGTATTTCTAGCATTGTTGCCTCGCTCTCTGGAAAGTGGGTGGTCAGCATAATTTCTATTTTTTTTTTCCGTGACCAACCAAATAACCTTCTCCATTATCCTGCAAAGCTGGCTTCTAAGGAATTTTACGAGGGCATAATCTTCCCATTTTTTCAAATGAGGTCTAAAGAAATTTTCCTAAAAGCGCAATGAATAGGCCAATCGCGTGGATCGATCGATACTGGGGATGCGCATTAAAGATCTGGCATCAGCTTTCTTCTTCTCTCTTTCTTTTTTTTATCAGAAAATTATAACATTAGCTGAGCCCAAAACAGCACTAGCCTTCCAGATGCAAACCAGGAAACAATCCATACTAATTAACAGTACTGCTCGTAGTAGGAGATCCTTGAGTCCATCCAGATCACTCTAGCATCCATTAAATGGCCAATGTTTGCCACGATCATCTGCAAAGTAAATAGATCTTGCCGTAGCAAATGGATATCCTGGCACTAAGAAATGATGCTTCCATCAACTTAAACGCGTTACAGAGAATAATGAACAAGAGATCAGATCTCAAGGAGTAGTCGTAATGACATCGTATATGCATGCAATTATTGTTGGAAATGCTGTTTCAAAGTCGTCGTAGCGTTAGCTGTAGTGCCAAAAACATCGAGCAGTGTGGAGAAAAGTTGCTAAGTAATTTTGTTGTCTCGATCCTACCAACACGGTGCAAAAGTTTTTTGTCAGTCCATCTACATTGTTCCTTCGTCCCTTCCGTTAGTACCAAGAATTGAACATAATAATATCCTGGCCTTGCTGGACCTACTTTGACTGTATCTTCCAATCCAATCTTTAACATATTGGTTAGCAGGGAAAAGTTTTAATTTTCAAATAAGTTGAATTATATTATGCTCGAAGAGGTCCAGTCATTTTACTAGTTTCTTTTTTTCCTAGAATTTTTTTAATAGGACTTTAGAGCTTCATGACCACGGTTTTGTAATGTGTGGGCTTTTTATTGGTTCATAGTGATATAGGTGATAATCTTAGTTTATCTTGTTTGATAATTAATTAGATATGACAAATTAAGCAATAATATTTGATTCTTGATAATATAAGATTACTACAAATTATGATAATTTGATTCTCATTCCCAATATTATCATAATCTGATACGGTCATAACTTCTAGATAAATTTTTAATAATACTTAATCTAATTATATATTTAATTTATATTAAATAATATTAAATAGTATATATATATATTTAATATAAAATAATCTATTTTATACTAATATTAATATTAATATAATATTTATTATTTTAAACACTATTATATATTTATAACCTTCTTGCACATTATATTATTATATAATATATTACTAAATAGTTATATATTATATGTTAATACATATTATATAAAGATATTTATATTATATATTATGTATATATAAATATTTAATATTTAAATATAATATTTAAAATTATTTTTATAATGAATCTTGATTTTTTATCAAAACATTTCATGTTTTAGCAAAAAGAAGAGTGGTCATTTAAAAAATAATAAAATTTAAAAATAAATTAAATTGATTAGTATATTTTTATTATGATGATGAATTTTCAAGAATCTTATCATAGATTATCAGAAATGTATAGCTTTCGGTAATATTTCGTAATTACTGCGGATCAAATGCCACCTGAGGATAAAACTTATTCGGGTGCCACTCTAACGAATTAGCCATTCTGACAGTTTTACCATTAGAAGAAGGGACGACAAAGACAATAATAATGAGATTAAGTAAACATATAGCATGAGGGAGATTATATTCGAACACTACTCCAGCAGATCTTTGCCTGATACTACGTCTAGAAATCAATTGATCCAAAAACTTGAGTTCATAGGAAATTAAATGGCCAGTAATGCATGTCAGGCTTCCCTCAGCCTCCATGTAGCTCTCGCGCTTCCTTCTCTTGAAGCGGTGCGAGTTTCTTCTAGTACTCGTGCTTGTAGAGCGAGCTGAAGAGCTCTTTGAGGTAGGGCCTCTTTAGGAACGGCGAGTGCGAGAGGGCTGAAGGGCGATACATCGTGAATATAGTTAATCCAAGGAAAGAGTTTTCGTGAGTTGGAGTGATGGTAAGGCAAGTATAAGCACCGCTCACACGGGCGTTCCAACAGAGCTCGTCTTTAAAACGTGTCTTAGAAGTTGGGCTGCAACTATGGCTGTGGAAAAGAGATCGGTGCATTTTGTCCAGACCCTTGGAGCCATGCACGGAATCACCCTGCATGTGAAATTATGAAGCACCAAAATCCGCTCATTACTTCATTTTGGCTTCTTTCTTGCAACGTTCTCTAATGCTTCAACGAAGATGGAAGTAAATTTATATTGTTCCGCGCCTTCTTCGTTGGCATTTTAATTCCCTCTCCACGCTTTCGTCCAGGTTGCAAAGGCGCAGCTCTCGCAGCTCCACATCGATGAAATCCACGTCGGCTCTGGGCCCCTGGTTGTCTTAAAGTATCTTCTGCTCGTCCACCAAGTTGGTGACAACATCGCCGGCGATCGAGATGCCTTGAGAGCGCCGACGACCATGGACATTAAGGTGGCCAAGTTCTGCTTAATTCGTAGGTGGTTTTTTTAGCAAAATATAGCAAAGATTATAAATGTTAAATAATAAAATAAAACTAGAAGTAGTAGAACACGCCCTGAATTAAGATGCAATGATATGACTTAATCTGAACCTCCAAGCATTATTGTGCAGAGAGGTACTTCCAGAAACTCAGAAAAAAAATTAAGAACACTAGAAATTTAAAGAAAACCAGAAGAGTAAAGAAAAATTAATTGTTGCATTTAGACTTTGAACTAGCTAGAGCTTATTTATATATAGACTAGATTTTGTTCAATGGCCGTATTAATTGCACTAAAAACACGATGAACCATGTATTGTATAATATCTTAATCCATGTGATGCCTTTCATAATTTCTTCTGTAATGTTTTTCATTAAAAATATTTTCATCGAATGCGGCGCGCTCTTTCTTTAAAACTCGTGACAGCATGATGTATTATTGAATTTTTTTTTAATCCCATCGTAGGGTCAAATTTTTTAACTTTTTCCAAAATTATTATTTTTTAATTCAACACACACGGGCGCCCATTGGCAGCGACGGCAGGTCAACGTTACGTAGGGGCGGCGCGCGGTGCACTCTCCTTCGCCTCATCGTTAGCATGAGACGAGGAGATGAGAGGCAGGTGGTTGACAGCCGGCAGGTCAGGTCTGTCGCTTGAAAGGAAGCCATGGAGGAGGAAGGGGCCTGGATGGGAGAGATTTTTTCTTTCTTTTTTCAATGAAAAATGTAGCAGGAGTAACTCGAAGAACTCAGCCCTGGCGTCATTGCTCACTTTGTTTTTTGGGATTCGCCACGTATGGGAAGCTACTCTTTCGAGAGACTTTTCTGAGTTTACCGTGGCATTGCTCTTCTTTTTACTTGTCTCCTTGAGGATGGTGTCATGCGAGATAAATCTCATTGGCGGGCGGGCGGTGCCAATTGCGTTGGACGAGGCCAGGTGGTAAGTGATCCAGTCATCGGTCGTGTTCCAGCTCGGTGTGGCAGAGAGCACAAGCGGATCTTCCCCAGGTTGGCTCGGTCTCTGAGGCACAGGAGTAAATGAATCGTCCGTCTACAATTTTGGCATGCAATGTATCCTGGAACTGTCCGATCCCGATAAGGATATCTTGGATGAATTTTCGTGTAATTTATCTTAATTTGTATTAACGTATAGATAGTGTTTATTGGGCATGTACATTTGTGTTATTGTGGTCACGGTCAGGAGTCGCAGTCAACCAATTTCAAGCGCCTCAAAGACCGATTTCCAAAGCCTATCACTCCATTTGCAGTTGTACCGTATGGACAAGGTGTAGGGTTCACAAAGTTGCTCTAATACTTATATAATTTTATAGCTACATGGCTTTCAAACTAAAGAACAAATCGAATGTTAGATTTTGAAAGGATAACTGAGCAACTTTCATGCCTTCAGCTACCTTTATACGATCGTGCAAGCAAGAAATAGTACCATGAAATCCTAGCTTCTTCCGCCTTTGGGAGTTTTCCAAAAGAAATTGGCGGCAACTTACTTGATTGACATTTAATCTATGGGTAATCTTGGTCTATTTGGTGTTACCTATACTTCTAGGCATCCATCAAGTAGATCAATAGACAAGCCAAGTTGGACAACAATATAAAGGAACATTTTGTGTCCCACTGTTCCCGTCGAACTCGAGCGGTGAACTTTATTTATTTTTCTAATTTGACCCTTATATTTTATTTATTTTATATATTTTTTAAATGGCAGAGACTAGTAAATGCATTCTTATATGTCTCTCATATTTTTAAAATTAAGATAGTGAACCATGGGTAAATAATAATAAACGTGAATCACTTGTACAAAATCTTAACCGTAACCTTTAAATGAAATTATTATATGCATCACATATGATGAGTACAGTTATCCATCACCTCCAGGACATAAAATTTTACTTTTACCGTGAAAATTTTTTGAAGCCACCCACGCACAGTATGAAATAGCCTTTTGGCTGTTGGATATGACATATATATATATATATATATATATATATATATATATATATACAAGTACAAGTGAAACAGCTAAAACTTTTAAACAAGTGATAGCGATAAAAAAAATTTACATAAAAGGCTGATAGAATTTGATTTGAGCTTCACAAGCTCATTATCAGCATAGCCAGCTAGAATATATTTTATATGAAAAATATGATTCGGATAGTACATATTAGATGCTGCAAATATTTTTATAGTTTAAAATTTTGAATTCTATTTTATATTAAATACTATAAATCTTTTGTTTATATAAACTTATACAGCTCTAGTTTTTAAGATAATTCAGGGTATTATTAAGAGATCCAAAAAAAAAAAGGACTATGTTATGGGTAAGAGAGTTTGAGATTTTATAAAAGAGTTTTGAATTTTTTTAATTATTTTACAGTGAAATTATTTCTGTTTTTATTGAAGTGGATGTAGATTAATTTAATTGAGTCATCTTAAATCCCTTCAAATTTATTTTATTTTTTCCTTTAACCGCTTTACTTTAGATCGATGATTCTACGCCCTTAGTAACAAAAGCATATATATATATATATATATATATATATATATATATATATATATATATATATATATTTAAGAAATAGGTTGACACTAGGGAAGGATTGATCATATACTAGAGCGAAGACATACATCACAGACTACTTGCATAACATAAGAAGAATTAACTTAGTTATTTTTTATAATATATTTAAAAAATTATTATATAATTATTTAATTGGTACGGTACATCATTGCTTCTACTCACATAATCATATTTGCTAATGCTTTCCTTTATATGCATTACGCTTTTGAAATGCTAGTACCATAATCGTGGTAACTATGAAATGATGATAACTTGATCTAATTGATTGAACCCTTTTTCTTAAAAAAAAAAAAAAAATTTAATTTTATGAAATAGTATTTGAGGATTTCTTTTTAAGCTTGAGATATTGGTCATTGTTACGCTTGGTTGATCCCAAGATGAATTACAATCTTAGTATGTCTTCACTAATGTATCGACTCATTAAGTTAAAAATAAATATATAGATATTTTGATTTTGATTTTTTTTTTTACACCTGATATTATCAAATCGACACATCAAAAAATTACCACATTTAGTAAAATTAAGTTTGTCAATATTTTAATAAAAAAATTTAATATCCAATTGTTACATTATTTGTTTAAAATTATGAAAGAAAGATTAAAAAGCCTTAATAAATACATTGATATTGTTAAGCCAATGTCTTGGGATATACTGTTATTAGTCTATATAACAAGCATACTAGAATGATATTTTGCATATTAAAATATATAACATAAAGTAAGATATCACGTTTGCCACTATATTAATTCCTTCAAAAGATGACAAAATATAATCATCCATCGAGTGTAAATTTTATACATATAATTAAATTACTCAAAAATAGAATACTCATGAACAACTACTGCCATTGCGGCGCAAATTTTTTAAGCCTTTTTTTTATGGCGATGCCATCATTGAAAACAATTTAGCACTCTATTCTCTGTAGGGAGGAGACTGCAATTCATTTTTGCACTAGTTGCTCAATATCTTAAGAAGCTAATTAATTAAGGAGAGTATATTTATGAGGCATTTTGCAGGTAATCGCGGGATGGAATCACGTTTGCTTCCTGATATTTTTGGCAACGGATCGGAGAGAGAAGAAGAAGAAGGATGATCTATAGAAATAAATAAAAGAAAGGATTTAGTGAGGGGACGTACGGTGGAGCAGAAAGTGCGGGACGCAATCCCATCACGGCCAGGAGAAAAGGTGACGGGTGAGCGTACGGCCTTCATTCTGCACACACACGGTCCTTTTATTTTAACCAAGAAAGAAAGCAGAAAAGTTTCACGTTTAGATAGAAGAAAAAAAAAAAAAAAAAAAAAACGAGCGAAAGGCTGGCTTTTCGCGTGGGGTGGCAATAAAGGCCGCGAGGGCGGGTACGCAGGGTTTGCTCTGAAATGGCGGGGCCGCTTGCAGTTTCCCTGACCGACTTCCCACCGATTTAAGGCAACTGTGTCTGGAATCTTTCACTTGCCGTGTGAAGGGCAACTTTATTTATTGGGGACTGGTTTCTGTCACCCACTACGCTGAGAGAGAGAGAGAGAGAGAGAGAGAGAGAGGGAGGGAGGGAGCATTGGTGACGTGTTGAGCATCATCCATGTAAAGGTTTGAAGCTGAGAAATTTAGTCGACCATCCATGACCAGTTCCAGTATACGAGCTCTGCGGACGTATATGGTATTCATTCTAGATTGACATGCATAAGGTATTCCACGCCCCAAATATTTAGCATTTTCAAGTTAGTCTTCGTATATATTTAGAACGATGTATTGCATGCAGTAATATCTATGACTTCACATCATTGTGTGCGCTCCTGCACCCGCTTGCACATGTAGAGATTGAATATAAAACAGCCATCAAAATCAAGGATATAAAACATTTGATCGAATCTATCCATAAAATAGTATTCAGATATTCTATACAAGATGGGGATCCTCATGCAGAATTTGTGCCGTGATGGACTAGATTGTATTATGGATGAAGCTTAATTTCATCAAAAGAGAGTTTGAATTTAAATTTTAAATTCGATTTGACAACTAGAAAGCTGATTTTGGGGAGGATTTGTTGCAACTTCCAAATCTGATCTTGGAAGGATTTGTTGAGATTTTTAAGGCAGCAAATCAGTCCATGGTTGCCAAAAGTGTGGAACTAGTTTTGAAAATCAGTCTATGGTTGCCAAAAGTGTAGAGCAGTTTTGGAATGAGATTAGATAGGAGGAGAGTTTTCAATCCTCTGTGTGTCTTCTTCAACCGGTGAAGTTGAGCGAAAAAAAAAAAAAAAATAGGAGGCTCTGTGAGGACATCCTCGTGTGCTGTAGATCCTGATTCAACTCTTGGATCATAAGAGTTTCTGAGAGTGTGTTTTGAGGCTTGTACCTATTCAATTCTTAGTGAAGCCTTGCAAATCCTGTGTCGTCATGGACGTAGCCCAGTTTGGTGAACCACGTAAAATCCTCGTCTCTCGCTGTTTTCTTTTGGATTTTGGTTCCTATTATTATTCTGTGTTTTTTGTTATTTTATCGCAACTGCGTGTTGGCGTACTAATAGCGATCTTATTAGAGGAATATTTGTTGTATTCCTTATCAAATTGGTATCAGAGCTTGGTTTTCTTCGTATTATTACGGTCGGACAAATCAACAAAGAGATGGCAGAAGACAAGATCAAAATCGAGAAATTCAATGGTCATAATTTCGGATGGTGGAGGATGCAAATTGAGGACTACCTATATTAGAAGGATCTTTACTTCCATTAGAGGGAAAGAAGCGGATTCAATGAGCGACTTAGATTGGATGATTCTGGATAGGAAAGCCCTGGCCACGATCAGATTGTCGTTGATACCTCAAGTGGCGTATAATATTGCAAAGGAAAAGACCACCGTGGATATGATGACCGCTTTAACAAAGCTGTATGAAAAACCTTCCACCTCAAACAAGATATTTCTCATGAAAAAGCTCTTTAATTTGAAGATGGATGAGAATAGTTCAGTGACGGAGCATCTGAACGAGTTCAACACGATGATTAATCAATTGGAGTCAGTCTCTGTTGCTTTTGATGATTCATTCAGGGCTCTTCTTTTCTTATGTTCCTTGCCAGAGAGTTGGGACAATCTTGTGATGACAGTCAGCAACTCGGTATCAGGTATCCTTACATTCAATGATGCAGTTAGTTGTATATTGAATGATGAGATGAGAAGAAAGGCTATGGGTGGACTTCTACAAGTGCTGCACTCATGGTGGATACCAGAGGAAGATCACAGAAGAGGAAGAAGTCAGAGAAAGGCCGGTCCAAGAGCAGAGGAAAGTCCAAAGGGAGATTTCCATGAAGTGTTGGAATTGCGGGAAGAAAGGCCACATGAGCAAGGATTGTTGGGGTAAGAAGAAGGAAAAGGTGCAGAGAGCAAGATAGAAGGTCAGGAAGCAAATGTTGTGAGTACTATTGAGCATAATTTTGAGGATGTGTGCCTGTCAACCGGCGATGGGGCAAACTCAGATCTGTGGTTTGTAGACTCAGGGGCTTCTTACCATTGCAGCTCAAAGAGACACCTATTTTTGGATTTTATCCAAGGAGATTTTGGTCATGTCACAGTTGGCAATGGACAGCAGTGCAGAATTATGGGTAAAGAAACAATTGTACTGAAGCTAGTGACAGGCAGAGAATTAAGACTTGCACAAGCCAGATACATCCCAGAGTTAAAGAAAACCTAATTTCTACCAGCCAGCTTGATGTTGAGGGTTATGTATCCGTTTTTGGTAATTCTCAGTGGAAGATTACTAAAGGGTCTATGTTGTTGTCAAAGGAAGCGGACATGCACTCTCTACTTCTTGGCAGACAGTGAGAGTTCAGTTTCAGTGGCAGCAGGAGACACGGGTACAGTGACTACATTATGGCACAGGAGGCTCGGTCATCTTAGTGAGAAGAACTTGAATTTTCTACACAGAGAGAGCTTCTACCTGAGCTAATGAAGGTGAATCTAGAGTTTTGTGAAGAGTGTATCTATGGTAAGCAGAAAGCAGTGAGTTTTTAGTTAGCAAGAACTCAAAAGAAGACTGAAAGGCTGGAGTTGGTTTATTCAGATGTCTGGGGTCCAGCACCAGTGGCATCATATGCGGGCAATAAATACTTTGTCACGTTTATAGATGATTTCAGTAGGAAAGTCTGGTGTTTGCTATGAAGGAAAAGTCTGAGGTCTTTGGCATCTTCAAGAGATGGAGAGTCATGTGTGAAAGCCAGACTGGAGCAAGTCTCAAGTGTCTCAAGACAGATAACAGTGGTAAATACTGCAGCAGAGAGTTTGATGTCTACTGCGCAGAGCATGGAATCAGAAGGATCAAGACCGTCCCAAGGACACCAGAGCAGAATAGTGTGGCAGAAAGAATGAATAGGACCATTCTTGAGAGAGAGAGGAGATGAGGTTTGACTCAGGTCTACCTACATATTTTTGGTCCGCAGCACTGGACACCGCAGTGTATTTGATCAACAGGAGTCCATCCAGTGCATTGGATGGTGAGATTCAAGAGGAGGTTTGGACAGAAAAATAGGAAAAACTTTCTTTTCTTAAAGTATTTAACTGCATTGCTTATTCTCTGATTGAGAAAGAGAAGAGGAACAAGTTAGACTCCATGTCTACAAAGTGTGTTTTCATTGGATACGGTGGCAATGAGTATGGCTACAAGCTCTAGGATTTCCAGAACAATAAGATCATTCGAAGCAGGAATGTGGTATTTGATGAAGAGCATACTTACAAAGACAGGAAGGATGTAGTGGAAGAAAAGAAACAGGAGTTTATAGAACTCGATCATGTCAGAGATGGAGAAATTCCCCGAGTGCAAACTGAAGATGGAAACTCGAGGATGTGGAGGAGGAAGATGTGGTTGGAACAGATAACCACATGCATACATCGGTACCTCAGCTGGTGTCCCCATAGTTGAGGAGGACACGAGGGTTACCAGGCCATCACAGAGGTATTCTGCTAATGATTATGTTTTATACACAGATTTGGAGAGCCAGAATTTTTTTAAAGCCATGCAGGATGAAACTAAGGTTAAGTGGGAGTTGGCTATGAAAGAGGAGATGGACTCTTTAAAGCAAAACAAGACTTGGGATCTTATGAAGTTACCCGCTGGCAAGAAAGCTCTGTTCAATAAATGGGTGTACAAGATGAAGAATGAGGTTGATGGTACCAAGAGATACAAGGCAAAGTTAGTTGTCAAGGTTATGCACAGAAAGAGGGAATTGACTTCTAGGAGATCTTTTCCCAGTAGTCAAGATGACATCCATCAGGGTGATTCTGAGCATGGTAGCAGTGGAGAATCTTCATCTAGAGCAGCTAGATGTGAAGACAACATTTCTTCATAGAGATTTGGAGGAGCTGTACATGCACCAGCCAAAAGGTTTCCAGGTCAGGGGAAAGGATGACATGGTCTGCATATTGAAGAAAAGTTTGTATGGTCTGAAGCAGCTCCATGGTAATGGTACCTCAAGTTTGACAGTTTCATGCTAGAGAAAGGCTTCACCAGATGTCAGTCAGATTATTGTGTATACTTTCAAAGGTACGCTACAAATGAATTCATTATTTTATCCTTGTATGTGGACGATATGTTTGTAGCATATTCCAGTATGAGAAAGATAGAAGAGCTCAAGAAACTGATGACAAAGAAGTTCTCAATGAAGGATTTGGGAGAGGCGAAGCAGATTCTTGGTATGAGGATCAACAGAGATAAAAAGCAATGGAAGCTGTGGCTATCTCAGGGGGACTATGTAGAAAAGGTACTGAAGAGGTTCAATATGAAGAATGCAAAGGTAGTGTCAACACCTTTGGCAGCACACTTCAAGCTCAGCAAGCAGTTGTGTCCAACAACTCAGAAGGCAAGGGATGAGATGATTAGAATTCCATATGCCTCAGCCGTGGGAAGTCTAATGTATGCAATGGTTTGCACAAGACCGGATATCGCACAAGCAGTGGGAGCAGTCAGCAGGTACATGCAGAATCCAAGCAAAGAGCACTGGAATGCAGTGAAGTGGATCTTGAGATATCTCAGGATACGTCAACTTACAATTTGTGCTATGGATGTGATAGTCTTCAAGTACAGAGATTTGTAGATGCAGATCACTCTGATGATAGAGATAGTGGGAGGAGCACCTCTGGTTATGTTTTTACTATCGATGATACAGCAGTGAGCTGGGTATCTTAGTTGTAGAAGATAGTGCATTGTAAACTACAGAAGCTGAGTATGTGGCGATCACTGAAGCTAGTAAAGAAATGATCTGGTTACAGAGGTTGATGGAGGAGCTCGGTAAGGAGCACGAGTGTAATACATTATGGAGCGATAGCTAGAGCGCAGTACACTTGGCAAGGAATCCAGCATTTCATGCAAGAACCAAGCACATTCAGCTTAGGTATCATTTCATACGCAGTACGTTAGATGAGGATCAGTTGAAGCTGGAGAAAATTGATGGAGCTAAGAATCCTGCAGATATGTTCACCAAGGTTGTAAGCAGAGATAAGTTGAGTCTCTGTTGCAACATGGTGAAGCTTTCCAAGAGATAGATCAAGAGAGCGTGGTACTGAGAAAGAAGGTAGATCTAAGATTGATGTCATTAATCTTCAAGTGAGAGATTGTTATGGATGGATCTTAATTTCATTAAGAGGAGTTTGAATTCGAATTTTGAATTCAATTTAGCCAATTAAGGAAGCTGATTTTGGGGAGAATTTGTTGCAACTTCCAAATCTGATCTTGGGGAGGATTTATTGGAGATTTTCAAGGCAGCAAATCAGTCCATGGTTGCCAAAAGTGTGGAGCCAGTTTTGGAAATCAGTCCATGATTGCCAAAAGTGTGGAGCCAGTTTTGGAATGGGATTAGATAGGAGGTGAGTCTTCGATCCTCTGTGTGTCTTCTTCAACCGGTGAAGTTGAGCGAAAAAAAAAGAATAGGAGGCTCTGTGAGGATATCCTCTGTGTGTTGTAGATCCTGATTCAACTCTCTGGATCATAAGAGTTTCTGAGAGAGTATGTTTTGAGGGCTTGTATCTGATTCAACTCTTAGTGAAGCCTTGCAGATCCTGTGCTGCCGTGGACATAGCCCAGTTTGGATGAACCACGTAAAATCCTCGTCTCTCGCTGTTTTCTTTTGAATTTTGGTTTCTATTATTATTCTGTGTTTTTTATTGATTTTATCGCAACTGCATGCTTGGCCATACTAATAGCGATTTTATTAGAGGAATATTTGTTGTATTCCCTATCAGATTGATGTTGCTTACTTATTGCAATATAGGAAGAAGCAATCAGGACCTCTTGCTTATCAAAGTTACATCAACAAAGTTGTGTGCTAGGAAACCACGGAGAGAGATTATTTTGTTTCCCGTTGTAGGGCACTACATGAGTGGCATATATATAAATTCATTATGAAGGGGGCGCCAAAACACATTAAAAAGCGATGGGCTCACCAAGGGGAAGATTACTGAGAAAATCTCAGACATTTTAATACTTCAAGGTTTACTTTTATAGTGATGGAGTAAAATTCTGTGGAACAAGATGCATAGAGACTTCACAACAAGCATATATGCATGTGAAGTGTGATAACCTGATAGGCAAAGTTGTTTAAGATAAAATAAAGTTATATAGAGTCTGTTAGCAATACTGTTATGCATATACTAATCTCTAGATATAATCATAAATCATTTCTATATTATATGTAGAGAGAATTTAGCGCATGGCTCCACGACTTCTTTACTTACCTTCCAGAAGAGAGCTATGCATCATTTCTTATTCCTATTGCATATATGGTCAGTTTTTTTGTGTGGTTATTTTCATTTTATAATCCTTCTTGGACAGTGGAGATTAATAGAGGAACTTATGTTTTTTACCCTTTCAACCATCTTTAAATTAAGGGTGATATTCCTTTCCACTCTACATGGTCATCAGCAAGACTTACCCATCCATCCACTTTTCTCCTCCATATTTGTGTTAAGCCATCCCAATTCCCTATATTTTTAGAGATCATGTCTGTTAACCAAGAAGCCGAAGGTTTAAATCTTCCTCTAATTTTTTTGTTTACTTGAATAGATATCTCTTTATCTTTGAAAAATCAACACACATATTACACAAACCATGCCCTGATATTGCAAAACACTCCCCAAAGCACCTGCTAATGAGGCATATCTATTCATCCATATTTTCAAATAATATTGAATTATTATGAAAACTCTACCTAATAACGCAAACTAATTAAGAGGAAGTACTCACATTCTTTTTTTTCTTTTGCATCCTCTCTCCTATGGTTTGCATTCTTCTTTTTTCTTCTACATCATCAAGGTGAGGTGCATTGTGCATTCAGAATTATAGTCAATTATTCAAGCCTATTATTTTAGTTAGAGAAAAAGTTCTTAGTGCGATGCAGGAGCATGCACGTTCCATACTAATTGATCATACATGTTCACAATTATGCTTGCCGTGCATGAAAAAATAAAATTATTCTTGATAATGAATGATTGCATGCGCAAACAATCAATTATTGCATGTACATGGTGCAAAATGCATGCAGTGCATAAATTTTTTTTCTTTAGTTAGATTATAATGTAAGACCACTGTTTGCTCTGTTGCTTCTTGGTCATTGACTTTAAATTAAATTACTGTTTGCATTACACATGATGAGATCATTACTATTCATGGAACCATGTGTATATATATATATATATATTCATCTGATATAAAGTTAAATTTAGGATATCACATAGCCGAAAAAGGTCCAATATCAAGTTGGCCACGAAGGATCCGTGAATGTGGGAACTGGGAAGACAAGGGAAGGTTAACATCACCCACTTAGCCACGTGCATGACGTAAATGCAGTCACGTGCCCTCCTTGAAAGCGTGCAACCCCATGCACTTGGGGGACCCAATAATAGGCCTTTAACTTTAAAAAAAAAAAAAATTAAGGCTTCGGGCTTCAGAAAACGATACACACAGGCCCTGCAACTGATCATGATGTGGTTTTCCTTTTGGCGTACTAAGAAACATATATGCAACGGACCACTTCGATCAGAAAAAATACAGGTCCAGCTGCGGCTTGAGATAACGCAAAGAGCTAGGCGAATCATGATGTCATTATTTAATAATGAATTCGAGCTCGTGGAAGCTAGCTAGCTACCTACCTAGCAGTTGGATTCTCCGTTCCGCCTGCTTTCCTGACCAGTAGTCCCCCTCTCAATCAAGGAACAATCCCTGAATGCTCTGTAAAGTGCCAATTTTGAGTCAGCCAGTCGCCCTGAATTCGAACACACAACATTGATCACAAAGCTAGTTAAATTTGATCAGAGGAATTTTTTCCATCATCATCTAAATTTTTTTTTCTTCTTTTTTTTAATTAATTTGAATTCTTAGATTGACAGTGTGCTTGAGAGCTCATTGTAAAATCTTCACATTGAACTTGCCCTCTCTCTGTCCACTGAGCATGCAGTAGATTTTAGAGGGGGGCCAGCTCATTCCTAATTAATTGCATCAAATTAATCCACATAAAGCTTCCCCAGTGTGAGTATTATACCTTCTTAGGAATTGGGCATGGAAAAAGTTGAAATTTTAATGGATCATGTCAAGTGTGGGGGAGAGAGAGAGAGAGAGAGAGAGAGAGCCCCCCTAGCATAAGTGACGAAAGGCAGGACAATCTCTGTTGCTTGTGTACCATAAGTTTTCATTGAAGTGCCACTAAATAGAGTGTTATTTCATATTCCACAATCTCCGTCGAATCCATCCCATGTCCTAAACCTTGTTTAGTTGTTCCTCAGAAAGCTCTTGATTTATCTTCTTGTTTGTGCAAAATCATGCAAAAATCATAAAGTAAGTTGGAATTATGTACTACACCAATAGGGAGAATTTTTTTGTTGAAGAATGGTTGATAAATGACTGCTATGTGGGCAGTCCTTGAATTGGATATTCCAAAGGAAGGGACAATGCGAATGGCAGGGAAGGAAGGAGATGGGAAGCCACTTTCCACTCCCATCTCTATAATTATTTTAATCCTTCATCCCCATCTTTGCAGATGACACTGCAGACTTCTCTATGGGATCCCTATTCTCATAAAAATTCTGTTCCTCCCATCCTGATTTTTTAATAAAATCTTAATCATCATTCTTACAAAGACCCCATCCCCATCAATCATTTTTAATATTTAAATATTTGTTTTTATTTTAATTCTTATTCATTATATTTTAAAAATAAAAATAAAATATTAAATTTCATATTATAAATAAGACAAATTCAATTAAATTTATGTAATTATAAATTATATGTATATATTTCATAAAAAAAATATATTAAACTATAATATATAAAGTTTTGTGATATTAAAATAATATAAAGTATTTAAGTAATATAAAATATATGAAAATTTTGTGGGATGGAGAGGAGGACCTTATGAAAAACTACAGTAATTTTTCAAATAGCGATGCCAAAGTGGCATCGCTAAATCCCAAAATTCATCTCTAATTCAATTAGCGATGCAACAATAACGCCAAAAATTTTATCGCTTAAATGATCGTTACAACGAAAATTAGTGATGCAAAAATTTTCATTGCTAATTAGCGACGTCATTACTGGTGTTGCTAATTAGATATGCTAGTAATGGCATCGCTAATCTTTAATTTTTTTAAAAAAATTATAAAATTTATTTTATTGATTTTAATTAATCTGCTTAAATAACATTCAATTTCAATATGAGACACATTCATAAACAAAATATTTCATTAAAAATAGCAATAAAATATCAAAATTTAATATATTAATAATAGAATCAGTACCACACAAATACAAAAAGAGATTAATACATCATAAATACAATATAATGTCAAAATATAAACATCAATCTAGAAGGAGAGTCATCGAGAGCTAGAGGTGAGAAAAAAAAACTACGTCGATTGCAACATACGCATGACCAATTACCGTATCTCTTCTAACGGTTCCTCATAGCGAACACACTCCTTTCTCTGTTCCATCGGATGTCCTCGATCTCCATCATTATCTCTGATCTCACATGTTCCGCGATGAACGCTCAATCTGCTCGTAATCGTCGGTGCCACCCTGACTAGAAGAAGAGGAACCGCGTCGGAAAAGAATACAGAAGCTTTGGCGCCCAGACTGTAAACTCTACGATCGTTTGGCATGTGCCCTTTGGGTTCATAATAACTCCAGCATTATCTGCAGAATTGACAAAGAAATGTAATAATCATAAACTTGCCAAAACCACAAGATTAAAGACAATTTTCAACTGTAAAATTTTAGGAGAATCTAAACACTGCTCCACAACTACTGATTTAACACAACTGGGATTTTGTTATACTAAAGTTTAAATGACATATTCTAATATGATAAAATACCTTGTGAGTAACCTATGGACATTCAATATACTACAGAACCAACATGTACAAATAAATTCAAAGAAAATTTGCTTCATAGCACCATCAAAAGTGAAGAATTAAACTTAAAACCAACACACAATTTAAATAAAAAAAATAGATGTCATTCAGAAAGAATGTAGCCTTGAAATCACATGATGTGCTAACTTTAAAGGATTCATAGCACTAATAGATGACTTGTTCACCAGATGGACATGAAAAAATGTATTTCCTGTATAGATCTTCCAAGGAAGGTTTATATGTTGAAACATTCAATGCCATTGTACAGACATTTTTTTCTTTTTCACAAATTATAGCTGTGAAAAATTTAGTTGTTTGTTTAGTACCAACATGGTGATTTCCATATCATGAAACTTTCACCTCTTCTATTTTATGACAATTAGAGTGCTATTTGAACTTCTCCAAATCCAATATGACAAATGTATTAATCATATACAGATTGATTGCCATTTTCTCTATCTTATTACTATAGTATCCACATGTTTTTCCTCATCTACCTGTCATGGTTTAGAGTACCAACTTCTTTTCAGTTTACAGAATTTCTTAGTGCATAATCGCTCGTAAGTAAATTGCATGAATGGTCCTTTGTGCTACTCACAGTTTCGCCATGGGCAACTACACTGAAGTTATCCATGAACATAACTATAGCCACAATGAGAATATACTCCTGATTCCCAAATTTTCCTCCAGGTTATTAACAAGTTCCCCTTTTGTTTTCTATGGTAGTTCAAAAAAGGTAAGAGACGTACTAATGTATAGACCAGTTAATGTGAAAACATGAATCATCTGAAACCATGTCATCAAACAAAACAAAAGATTATCTCTATTAAAAGTAGCTGACAGATCTACCTGAACCTCCACAATGCATCTGTTAAAGTATACAGATTTATCTCAGCCAAGGTGAGTCGAAACTGCTGTAGATATGATAGGAAATGCGACTTAGGTCAGAGGAAATGAAACTTGCTATATCTTTGCAACTTAACAGTATCTAGCACCATCAAATACAAGTTGGTTGTTGGAATTGAATGTGGTATTCAAAGAAATGAGACTAGTATGAAGGTAAAGAGTTCGATTTGAAATATCTGATTTTGAAGATAAGCTTTTCCACTTCTAACATCCACCAAATGAATAGTAAAAAGATATGGCATGACAATGCTTGGTAACAGAAATGAAATGCTAGGGAATCCCAAAAGTAATCAGCAAAACCAATTGTTAATTCAATAACTAACTTTTGAACTGGTCGAGACATAAAAAGCATTCAAGCTGCTAATAATCATATAAAATAGCACTGAGCCAAGTTCTGATATCATCACCCTGGGATGGTCCTCTATGCCATGGCAAGTGAACAAAAGTATTGTTCTTAAAACTTGCATGTCAAACTGAACAGCAAGAATATGAGCCAACTCTGAGGTATACGGTGGAAGAAATGTCACTTCTATTTAGAAAATGCAAGCACGGGTTTCCTTTCAAACTGGAGTCATGTCATCAGGTTATATAGCTACTACAATGCACAGTAGTGTATTGGTTCAATGATGGGATTGTTACATGAGAAGTCTAAGCCTACACTTATAATTCTAAGCACATGTAGTCTGACCTCTGTTAATGGAGGTAAAGCTTCGTTTCTAAGACCACTAATTTGGGAACCTTTGTCTAATTAAAGAACAACTAAGAGTCGTGGGATTTTGTATGCCAATGAAGCTTTTAGCAATGCAACAGAGAAGCTGTGTTCACCACCCTCCTCCAATGCATCGCCTTTACCTCTCATGTTCTCGTTAGCTGCTTGTCCTCCTACCTTATCGTTAACTCCCTAAAACCATCAACGAACACTCTCTCTCGCATGTTTGTTTCAAGCATCCCCGTTCGCTTGTCCCAAACCTTCAATCTTCAGCTGCATTTCTCAACTCCTCTACGGAGTTTAGAACCCAGATAAATTATTTTTGAATGGTTTCTGGTAAAAATCTTAGTGTAGCTTTGCAAGGTTGCATATTTAATTTAGATACTAATACAAAAATGCCATCAGTTCTCTCCTTTGTTCCATCAAATTCACCTTGTAGTTAAGAGTACAATGGCAATGCGCATCCAAAGAGACATCAGAATAAGCAAAAGCATCTGTTCAAAAAGCAAGTAAAGCATCATGCTGACTGAACTCCTCAGCAACCAAGAAAGAAAAGAGAGTTGAAGCATGAAGCATTACCGCCTTCATTCTTCTGATCTCATATCTAGCATATTGAGCCACCAAAAAAAACAGCTGTTACCACAAAACGAACACCCTCAGATTTCCACGCCAAAAGGCAGGCAGGAACTTTTCCACATGAAAACCCAATTTCAATCTAGACAAGAAATGAATACCTAGCGGAGGCATGCAGGCGAAAAAGAGCTGCACAAGATGGAAATCAAGCCTGCACCCAACCACGCGATCCAAGATCCTCAGAATCGAAACCCTAAACAAACCCTAGATTCAAGAGTGCGGTAGAATGGCGTTAAATCAAATCGCAACAGGAATAATAATTGCTTTACTTTCTATCAATAAAGAAAAATCTTATGGATAATTTTGGTCGAAGTGATTTTATAGAAGAAAAAAAAAACACCCATTGAAGCCACAGCACAAGTCCCTCAGAAATCTAATCAAGAAGAAAGATCTTGTATTCTCTTTTTATTCTCTTTGTATTCAGAAAAAGAAAAAGAAGGCATCCCTATTTAAAACGAAGCCACATAAAAGGAAACCATTTTCTCGGTGCAGTTACAAAAAACTGCAACACATTTTCTACGTAATTATCATTGTGGCATACAATTTTAACATCTTCCACTTGCACATGATAATAATTTCTTTATAACATATATTTCTTATTCAGATTTATAAATGTAATTCATTCTAGAAAAATGGACCGTGCGACTACCAAGTTCAGCTGAGCTATAATGTTATAACGGTTAGGAATATATAACAACTCTAATAATAGAGAGAGAACAAACACATAAACTTGCTTATATCCTAGACTAAAAATTTTACATCATTACATCTCTGATCCCTCATAAATATTAAAGAGCATGCTTAATCTTTCATAAGCATAATGTATTCACAATTATGTCAAGTGAATTAGATAATTGGTCGACCTGCTAATACATACTATAATGTAAATTAAATTAGTCTTCCTTCTCAACTCGAATCTTTTAACTTCATATAGCTGCTTTCCTAGACATGTCCCACAAATTGCATAATTCTTGATTATTAGTATCATGCTAAAGTAGCAACACTATAATAAAGTCTTAAGAAAAGTTAAAAAGTCATAAGGGTATAAAATAATTTTAAATCTTCAAGGTCTCACATAGAGAAGAAGCAAGGGTCCATTCTTCTACTATCCTTATTGGTCAATTATGCACACATGGTATGAATCACGCGCTACGATGTTTCTTTCTTTAATAAGAGTGTATGTCTTTTATTTCAAACATCATACAAACTTAAATTCAGACACACTTCAGTGTTAACCTAAATTCACCAACCATATCTTTCCTAACCTTGTGAATTCATGTCTGGCTATTAAACAGGCAAAGTAAATAGTGAAATATTTACCTCGATCATAATTATTATAATGAACTCATCTTGATATCTGATCAAGGCGACATAAGCGTTAGCTTATCTCTCTCAAAAATTTTAGTTAATAGCTGTCACATCTTTGCATGTTATACAAACATCAGAGACGATTGTCTATGCGAGAAGACCAATCTTAGCCTGATGACATATTTTATAATAGATGCTATTACCATATCACATCTCATGAAGCCATATCAAAGATGTTAATCATGACAAAGAATATATTCATAGATCAATAAAAACGTGTTTCTTTACATTCACATGCATATCATATTCTACGTAATCCAAGAGATTTTACATGAGCTTGAAACAAGTCTCTACTAAGGGCTTTGGTAAAGGAATCTGCAAGCATATATTGTATGGAGATATATTGCAAAACTATTTTCTTTTGTGTAATTATATCTCCTACAAAGTTATATTTGATGTCTATATGCTTGGTCTTACTATGATATTTGGGGTCCTTGGTATATGCAATGGTTGCCTGATTATCACAATGAATAATCACTGGACTCCTACTATCATTAAAAAATTCAAGATGCTCAAAAAATCTTTTTAGTCATACAGCTTTTTGTACTGCTCCTGAACAGACTATAAATTCAGCTTCCATTGTTGATAAAGCCACACATATTTGCTTCTTACTATTCCATGAAATGGCTCCATTATTCAGTAAGAATGCATAACCTGAAGTTAATTTTCTTTCATCTCGATCTCCAGCCCAATTAGCGTCAGAATATTTTTTTAGATTTAAGTCTGATCCTTGATAACAAATATTGTAATATATTATGCCCTTTAGATATCTAAATATTTTTTACCGCTTTCCAATATAGTTGACCAGGATTTGATTGGAAACTGCTAACAAGTCCCACAACATAATAGATATCTGACCTTGTACATAACATAATGTACATTAAACTTCTAATGGCACTAGCATATGGTATCCTGGATTTTCTGTTTTTCTTTTAGAGTTATTGGACACATGCTGTTACTCAAACATTCTCCTTTGCTATAGGGGTATCGAAAGATTTATAGTTTTCATGTGAAAATATTCAAGTATTTTCTTTATATATGTCTCTTGCGATAATGCTAAGAGCTTTCTTGAACGATCTCTATGAATCTTGACCCTAATTTATAATTCGCTTCTTTCATATCCTTCATATCAAATTTTGAGGATAGCCATTCTTTAATGAATATAAGAATTCTTTATTATTTTCAACCAGAAGAATATCATCCATATAGAGTGATAATATCATAAACTTTTCTTTAGATCTTTTAATGTACACAAATGATCTTCGTTAATTATCTCAAAGTTATATGAGACAATTACATCATATAATCTCAAATTCCACTGTCTTAATGCTTATTTTAGGCCATAAATTGATCTTTTCAATTTGCACACTTTGTGTTCATAGCCTTTAACAACAAAACCCATAGGTTGTTCCATATAGATTTCTTCATCAAGCTCTCCATTAAGAAAAGCTATTTTGACATCTATCTGATGCAATTCTAAATCTAATTATGCTACAATAGCTAAGATTAAGCAATAGAAGTAAACCTTATAATAGGAGAAAATGTTTCTTCAAAATTTATACCCTCTTGTTGGGTATAACCTTTAGCAACAAGTCTTGTCTTATATCGATCAATTGATCCATCTGCTTTTTGTTTGATTTTGAGAACCCACTTATTTCCAATAGCTTTGCGATTAGCAGGTAGATCGACTAACTCCCATACTTGATTCTTTTCATAGATTTTTTCTTCTTCCATGACAATTTTTTTGTTCCTTAGCAGGGCATGATAAAGCTTCATTCACAGTGTCATGTTCCTCATCATCTTCTGAAGTAACCATGAGGGCTTCTCCCTCAATTTTAAATTTTAACGTGGAATGCTTTTTCTAGCACTCCTCCTTAATTCAAGTTCTTATGAAGAATATGTAGGTATTAAATCATTCCTACTCGGTTGAGTATTTTAATTTCAATCGCTTGAGTGATATTATCATTTAAATCCTCCAACTCACATAGGGAGGTATTTTTATCAAACTCACCCCTATTAGAAAATTCATTCTCCAAAAATATAGCATTTCGTGATTCTATTTCAGAGACACTTCCATCCATTTGATCACCTATGAATACATATCCTTTGGAATGTTCACAGTATCTAATAAAGATATATTTCTTTTCTTTAGGACCTAATTTATCAAACTTACTTGAAATGTCATGAACATAGGTACCCGAACCCCAAGGTCTTAAATGACCTAGTTCAGGTTTTTTGCCTCGCCATAATTCATAGGGAGTAAATGGAATCGATTTGGAAGGTACATGATTAAGTATATACGCAATAGTCAATAATGCATCTCCCCAAAAAGAGATTGGTAAATTTTCTTGTGCCATCATTGACCTAACCATTTCAAGAAGTGTCATATTCCTTCTTTCAGTGACACTATTTTGTTGTAACATTTTTGAAATAGTTAGCTAGCTTAATATACCCTTTTCATTACATAATGATTTGAACTAATCTAACAATTAGTCTTGCTCATGATCAGTTCTTAAGGCTTTTACCGTTCTCTCAAGTTGATTTTCAACTTCTTTTAGGTATAATCTAAAACAATCTAATACTTCAGATTTGTGAAAGATAAGATACACATGATCATAACATGTAAAATCATCAATAAATGTAATGAAATATGATGCACCATGCCTAGCCTTTATGCTCATCGGGCTACAGATGTCAGAATGAATCAATTTCAATGAAAATTCAGCCCTAATAGCTTTGCCATATGGTTTTCTAGTTGATTTTTCAATAAGACAATGTTCACATCTGGACAAATTAGTTTTGACTAAAGAGCCCAATAAGCCCTCACTAGTCAAT
>UESW01003887.1:38635-55543 GCA_900491605.1 Calamus simplicifolius | reverse complement strand
TTGAATCATCCTTGTAAAGTTTTTAATTATAAAACTTTATTAGAGAAATCAAGGACTACCTTGATCCATGCCTTCTTGATTTTTCTTGTAGTATTTTCTTTCCTCTATATCTTCTTCCTTTCATACCCTCTCTGATGGTTAAGAGAGTTCTACAAATATAGCAAATTTAGTAACTGCTCCTTAGTTATTGAAGAGAGAAGGGAGGGTCTATTAAATATAAAAACCCTTCTAATCTTAATTTTCCTTAAGGCCTAATCACCATAAACTTGGGTCACTCTCATTAAAACCAGCCCAAAATCACATGGGCCACATAAATGAATTTATTAGAATTATCTAACAATCTCCTACTTGGCCCATGTTATGACTTGGTGATTCAACAACAAACCATAAATGCGCAATTTACATTGAACCTTTAAGTCATCATCCTTAACTGAATTAAATGATTGGATCATGGCGGTCACATGTCATTTAACAACATGATTCCTTCTATGTATCACATAATCAAATCAATTCAGGACACCTTTAATCAAGGAATACTGTAATCCTTAACTTTAATTTCTTTTATGTTATCGCACCAAAACAATACATGTATACAACATAATGTGGACAACAATTAAACAAGCAGAAACATAACTTAAATTGAATTCAAAGTGTCACAATAATACAAGCAAGACAGCTATATATATATATACACACACTTTATGCTTTCATGCTAACAAGGACTTGTTCATAATACCCATCCGTTCAACATGACCAGTAAATGTTTTGGGTGGCAATCCTTTAGTTAATGGATCCGCTATCATCAACTCAGTACCAATATGCTCAATTGACACTTTTTGTTTTTGCACTTCTTCTTTGAGAGACAAGTACTTCAAATCCATGTGTTTTGCACCCTTTGAGTACCTATCATTTTAGAGAAGAATACTGCTGCAGATTATCACAGTAAATTCTTAACGGCTTAGCTATATTGTCAACAATCCTAAGCCCGAAGACAAATTCCGCAACCATGATGCATGAACAGTGGCCTCAAAGCATGCCACAAATTCGGCCTCCATAGTGGAAGTAGCAATGACATATTGTTTTCCACTCTTCCATGAAACTGCTCCTCCAGCTAACAAGAACATATAGCAATGTGGATTTTCTCGAGTCCACACATCCAGCATAGTTTGAATCCGAGTATCCAACCACTCGAGGTGACATGATCTTCTATATGTGAGCATGTAATCCTTGGTGCCTTGTAAATACCTGAGGACTTTCTTTGCAGCTTTCCAATGGTCTTGTTGGCCCAGATGACAACCCAAGAGGGGGGGGGGGGGGGGGGGTGAATTGGGTTCTTTAAAAATTAGCCTTTTAAATATCTAGCTTGAGATGAATGAAGGCAATGCAAAGTAAATATAAATTGCAGTGAATAAAACAGAGATAGAGAAAGAGACAATAGAACACGGCAAACACAAAAGATTTTATAGTGGTTTGGTGTATCCAACACCTACGTCCACTCCCAAGATTCACTTGGGTCCATACTATAATCACCCTAGATTACAGCAGAGTTTGTTTTACAAGCTCATAACTCAAACTTGTTGTTTTTCCGGACGCACAACGAACCCAGCTGGTTTTCAAAGGCTCACCAGCACAAAAACCTTAAACCCAAGCTTAACCAAGCTTGAACTGAGGTAAGACTACCTCCTCTAGTTCAATCCCCCAGATTGAGCTAGACACAAAGAATAGAAATATTGTTTGTTTAGTTACAAGGCTCCTTAATGAGCAGATAAACAAATGTAAGAATAGAGTTTAGATAAGCTTGATTTGCAGTTGGTTGGCTTTGAGCTTTTCTTCTTTTCTTCAACTCCTTTGAAGTGTAGAACCAGGCCTCAGCTTGGATTCTTCATGGAAGATGTGTTGGAGTTGATTTGGGCTTTCCCTCTTTTCTTCGAGTGTTGAAAATCTCTTGAGATACTCTTGAATAGCACTTGGATTTTCTTCTGAAGCTTCCTTGGATTTGAGCTTGAACACAGAAGGAACTTCCTTTGATTTAACACTCTTTCTTTCACTCTATTTTGAATCACGGATTTTTTCAACTTTAAGGAAGATTCATCAGACCATGTTGCCATGTATGCTTTCTTCTTTTTCTTGTAGGCCTTTTTCAGCAAAGGACAATCATACTTAAAGTGCCCTGGCTTTTTGCACTCATAACATACTAAGGGCTCTTTTTCTTTTTCTTTCTCCTTATCCTTTTTTTTATCTTTTTCTCCTTCAAATCTTGCTCCAAATTTCTTTTTATGGAAGGGCCTTTTTCTCATAAACCTCTGAATTTTTTGGCCAAGAGAGCAGTTTCCTCATCATCATCATCATTACTTTCATTGCTGCTCTCTTCCATTTCTGCAGTCTTGAGGGCAAGAGTTTTCCTTCTTTTTGTTTCCTCCTCAACATGCTGCTTCATTGTTAACTCGTGGGTCATTAAGGATCCTAGAAGCTCCTCTAAAGGTAATGCATTGAGGTCCTTTGCTTCTTGGATAGCAGTGACTTTAGCTTCCCACGATCTTGGTAGTGACCTAAGAATTTTGCGCATAAGGTCAGCATTAGAATAAATTCTACCAAGACTTTTAAAACCATTCACAATATCGGTGAATCTAGTGAACATGCATGTGATGGTTTCAGTTTGTTCCATAGTAAATAATTCATATTTATGAACCAAAATATTTATCTTTGATTCTTTTACTTGGTTTGTTCCTTCATGAGTTATTTCCAACCTATCCCAAATTTCTTTTGCGGAATTACAAGTTGAGATTCGGTTGAATTCATTTGAGTCTAAGGAACAATATAAAATATTAATGGCCTTAGCATTTAGTTGTGCCATTCTCCTATCATTATCATTCCAATCCCTTTCGGGTTTAGGAACAATAGTGCCATCAATAAGGTGTGTGGGTGTACTAGGTCCGTTTATTATTACTCCCCACAATTCATAGTCCGAAGCTTGAATGAATATTCTCATTCTAGCTTTCCAATATGAATAGTTGGTTCCATTAAATAAAGGAGGTCGATTCGTGGAATGACCTTCAGCAAAACTTGAACCAATTGTGTTGCCATATGGATCTTTAGCCCTTGATCGTGAGATCAAATTCTAAATGAGCACTTGCTCTGATACCAATTGTTGGCCCAGATGGCAACCCAAGAGGGGGGGGGGTGAATTGGGTTCTTAAAAATTTAAGACTTTTTAGAAGATTTAAACTGATTTGTTCAAGATGTGCAAGAGAGTGAAAATAACTAATAAGCAATGCACAAGCAATTAATAAAGAGAGATAGAGAGAGAGAAAATATAGCACGACAAACACAAGATAATTTTATAGTGGTTCGGCGCAACCAGCACCTACGTCCACTCCCAAGATTCACTTGGGTCCACACTATAATCTTTCTAGATTACAGCCGAGTTGTTTTCCAAGCTCACAACTCAAACTTGTTGTTTTACCAGGTGCACAACGAACCCAGCTGGTTTTACTCGGGCTTACCAGCACAAAACCCAACACGTTGTTTTTCTAGGGCTCACAGCTAACCCAACACAAGCACTCCGGCTTGCAACGAGGTATACCAACCTCCACTGATTCAATCCACTGATTGAATCAGCAAACAATAGAATAGAAGTGTTTGGATAATAAAATGCTCCCCTTGAGCAAATATACAAATGAAGTACAAAATAATATAAGGTTAGAAAAGCCTGATAGTATTGCAGATGGTAGAGGCTTGGGCTTTCTTCCTTCTTCTCTTAACTCCTCTTAAGTGTTGAATCACGCCTCAGCAAGATTCTTGACCGTTGAAGACTTTGGAGTTGAGATGAGGCTTTTTCTCCTTTTGAAAATCCTCCGATTTGACCTTTGAAAAGCTTGTGGATTTTCTTCTGACTGTTGTGGATTGATGGAGAGGAGCAGACGAAACTTCCTCTTGGATTTCTCTCCTTTTTAATCACTCTCCTTTGAGCTAGATGATTTTTCCAATATGCTCTGTTTTTCCCTCGTTTCAAATGATACTCTTTTCTCTCTTTTTGATTTTCTCTGGGTTGTTTTGATTTGAAAAGAGCTCCACTATTTATAGAATCTGCAAAAATATATCCGTTAGAGACAAGAAAAATAGCCATTATTTGAAAATCTAACCGTTGGGGCTGATGTGTCATCGTTAAAAATCGCGCCCAGATTTCGCGGAGTCGACTCGAGCTTTGTGGGAGTCGGCTCGAAGTCGATTACTAAAAATAGAAACATTTTAAGCATTGAAGGGTCGACTCGCGAAAACTAAAGTGTCGGCTCGCGAAAGTTGGGAGTCGACTCGAGGAAAATGGGGAGTCGACTCGAGAAGTGCTAAAAAAACATGGGTTCTATTGTTTGAGCGGAGTCGGCTCGCACAGACAGGAGTCGGCTCGCAAGGAGTCAGGGGTCGACTCTTGAAAACCAAGGGTCGACTCGAGAAAATCAGACATTTTGGGGAGTCGACTCGGAAACCCTTGAGTCGGCTCGGGAGCGATACAAAAATCAGAAAAATGTTCTGATAGACTTTAAAACTTGTCCCAATTAAATTTAAAATATAAATTTGACTTGAATACATTAAATATGACATTTATCATGGATTCAAGACATGTTTCAAGAATTCATCGATTGAATTATAATGTGTAAAAATTCCTTTTTGAAATCTTTTAAGCATAGAGCTTGAAACTCCTTTTTCTAATAGATTCAAAACTCATTTAATATAACCATTGATAGTTCATTCCTTTCAATTTGAATAAGCTCAAGGTTTTTGATAAATAAACACATTGTATTCTTTAAGGTACTCATGGCTTTTGGAAATCATCAAAATCAATAAAGTTGGGGCAATTATGTTTCAATAATTTCTCAACAAGGGGAAGATCGGAAAGATCAAAGTGTTGAAGGGGTTGCTCTGCCTGGCGGATGCACCCTAGATGACCAAGCCTTGAGCCCACGGATCTGCGGCCAAGTATCCGCTATCCTGGATGATGATCGCCTTAAATCCTGGATTTGTGGCTACTGAGGGATCTGCAAGATCACCATACAAGGGTTAAAGAATTATAAAAAAATTTAGAATAGAGGCAAAGAGACAAGGAAGAAGTTGAGAAAAGGAGAGGATGGTCAAGGGCTCTTGGGCGTCCACTATTGGAAGACAAAGGTGATGGCTAGGGTTTCTCCTGGAGACTTAGGATGTTGGCATGCGCAGGAGGAGAGAAACAAGAGCACGAGAGAACCAATTAACAAAAATCACAATAACTCAAAACTTGGATTGATTGATTAATAATAAAAGATACATCATTCATACAAGAGGGTCTCTTTTAAGAGCAAGAGACTTGGGGTTCAAGAAAATACAGATATGGAAAGAGAAAAAAAAGGCGCCCTAGTCAAATTTGGCATGAAATCTGCAGCGTCCAGATGAGGAAGGTGATCTTCTAGATGCAATCAGTGGCAGCTAGATTTGGCATGAAATATGTGGAGTCCAGATGAGGCAGGTGATCTTCTAGATATGATTGAGATGCAATCAGCGGCAGCTTAATTTGGCATGAAATCTGCAACGTCTAGATGAGGAAGGTGATCTTGGAAAGCGGTCAGATGCAATGGCGGCAGCTTGATTTGGCATGAAATCAGCATCGGCCAGATGAGAAAAATGATCATCCAGACCGGGAAGGTTGCTTGTTCTGTTATGTGGCATGTGGGCTGCTTGAAGTAGGTGTGGCACCAACTTGAATTTAGCAGCTGCTCTGTCTGACTGTGATGGCCTTGTCTTTTGCTCCAATACTGATGTCTCCACTTGTAAGCTGATGAACTTACTACATGACTCATATTAAAATAAACTGAACTGGATATGACTCAATTTAAAATAAAATGAACTGGACGGGACTCAAAATAAACTAAACTTTATTTTCCAACTCAAGATTTGAATCATAACTAATTAGATATCCATATAGGGTTAAGAATCCTCTGCTTGATCCTGGTGCCCACACCAATTCTCCCGGGATGGGAAGAACTCGACCCCATCGAATATGGGTCATTTTGGCTCTGGTATCTCTCTAGTAGGTCTGGATCGAGGTGTTGTAAGTCCTCTCGAGTAATCCATGAATCGTCAGATTCGGGATGACCCTGTCATCGGACCAGGTAGCATTGATAACCGCAGTTCCGGGTTGTAATGGCTTGATCGTCTAGGATATGCTCGATCCGCTCTCTTCGCTCAGGTAAAATTGGTGGTGGACACTCTTGGGTAGGTTCGCTCATGAAAGGAGGGTTAGGTCCAAAGTACTCACTAGGAATCGCTGCCGGTTCCCTATATTCTACTAGGTTTGCAATATTGAAGGTAGAGCTAATGCCCCAATCCGAGGGCAGATCTAGCACATAGGCATTGGGTCCTACCTTCTCTATTATTTTAAAGGGACCAACTCCGTGAGCGTGAAGTTTCTTAACGGTCCCTTGTGGGAACCGTTCAGGCCTAAGCCTAACCATGATATAATCCCCTACACCAAACTCTTTGGCTCTTCTTCGGGAGTTAGCCAGTCTTTTATAAGTT
The DNA here is from genome assembly GCA_900491605.1 of Calamus simplicifolius. Lineage (NCBI taxonomy): Eukaryota > Viridiplantae > Streptophyta > Magnoliopsida > Arecales > Arecaceae > Calamus > Calamus simplicifolius. Next base: position 48,997 of record UESW01003887.1, on the reverse strand, counting down.
TCATTACTTAGATTTATTTTCTGGCTAATGTCCTTATGTAAGTCTTTGATATGTTGTGCAAATGCTTGTGCGGACTCTGAGACTCGTGTGTAGAGGGGTAAAGGAATTAGATCAAGTGGACGATTAGGCTTGTACCCATGGACTATCTCAAATGGACTCTTGCCCGTGGACCTGTTTACTGAGCTATTATAGGCCAACTCTGCACGAGGCAGTAATAAATCCTACGTCCCTAGGTGTTTGCCTATAAGGCACCTAAGAAGGTTTCCTAGACTACGGTTCACCACTTCAGTTTGTCCATCCGTTTGGGAGTGAAAGGCTGTGGAAAAATTAAGTTTGGTCCCTAACATATGCCATAGTGTTTTCCAAAAGTAGCTGGTGAACCTAACATCCCTATCAGAAACAATGGTCTTAGGTAGGCCATGGAGCTTGATCACACTATCTAAGAAAAGTTGAGCTACCCTAGACGCGTCAAAGGTTTGCGAACAAGGGATGAAATGAGCCATCTTAGAGAACCTATCGACCACTACAAAGATGGAGTCGTGCTTCTTCTGGGTTTTAGGTAATCCTAGAATGAAGTCCATACTGAGATCTTGCCAAGGACGATCAGGCACTGGCAAAGGAGTATATAGACCGGTGTTCGGCTTCTGCTATTTTGCCACAGCACAAGTTCAACATCGGGCTATTATCGGGGCAACGAGCCTTTTTAATCATGGCCAGTAAAATTGGTCCTCTCGCTAGAATAGTCTTATCTCTTCCAAAATGACCAGCTAATCCTCCAGCATGCATTTCCCAGACTAGGAATTCTCTAAGTGACGTCCTAGGGATACAAAGTCTATTGCTCCTAAAAAGGTAACCATCCTAGATGCTATAATCTCCACTGGTACTGGATGGCCCTAGCTGAAGGATCTTATAAATTTCACCAAAGTCATGACAAGTCTCATACTCATCTTTTATCCGATTGAACCCTATAACTTTGGTGCTAACAGTACTCAACAACAAAGACTTACGGCTTAGGGTGTCTACTACCTTATTTTCTATACTGGCACGGTGTTTCAGGACAAAAGTGTATGCCTGAATGTATTCAACCCATTTGTCGTGCCTAGAATTTAGCTTCTTTTGGGAGTTCAGAAATTAGAGTGCCTCATGTTCAAAAAATAAGACAAACTCCTGCGGTAGTAAGTAATGTCTCCAATACTTAAGGGCTTGTACTACCGCATAGAATTTCTTATCATAGGTGGAATATCTAAGTTTAGCTTCATTTAGTTTTTCACTAAAGAAAGCTATGAGGTGATTTTCTTGGCTTAACACTCCACCTATGCCTACTCCCGACGCATCACATGCAACCTCAAACACCTTAGAAAAGTCTGGAAGTCTAAGTATGGGTGCATGAGTCATCATATCCTTAAGCTCTAGGAAGGCCTTATTAGCTGACTTAGTCCACTCAAAATTACCCTTCCTAATACAATCAGTGATGGGTACGACGATGGTGCTAAATCCCCTAATGAATCTCATGTAAAAGGTTGCTAGGACATGGAAGCTGCGGACATCGTGGACGTTCATGGGTATCGGCCATTCTACAATCGACCTAACCTTTTCAGGATATGCTGAAACACCTTCTGGAGTTACCACAAAACCTAGAAAGATAACCCTATACGTTATGAAATCACGCTTCTTAAGGTTTGCATATAGGCTATTCTCTCTAAGGGTCTGACAGATTAATCTGAGATGGTTAAGATGGTCCTCTTTGGTCTTGCTATAAATTAATATATCATCAAAATAGACCACTAAGAATTTTCCTGTGTACTCTTTCAGGACCTGGGTCATGATTCTCATGAATGTGCTAGGTATGTTTGACAGCCCAAAAGGCATCACAACCCACTCAAACGGACCATCTCTAGTCTTAAATGCAGTCTTCCACTCATCCCCTGGTCTAATTCTAACCTGATGGTAGCCACTCTTAAGGTCTATTTTAAAAAGATAGTGGCACCTGCCATCATGTCTAACATGTCATCTAGTCTGGGGATAGGGAACCTATACTTGATAGTGATTTTGTTGATGGCCCTACTGTCCATGCACATTCTCCAGGTACCATCCTTCTTAGGGGTTAATAGTGCAGGAACTGCACAAGGACTTAAGCTCTCCCTAATGAAACCTTTCCTAAGTAATTCTTCCACTTGTTTTTGTAGTTCTTGATGCTCAGTAGGGTTCATCCTATAATGAGGAAGGTTTGGGAGGGTGGATCCTGGGATCAGATCAATGGCATGTTGGATGTTTCTCAGGGGTGGTAACTGATCAGGCAATTCTTCAGGGAAGACATCCTTAAACTCCTCTAGAATCTCAATTACTTTTGGGGGTTGTTCCTTTTGGACTGATTCATGGATCTCTTTAGTGGTCAAAATCCAAACAGGATTACCCTCAGTGATGTCCTTTTCTAATTCCTTAGCTTTAATCAGATTAACTCTTGGCTTGCTATTCTTAAGGTTGCTAGATCCTTTCTTGATTGGGTCCCTAGGTGGAGTTGCATGTATCACATACATGTTACCATTGTGTTTAAAAGAGCAGATGTTGGATCGACCAAACAAGGTGGCATCGTGATCGTAAAGCCAAGGTCGACCTAATATAATACTACTAACACCCATAGGAATTACATCGCACCAGACCTTTTCCTCATAATTTTATAATTTGATTAGTATTTGGCATCTGGACTTGATTAGGATAGAGGTGGAATCTACCCACGAGACCTTATAGGGATTAGGATGGGGAACTGTGGTCAATCCTAATGACTTAACTGTATTTGCAGAGACGGCATTGACACAACTCCCGCTATCCACTATGATCTTGAGCACCTTGTCCCTTATCTTAACAAAAGTCTGGAGGATGTTAGTCCTACGCCAATCTTTCTGGTCCTTAGTTTGAGTCTAGGTCAAGATACATCTAACCACTCCTAGTAGGTTTTCAGACTCAAATGTTTCTTCCTCTCCATTGTACTCATCTATCAGATGGGTATCAGCCTCATAGACCTCTCCCTCAGGCTCAATTAGGGACTCGGATTCAGTCTTAGGTAACTCATCTATATGAAGGGATCTAATTGGGCACTGGCTGATCATATGTTCCGGTTTGTTGCATCTAAAGCATTTGATCTGGGGATTGGAATTTCTTTGGATCTCTACATATTTGCCCTTATCCTCTCTCTGGGGTATAGGGATACTATTCTGGGGTTGACTCAACTTAGTTCGGCTTGTACTGGGTCGGCTAGTATTGGGTTGACTCAGGAAAGTCTAGTGGGGGTCTGAGTACTAGATAGGTTTGGGACGACTAGGATAGGCCTGGCTAGATCCTGGATATGGGCTAGGGCTCTTGGTAGCCTCTGATCTACGATAGGGTGGCCCTCTCTGAAAACGTTCATAATCCCTAGCAACTTGGTAAGCTTCTTCTAAATCGTGTACCCTTCTTAGGTAGAATTCCCTTTGAATACTTTCTCTCAGGCCATACCTAAACTTGGATAGGGTGACTTCCTCAGACTGAACAATATTACACCTCATGGTATACTCTTGGAATGTAGCAATGTATTCATTCACAATTTTACTACCTTGAATTAACCCCTGCCACTGGTCCAATAGGCTCTGTTCATACGATGTGGGGACATAATTGGACCTAAGTCTAGCCTTCATGGCATGCCAAATGACTATGGGGTCTCTACCCTCTAATAATTTCCTTCACTCTAAGGTGGCCCAGTATAACCTAGCATGTCGTACTAACTTGACCTTGGCAAACTTAAACTTACGCTCTTCAGACATGTCGTGCCAGTCAAAGTACTGGTCCATCCCTTCCTCCCAATTTAGGTAGTCCTTAGGATCCATAGAGCCATCGAAAGTAGGTGCTTCAAGTCTGACACTTCTAAGGGCTCTTTCTTCTTGGTGTACAGCCTCATGATTGGGTCTCCCAGGGAGGACATCTAGGACTGGATCAGATCGAAGTGATCTCATAGGGTTTGGCCTTATGTAGAGGTCAGGCTGTTGGGCTCTCCTAGGATGAGGTGGGGTCTCATGATTAGACTCAGTGTAGGTCTCACGAGCTTCTTCTAGGATGCCCAACCTAGTTTCGACTTGATCGAACCTAGACCCTAATCTAGCCTCAGATTGCTTGATGTCTTGGTTCATTCGGGCTAGTTGTTCAGTGATGATCCTTAAGTGATCATCAATGCTTTGATTAGCCATGGGTTCAGCCTGTAATGGAGGTGGTGACGGACGAAAAGATGATCCTGATCTAGTGCACATGCAAGCATAATCAAGCATACAAGACTCAGACTGACTCGGACTATGGTATGCTAGACCTAGTCATCCAGAGTAAAGGATTTGGCTTAATGCAAGCCAATCTTACAGTAACTCTTCAATTGGCCAGTTGGGATAGGTGGAAGGGGGAGGCTCGTCCCACAAGTTGCAGGTGCCTAATTAGAATAACCCCAATACTCCGCTTAAGTCGTTTGACATTTGACCTCCCTTCTAGACACCAATTTTAGAGCACATGCCAGATTGATTTGTACTAGTCTCCTCCAGTATACTAAACCGACTGTTGGTGTCCCTAGCCCTGTAGGGCAAATGTCAATTAAGTTCCTACTTAGTTTTAGATTAGAGGCTTGGGATCGGAATGCACGAGTGGTTATTTTGGGCCAAGAAAGGGGACTCAATCCCTCCCTTATCTGACATCAATGAAAGCCCTTAAGAGTAATTTAATGCATGTGACATGTAAAACATAAACCCTAATCCAGAAATTATAAATAGCAATAAATCTAAAAAATTATATATATATATATATATATATATATATATATATGTTGCCCAGACGTAGTAGCCCAAGAGGGGGGTGAATTGGGTATTTAAAATTATTTAATTCAATGGATGATATTAACTAACGCAGATATGTGCTTAATCAGAATTTAATTCGCAGCGGTGTAGTGGAGTGCACAGAATAGAAAATACACAGATCAATCAAACACAAACACAGCAAGGTTTATAGTGGTTCGGTGCCAAACTCGGCTCCTACATCCACTCCCCAAAAACCTTTGGGAATTTCACTAATCGTATCACAACGATTACAACCCCTAGCCTTCCCCGGCTAGTCCTCTTGTTTTCACGGCACAAGGCAGCCAAATCCCCTAGCCTTCCCCGGCTAGTCCTCTTGTTTTCACGGCACAAGGCAGCCAAATCCCCTAGCCTTCCCGGCTAGTCCTCTTGTTTAACTGGTACAAGGAAACCAATCCCCTAGCCTTCCCGGCTAGTCCTCTTGTTTAATGGCACAAGGAAACCAATCCCCTAGCCTTCCCGGCTAGTCCTCTTGTTTAATGGCACAAGGAAGCCAATCAAGAAACTAGGGTTATCTCTAACCCTAATACAAGATTTATCAAAAATAGACAGCTCCTAATTTGAGCAAATATTCAAAGATAAACTTTATAACTTTTTGAAGCAATACTTCAGCAGCAGATGTTGATTTTCGAAGTAGCTGAAATTTGCACTCGCTTCACCGGATCTGGACGACTTGAGCAAGGGTTGGAGGATGCAACTTCGCAGCACAATATCTTGCTCTTCAAGGATCCGAAAAATATCTTGCAATAAGCACTCTCTTTTGATTTCTTTCTTTTCTCTCTTTTGTGTTTTTGATATGTCAAAAGATGTAGGAATTTCGTCAAGGATTTCTTCTGAACATCCCTATTTAAACCATTCAAAAAACTATCCGTTAGATTCATTGGTAAAATAGAGGAAAGGAAAAACGGGAAGAAATAAAACCGTTTGAAATATTTTCCCAAATGATGAAAGCATTAAATCCATTGCTAATGAAGGATTCCTGTCCATAACAAAAAGAAAATGGTCAGCATTCATCAAAGTAGTAAAGAGAGAGAGAGAGCATTAAATGAGAGAGAGAGAGAAAGCTGAAATAAATTTCAGCAACTCCAAAAAAAAAACGTGCGGCCATAATGGGAAAAGGAGGAAGCAATAAGCTAGCTTTTCTCCCAAGCTAGCTAGCTTGTTCCAAAATCCCACGGCTGGAGTGACCAGCCAAAACCATCAATGGAGAGGAAAAAGATAGCTAGCTAGTGGTTAGCTCCTTTTCAGCATCCCACGGCTAGAACAAAAAAGCAAGAAAAAGTTAGCTAATAGCCTTGGTTTCATGCTATAAAGAAAAGATAGTTAGCTATGGAGCTAACTAAGGCACAAACTAGTTAGCTCTTGAGCTAACTAGCCATGTAAGAAAATCCAACGGTTTCATAACCAGAAACAGATTTAAAAACAGTTAGCTTATGAGTTGGCTATGAAAAGGTGTAAGAGGCCATGTAAAAAATAGTTAGCTTGTGAGCTAACTTAATTTTGAATTCATGCGGCTAGGATGAAAACACTTTAAAAATAGTTAACTCATAAGTTAGCTAAGCCTATTCATGTCAAGAAATAGCTAACTCCCAAGCCATGAAAGCAATAAAGATAGTTAGCTTATAAGCTAACTCCCAAAGGGAATCATGAAAAGATGGTTAGCTTGTAAGCTAGCTTTCTCAAAAAAAATGCTACGGGAGATGGTTTCATGAAAAAGCATTCTTGACAACTAGCTAACTCATAAGTTAGCTATCCATAAAGGTGTGAGGCCATGACAAAAAGATAGTTAGCTTGTGAGCTAACTCTATTTTAAATTCATGCGGCTGATTTGAAATTCAGTGGAGGGAAGTTAGCTTATAAGCTAACTAAGATAAAGGTTTATTCTATCATGCATAAAGGTAGTTGACTTGTGAGCTAACTGGGACATGAAAAAGCTAATACCAAGCTAGCTAAGAAGAGAGTTTTCATGTTACGTACCTTGGAATGAAGGAAGGAAGTTAGCTTGCAAGCTAACTCCTACAAAGCACCAAACGGCCAAGCATGAAGGCATGAACAAACAAGTTAGCTTGTGAGCTAACCTCAAGGGAAAAGTGACCAGCCATGCAAGGGGAAAGAGTTAGCTTCCCAGCTAACTTATAAAATAAAACTCACGGCCAGCAAGAGGAGAGTTAGCTTCCAAACGGCTTGCATGGAGGGGAGGTTAGCTTCCCAGCTAGCTTGTTTCCCAATTCATTCGGCCAGCATGAAAGTAGCTAACTCCTAAGTGGCTAGCAAGGAAGGGAAGTTAGCTTCCCAGCTAACTCATTTCCCAACAAATTCGGCCAGCACAAGGAGTATACTAAAATAGCTAACTAGCATGGAATGGAAGCTAGCTAGCAAAGCCATGCAATAAATTCAATAGATAGGCAAGTGAATTTTTATATTCTTCACAAGATAAAATAAACTTCATTGCATCATATGAAAAATTCTTGACAATTGTAAACATGAAGATACATGAAGATACTTGCAATATCATGGATTATCATAATTTATTTAGGCTTTATATGTTTTGTAATCATCAAAATCAATTCAAGGGTCAACAATCTCCCCCTTTTTGATGATGACAAAAACTTACAAAACATTAAGCATAAATCATTCAGCATATATAATCAGCATTCAAAATATAATCTCCCCCTAAATATATTAATCTCCCCCTGAATATATGAAGTGATTCTTCTCCCCTAATTTTAATTTATGCATTTCTTCTCCCCCTTTTTGTCATTGATCAAAAAGAAGTTGCAGAATATGCAATAATTCAACAATTTATAATAGCACAATTTATGAAGAAAAGATACAATATATCAAGCAGAAATTATAATTCAGTCATTTATAGAAAACATATTACAATACAAGGTTCATATGATAGAGATTACAAACATGACATCAACCATAGATTAAACATTCATAGAAACATATTACATGACATGAAATAGATTAAACATAGAATCATCAATCATCATCATCAGAAGATATGACTTTAGGTTGCTTGGAAGAGCCTTCAGGTCGAGTGGAAGATCCGGGTACGTCATTAGGTTGAGAAGGCGGCGTCCAAAGATGAGAATGAGAGAATGAAGCTCCAGGGGCAGAAGCAGCAGCAAGACCAATCTGAATTTCCAGCAAATTGGTCATCTTCACGGTGGATGCATTCAGGTGGTCAAGAGCATTCGCGGCATCCTTCGTTGTGCTGTCATTGGTCCTCATCTGGTGTGTTACCCATTCAGCCTTGGTTACAACATCTTCAAACTGGGATTTCAATTGCTCAACGTCTTTCTTAATACAATCCACTGAAGTGTCGTTGTGAAAGAACACACGACTGTTGAGCACACCAACATCATGCACAAGTTGCTTCACAGTAGTTGTCATATGATTAAGAGTTTCAAACACAGAAGAAATATGGGGTACCAAGGTGAGGTCATTGTTGACGGAAGAGTTACTATCACTGGTACTCCTATTTGAAAGTGCAATGGAAAGATCATGAACAATTTGTTTGATTTGATCTTGACTAATCAAAACAGTAGGAAGGGGTGAGTTTTGATTTTGATTGGCATAATGAGTGGAAGATTCTGGAATGTCCGGATGATCATTAAGAAACGGGTTTGACTCATTCATAGCAGCTAAAAATTGATTAGGTTGATTGAAGTCGTAATTAAAGAAATTTGGAGGAGAACAAACTGGTGGAGGAGGATCGATGGAATTAAGTTTGTAGGTCAGCAGTTCTGGTTCTAATCTTGGTCCAAATGCCATTACGTTTGGCATAGTCCATACGGTGTAGGGAGTGTGCATTAAAAATGTCAGTGTGACGCAATGATGCACTAGTTTCTCCTTTGAGTTTCACATTGTGAAATTCAAATACGTAAGTGAGAAACATCCCGTATGGCAAGGCGGCTTTGGATCTACCTACAGGTCTAGGAGTTAGCATTTCCTATGATCAGTTAGCATCCCATGAAAAAGGTCAAAAGGATAGGTGGCGTGGAATAAAGTGGACAAGCTTTCATGAAAAAGGAATGTGGGTAGTTAACTACCTAGCTAACTTACTCACTAGAAGACAAAAGACATTAAGGTCATTCTAAGGAATTTTCATGAAAGATTTAATTGATTTAGATGGAATTAGATAATCAATACATTTCAATCAAGATGTCCAATCACAAACAAGTGTCACAAACATGATTACTTAATTAATTAGATGGATCAATCATTCCAAGTTCCATTCTTATTTCATAAAATTTTGATTCATCTAAAGGTTTAGTAAATATGTCTGCGAGTTGTTTTTCAGTGTTTACAAATTCCAATACAATGTTGCCATCATTAACATGATCTCTAATAAAATGATGTCGGATTTCTATATGTTTTGTTCTAGAGTGTTGAATAGGATTTTTAGTTAGGCAAATTGCACTAGTGTTATCACATTTTATTGGTATTCCCTTTTGTTTGATACCATAATCCTCTAGTTGCTGCTTAATCCACAAAATTTGAGCACAGCAACTTCCAGCTGCAATGTATTCGGCCTCGGCCGTAGACAATGCTACTGAAGTTTGCTTCTTGCTAAACCATGAGATTAAGTTAACACCTAGGAATTGGCAAGTTCCACTAGTTGATTTTCTGTCTAGTTTACATCCAGCAAAGTCTGAATCGGTGTATCCTATTAAGTCAATGCTAGATTGTCTGTCATACCAAAGTCCTAAGTTTTTAGTTCCATTTAAATATTTAAATATTCTTTTAACAGCAAGCAAGTGTGATTCTTTAGGATTAGCTTGATATCTGGCACACATGCAAACACTAAACAAGATATCAGGTCTACTGGCAGTTAAGTATAACAAAGATCCTATCATTCCTCTATAAAGTTTTAGATCTACAGATTTTTCAGAATTACAAGCATCAATTCTACAAGATGAGCTCATAGGGGTACCGATACTTTTAGATGTCTCCATGCCAAACTTTTTGATCATCTCTTTGATGTACTTGGATTGGCTTATGAAGATCCCGTCATTACTTTGCTTGACTTGGAGTCCGAGAAAATAATTCAGTTCTCCCATCATACTCATCTCGAATTCTCCCTGCATAAGCTTAGCAAAATCTTTGCATAACGAGTCATTAGTGGCACCAAATATGATATCATCTACATAGATTTGAATAATTAAATATCATCATTTTGTCTTTTAATAAATAAGGTTGTATCAACATTTCCTCGAATGAATTTATTACTAATCAAGAACTTGCTTAATCTTTCATACCAAGCCCGGGGAGCTTGCTTCAAACCATACAAAGCTTTGTTTAATTTAAATACGTGGTTTGGAAACAAGTGATTTTCAAAACCGGGTGGTTGTTCCACAAATACTTGTTCAGCAATATATCCATTTAAGAAAGCGCTTTTAACATCCATTTGATATAATTTAAAATTCATAAAGCAAGCAACAGCAAGAAGTAATCTGATAGCTTCTAATCTAGCAACAGGGGCATATGT
>UESW01003887.1:0-36405 GCA_900491605.1 Calamus simplicifolius | reverse complement strand
AATTCTCTATTTCCTTATTTCAATGAATGAATGAAATTTGAATGAATGTTTATGATTCTCTATCTTTTTGTTGATAACAAAAAAGGGGGAGAATTTTATAGTTCTATGATTGTGATAAAATGAGATAAACAATGAGATATTTAATTAAGTTTCATAGGGGGAGCTACTTCATTAAGGGGGAGCCTAAGCCTAACTATGAAAACAAAATAAATTCACTAATCAATCATGAACAAACTCAATATTTTTGTCATCATCAAAAAAGGGGGAGATTGTTGGAAGATTATAGAAAAATTATATGATCCAATCCTTTTGATTTTGATGATTACTAAAAGCCATTGAGTTTATTAAAGGATGTAATGAGTTTATGTAAATGAGCAACAAATTTATTTTGAACAATCAATGAGAATGCTCAAGTTTAACTTTAATCAATTTTGAAAGTGACTTTAAGCTCAATATTCAAACTTTCGAAAAGAAATGTTATAATTCATGTTTTAATCAATAATTTTTGGATTAGTTCTTGAATCAATTCTAAATGTTAATTTTATTGATTTCATGTCAAAACAATGAATTAAAATGAATCTGGAACGATTTTAATGTCAATCAGAAAAGTTTCTGATTTTTGATACGTTCCGGAGCCGACTCCTGAGTTTCAGAGTCGACTCCGCTCAGTGTACAGAAATGTGCATCTGTGTCGAGTCGACCCATGAAATTGTCGAGTCGACCCCTGATTCTGTCGAGCCGACTCCTGGACTGTGCGAGTCGACTCCGCTCAGACACCAGAAGAGTGTTTTTCTGAGCACCTCTCGAGTCGACCCCAAGCCTTTCACGAGTCGACTCCCGACTTTCAGGAGTCGACACTTCACTTTTAGCGAGTCGACCCCTAACCTTTTTAAACATTTCTATTTTTGGTAAGACGAGCTCGAGCCGACTCGGGAAAAGCATGAGTCGACTCCAGCAAATCTGGGCGCGATTTTTAACGATGACACATCAGCCCCAACGGTAAGATTTTCAAATAACGGCTATTTTTCCTTGTCTCTAACGGATATATTTTTGCAGATTCTATAAATAGAGGAGCTCTTTTCAAATCAAAAAACCCAGAGAAAATCAAAAAGAGAGAAAAGAATATCTTTTGAAAAGAGGGAAAAACAGAGCATATTGGAAAAATCATCTAGCTCAAAGGAGAGTGATTCAAAAGGAGAGAAATCCAAGAGGAAGTTTCGTCTGCTCCTTCTCATCAATCCACAAGAGTCAAAAGAAAATCCACAAGCATTTCAAAGGTCAAATCGAAGGATTTTTAAAAGGAGAAAAAGCTTCATCTCAACTCCAAAGTCTTCAACGGTCAAGAATCTTGCTGAGGCGTGATTCAACACTTTAAGAGGAGTTAAAGAGAAGAAGGAAGAAAGCCCAAGCCACTACCATCTGCAATACTATCAGGCTTTTCTAACCTTTTATTTTGTACTTCATTTGTATATTTGCTCAAGGGGAGCATTTCATTATCCAAACACTTTTATTCTAATTGTTTGCTGATTCAATCAGTGGATTGAATCAGTGGAGGTTGATATACCTCGTTGCAAGCCGGAGTGCTTGTGTTGGGTTAGTTGTGAGCCCGTGAAAAACAACGTGTAGGGTTTTGTGCTGGTAAGCCCGAGTTAAAACCAGCTGGGTTCGTTATGCACCCGGTAAAATAACAAGTTTGAGTTATGAGCTTGGAAAACAACTCGGCTGTAATCTAGAGAGATTATAGTGTGGACCCAAGTGAATCTTGGGAGTGGACGTAGGTGTTGGTTGCACCGAACCACTATAAAATTATCTTGTGTTTGCCGTGCTATATTTTCTCTCTCTCTATCTCTCTTTATTAATTGCTTGTGCATTGCTTATTAGTTAATTTCACTCACTTGCACATCTTGAGCAAATCAGTTTAAATCTTCTAAAAAGTCTTAAATTTTTAAGAACCCAATTCACCCCCCCCCTCTTGGGTTGCCATCTGGGCCAAACAATCAGTGATGGGTACGACGATGGTGCTAAATCCCCTAATGAATCTCATGTAAAAGGTTGCTAGGACATGGAAGCTGCAGACATCGTGGACGTTCATGGGTACCGGCCATTCTACAATCGACCTAACCTTTTCAGGATATGCTGAAACACCTTCTGGAGTTACCACAAAACCTAGAAAGATAACCCTATGCGTTATGAAATCACGCTTCTTAAGGTTTGCATATAGGCTATTCTCTCTAAGGGTCTGACAGATTAATCTGAGATGGTTAAATGGTCCTCTTTGGTCTTGCTATAAATTAATATATCATCAAAATAGACCACTAAGAATTTTCCTGTGTACTCTTTCAGGACCTGGGTCATGATTCTCATGAATGTGCTAGGTATGTTTGACAGCCCAAAAGGCATCACAACCCACTCAAACAGACCATCTCTAGTCTTAAATGCAGTCTTCCACTCATCCCCTGGTCTAATTCTAACCTGATGGTAGCCACTCTTAAGGTCTATTTTAAAAAAGATAGTGGCACCTGCCATCATGTCCAAACATGTCATCTAGTCTGGGATAGGAAACCTATACTTGATAGTGATTTTGTTGATGGCCCTACTGTCCATGCACATTCTCCAGGTACCATCCTTCTTAGGGGTTAATAGTGCAGGAACTGTACAAGGACTTAAGCTCTCCCTAATGAACCTTTCCTAAGTAATTCTTCCACTTGTTTTGTAGTTCTTGATGCTCAGTAGGGTTCATCCTATAATGGGGAAGGTTTGGGAGGGTGGATCCTGGGATCAGATCAATGGCATGTTGGATGTTTCTCAGGGGTGGTAACTGATCAGGCAATTCTTCAGGGAAGACATCCTTAAACTCCTCTAGGATCTCAATTACTTTTGGGGGTTGTTCCTTTTGGACTGATTCATGGATCTCTTTAGTGGTCAAAATCAAAATAGGATTACCCTCAGTGATGTCCTTTTCTAATTCCTTAGCTTTAATCAGATTAACTCTTGGCTTGCTATTCTTAAGGTTGCTAGATCCTTTCTTGATTGGGTCTCTAGGTGGAGTTGGATGTATCACATACATGTTACCATTGTGTTTAAAAGAGCAGATGTTGGATCGACCAAACAAGGTGGCATCGTGATTGTAAAGCCAAGGTCGACCTAATATAATACTACTAACACCCATAGGAATTACATCGCACCAGACCTTTTCCTCATAATTTTGCAATTTGATTAGTATTTGGCATCTGGACTTGATTGGGATAGAGGTGGAATCTACCCACGAGACCTTATAGGGATTAGGATGGGGAACTATGGTCAATCCTAATGACTTAACTATATTTGCATAGACGGCATTGACACAAATCCCGCTATCCACTATGATCTTAAGCACCTTGTCCCTTATCTTAACAAAAGTCTGTAGGATGTTAGTCCTTCCTGGTCCTTAGTTTGAGTCTAGGTCAAGATACATCTAACCACTCCTAGTAGGTTTTTAGACTCAAATGTTTCCTCCTCTCCATTGTACTCATCTATCAGATGGGTATCAGCCTCATAGACCTCTCCCTCAGGCTCAACTAGGGACTCGGATTCAGTCTTAGGTAACTCATCTATATGAAGGGATCTAATGGGCACTGGCTGATCATATGTCCCGGTTTGTTGCATCTAAAGCATTTGATCTGGGGATTGGAATTTCTTTGGATCTCTCCATATTTGCCCTTATCCTCTCTCTGGGGTATAGGGATACTATTCTGGGGTGACTCAACTCAGTTCGGCTTGTACTGGGTCGGCTAGTATTGGGTTGACTCAGGAAAGTCTAGTGGGGGTCTGAGTACTAGATAGGTTTGGGACGACTAGGATAGGCCTGGCTAGATCCTGGATATGGGCTAGGGCTCTTGGTAGCCTATGATCTACGATAGGGTGGCCCTCTCTGAAAACGTTCATAATCCCTAGCAACTTGGTAAGCTTCTTCTAAATCGTGTACCCTTCTTAGGTAGAATTCTCTTTGAATATTTTCTCTCAGGCCATACCTAAACTTGGATAGGGTGACTTCCTCAGACTGAACGATATTACACCTCATGGTATACTCTTGGAATGTAGCAATGTATTCATTCACAATTTTACTACCCTGAATTAACCCCTGCCACTGGTCCAATAGGCTCTGTTCATACGATGTGGGGACATAATTGGACCTAAGTCTAGCCTTCATGGCGTGCCATATGACTATGGGGTCTATACCCTCTAATAATTGCCTTCGCTCTAAGGTGGCCCAGTATAACCTAGCCTGTCGTACTAACTTGACCTTGGCAAACTTAAACTTATGCTCTTCAGACATATCGTACCAGTCAAAGTACTGGTCCATCCCTTCCTCCCAATCTAGGTACTCCTTAGGGTCCATAGAGCCATCGAAAGTAGGTGCTTCAAGTCTGACACTTCTAAGGGCTCTTTCTTCTTGGTGTACTGCCTCATGATTGGGTCTCCCAGGGAGGACATCTAGGACTAGATCAGATCGAAGTGGTCTCCTAGGGTTTGGCCTTATGTAGAGGTCAGGCTGTTGGGCTCTCCTAGGATGAGGTGGGGTCTCATGATTAGACTCAGTGTAGGCTCACGAGCTTCTTCTAGGATGCCCAACCTAGTTTCGACTTGATCGAACCTAGACCCTAATCTAGCCTCAGATTGCTTGATGTCTTGGTTCATTCGGGCTAGTTGTTCAGTGATGATCCTTAAGTGATCATCAATGCTTTGATTAGCCATGGGTTCAGCCTGTAATGGAGGTGGTGACGGACGAAAAGATGCTCCTGATCTAGTGCATATGCAAGCACAATCAAGCATACAAGACTCAGACTGACTCGGACTATGGTATGCTAGACCTAGTCATCCAGAGTAAAGGATTTGGCTTAATGCAAGCCAATCTTACAGTAACTCTTCAATTGGCCAGTTGGGACAGGTGGAAGGGGGGAGGCTCGTCCCATAAATTGCAGGTGCCTAATTAGAATAACCCCAACACTCCGCTTAAGTCGTTTGACATTTGACCTCCCTTCTAGACACCAATTTTAGAGCACATGCCAGATTGATTTGTACTAGTCTCCTCCAGTATACTAAACCGACTGTTGGTGTCCCTAGCCCTCTAGGGCAAATGTCAATTAAGTTGCTACTTAGTTTTAGATTAGAGGCTTGGGATCGGAATGCACGGGTGGTTGTTTTGGGCCAAGAAGGGGACTCAATCCCTCCCTTATCTGACATCAATGAAAGCCCTTAAGAGTAATTTAATGCATGTGACATGTAAAACACAAACCCTAATCCAAAAATTATAAATAGCAAAAATCCATATATATATATATATATATATATATATATATTCACAGATCGAATTAAATCCTCAAAATTAACAAACTCTCAAGAATTTTTATGTTTTTTTTATGAGTAATCAGGCATGCAATTAATTCACAGATTGAATTAAATTCTTAAAAAATAATAAAAATACTTTAAATTATAACAAATCTATAGAAATAAATTTCATAATTTTTTTGTGTATACATGCAGAAACAATTTAATTAATAGATAATATACTGATAATAACGTGAATTAAAATTAAGTCCTAACCTGGCTCTGATACCAAACTGATGCAGGACCGATTCGCATGCAAGTAATTTTTTTTCTTTTTTTTATTGATTAATAATTGCAGTTGATTATTCTCCCAAAGTAATAGCCTAAGAGGGATTCAGTAAATCTGTACGCGAAACAGTTCCTAAAAAAAATAAAGAAGAAGGACCGCCGAAGTTAAGAAGCCCCGGTAGGGCTTGCTCTCCTACAATAAAGTTACTAATAGATTAGAGGGGTGTACCTGACAAGAGAGGGAAGATCAAAGTGTTGAAGGGGTTGCTCTGCCTTGCGGATAAGCCCTAGATGACCAAGCCTTGAGCCCACGGATCTACGGCCAAGTATCAGCTGTCCTTGATGACGATCGCCTTGAATCCTGGATTCGTGGCTACTGAGGGATCTGCAAGATCACCATACAAGGGTTAAAGAATCATAGAAAAATTTAGAATAGAGGCAAAGAGACAAGGAAGGAGTAGAGAAAAGGAGAGGATGGTCAAGGGCTCTTGGGCGTCCACTATTGAAAGACAAAGGTGGGGGCTAGGGTTTCTCCTGGAAACTTAGGATGTTGGCACACGCAGGAGGAGGGAAACAAGAGCACCAGAGAACCAACTAACAAAAGTCACAATAACTCAAAACTTGAATTGATTGATTAATAATAAAAGATACATCATTCATACAAGAGGGTCTCTTTTATAGAGCAAGAGACTTGGGGTCCAAGAAAATACAGATATGGAACGAGAAAAAAAAAAGGCACCCTAGTTAAATTTGGCATGAAATCTGTAGCGTCCAGATGAGGAAGGTGATCTTCTAGATGCAATCAGCGGCAGCTAGATTTAGCATAAAATCTGTGGCGTCCAGATGAGGCAGGTGATCTTCTAGATATGATTGAGATGCAATCAGTGGCAACTTAATTTGGCATGAAATCTGCAACGTCTAGATGAGGAAGGTGATCTTGGAAAGCGGTCAGATGCAATTGGCGGCAGCTTGATTTGGCATAAAATCGGCATCGGCCAGATAAAGAAAATGATCATCCAGATTGGAAAGATTACTTGCTCTGCTAGGTGGCATGTGGGCTGCTTGAAGTAGGTGTGGCACCAACTTGAATTTAGCAGCTGCTTAGTCTGACTGTGATGGCCTTGTCTTCTGCTCCAATGCTGATGTCTCCTTTTGTAAGCTGATGAACTTACTACAGGACTCACATTAAAATAAACTGAACTGGATATGACTCAATTTAGAATAAAATGAACTGGATGGGACTCAAAATAAACTAAACTTTATTTCCCAACTCAAGACTTGAATCATAACTAATCAGATATCCACATAGGGTTAAGAATCCTCTGCTTGATCCTGGTGCCCGCACCATTATAGGAATCTTCATTTGTAAATCCATGGAAAGCTGGTAACATTTGGATTATACTGGACTTCATTTCATATTGGACAGCCTCTACTGGGGGTACTTGTATGCACGGTGAATATGTATATTGTGAAGGGGCGAAGTACTCCTTCAATTGATGTGGTGGATTATTTTCTTGATTAAGATCCATAATACGTACACTCTGTTTGCTCTACAAGTTCTCTCTATTTCAGGGTTTAAGGGTATGAGGTTGGATTGTAACGATCGGTGACAAAGCATATACCCTACTAATACACTCTAAAGCAAACAGTAATTTATTTTTTTTAACTAATATAATAGAAGAGAAAGGAGAAGATTCTAAAGAAAATATCCTAAAAGATTCCTAAAACTAAGGGCAATGAAGAATAATTTAGTTATGGTTTAATAATTATTAGTAATCAATTTAACAAAGATTAGACTCTCTACCCTATGTTTAACTTAGATCTAAACAGCTCCGAACTTCCAAGACTGCCTTGGAGCCCTCTAAGTTAAAAATTAACGGATCAACTAGCCAGTTAAGGGTAAGGTCAGTGGGAGTCCTCCCGTCGCTTACTAGGTAAGCGAACGGAACCAATTAAGTAACCACTTCCTTTCCTTTTCTAGATACTAGTTAAGCAGTCAATCTTGACCCGGTCCAACTCTTTCGGGTGTCTTGTCCTATTGAGCTCGAGTTCCTTAGGGCTGTCGTCTAGTTAATTTTAGAGTTAAAGGCTTGGGTTAATGCAAAATGAAGGATGTGATTTGTGAGCCAAGGAAGGATGATCAACTCCCCATCTTATCTTAATTAAGGGTTTGTGCCTTTAAAGTTAATTATGAAAATACTATGCAACAAGCAGATGTCCAACTCTTGAAATTATCAAACAAAATTAATCTAATTACTTTTTTAAAAAAAATTGTGATTAAGTTTCAAATTTTCTAATAAATTATGAGATGTCATTGAAATTTTTTTTTGAGTTTTGCAGAAAATAAATTTACCTAAGTCAATCTAAGCATAGAAATAAAATATTTTTTTACTTTTATTATATTTTATTTTTATTTATGTATTATTATTATTATTTTATTTTTTAAATTAATTATGTTTTATGGAAAGTGTTTTAGGGTTTTCTTTTAGGTTCTTTTAAGGTAAGTTAATTAAAAGGAAAAGTTGATTAGGTTAAAAGCGGATTCGTGATAAAAAGAAAAGTAATTTTTTTATGTTAAAAAGAAAATAAGAAAATCTAACAACTAAGGTAACTAAAAAAAGCAATAAGCTAAAGAGAGCAATAACTATTCAATAAAAAAGGATTTTTTTTACTCTTTTCTTTTATATAGAAGCATGAATAATAATGAAATAATAAAAAAATTAAAAATAAGAATAAAATTAAGAAAAAATTCATAATATTTTTTTTATTTTTTTTCATGAACTAATCGTGCTTCGATCCCCGGCAACGACGCCAAAATTTGATCGCTGTCGTTGGCGGTCAAAAATAAAACCTACTCACTACTATAGCTAGTGGTGAATCGGGATCGTATCCTCGGGATCAAGGGCAATATTTCATGAAAGAGAAAAAAAAATTATCTATAGAGGATTATATTAAGAATAGCGGTTATTAAAAGATAATAACTAATTAATTAACAAAATTCAAATAACATGAGAAATAACCCAAAAATCCGAATACACCATGCAAATAGGTTTTATCTTCTTTTTTTAATATTGCAATAGTAATAATTTTTGTAAATTTAAAATTAGAATAATTTATTTCTTGTCAGGCACAGATCGTATCACGAGATCACGACACATTCGCTAAGAGTATAAACTATCTAATAATTACAAAGTTAGGGGTCTAATCTATCATACTACGATCTGTCTTTCTTAAGCATGTACCGTATTCTGAGATCACGTACGTTCGCTAAGAGTATAAACTATCTAATAATTACAAAGTTAGGGGTCTAATCTATCATACTACGATCTGTCTTTCTTAGGCACGTACCGTATCCTGAGATCACGGTACGTCGATAGAGGGTACATGCTATGTATGCCAGATCAAAACCTCGATCAGAAAAATAACTCAAAAGATATAATAAAGAAGAGCATAATTTTTATTGCATAGAAATTAAGAATAAAAAGAAAGATAAAACCTGATTACAGGCTTCATCATCATCCCAAGTTGAAGGAATCTAGCCACGCATTGCTGCTGCCAGCATCCCCTCCATAATTTTCCTCTCCTAAATACAATAATCTAAATAAAAGAAGAATAAAAAAACTTTGTAGGAAAACTCCCCCAAATACTACCTGAGGTCCTCCTTTTATAGAATCATCTAGGGTTTCCTCCTCGTCAAAGTTGGAGTCAATCGAACGCTCAAGATCATTCAAATATTATGAGAAAATTTCTCAGCCATCCGTTCAACATCACCTTCCTTAGTTTACACCGAAAATCATGCAAAATCATCTCTTTCTTCCTTTTTGGACAAACCGAATCCTGATTTGAGTGTCGTCTGCATCATTGGACTACAAAAATCAAGCTCTTTCCATCTATAGGCTCCTTTTCTGCAAACATCCATAAAAAGTATCAATTCTTAATAAATTTAATGTAATTAATATTTATTTTAATAGTTAAATTAGGATAATAAATAGACTTATCAGTCCTCTATGGCCGAGAACCTTGGCGGTGACCGCGATGGCTGGGTCGGTGCCTTCCTGACTACCCGCTGGGTGGCCGCTCGAGCGGGTGGCGATGGCGAGTCCTCCGGCTCTGTCCTGCCTTCATCCGTCGGCCCCACCTCGCTGTCGTTCGCCATCGAGGGAACCTCTTCCGCCTCTGGCTCAGTAGGAGCCGGACGTCCGCCTTTGGCCCCGACTCACCCGCCTTGTCCGGCTTCGTGGGGGCTGGGGTCCCGTTCCCGGAGTCCAAGTCGACGACCACCGGCCCGGGGGCAGCCGGGGATCCTTCGCCCATTTCTCCAGTCAGGGCCAGCTCGCCCCTCTCCTCTGCTCCTGCCTCGGCCGTCGCGGGAACATTTTTGCTTGCCGGCACCTCGGCCGGGATGCTCCCCCTCGGCTCCTCCGCAGGAGCCTCCATCACGGGGACTTTGGAAGCCTGGGCCTGCTCACTCTGGGCCTTCCGCCGAACCCTCTTCATCGGCTTCACTACCTCGCCGGCCTCCTGCCTCCTTTTTTGCATGGCCGCCTTCAACTTCTTGGCAAGCACCTTCATTGATGCACAAGGAGCTGACAGTTAGAAAAAGAAAAGACTAAATCAAAGGATGAGAAGGACGGGATTTTGCACTCACCAACTGCCGGGGCCAACTCGGCCTCGTAGAGGTTCTCCTTAGCCAACAACTCCTTATAGGAGGGATCTCGAAGGACATCAGGCAATCGAAGAGCTCCCGGTCCCCCTCGTCCATGGCAGAGTTTTTATTAGGGCCGACGTCGGGTTCCCTCCAACTCATTCTCACTCCATCCACGTGGGCGAACAAGAAACGAGATTTTCATCCATTGACTTTGAAGGGGAGGTGAAGAGGTTGAGTCCGACTCGCCTAGAAGTGAAAATCCACCACCCATCTTCACCGTAGTGGCGGAGCTTATAGAGGGCTCGGAACAAAGAAATCCTAGCTTTCGAGCCCTGGAATAAGTAAAGGACAGCGAAAGGACATATGATCCAAATCGAGTTCGGAGTCAACTGCGCTAGAACCAACCTATACCTATCTAATAGATTCAAAATAAAAGGATGAAAGGAAAGACGAAGCCCGCACCTGAAGAACTCGTACAGAGCTACCCGACCAGATCAGTCGAAGGTCACTCTGTCCTCGGTCTAGGCTCAGACAGATGGATGTAACTAGGGACCCTGTACCTTCTCCTAAGGTCCTCTACTTCCTCGAGGGTCATGATGGAAGCCACCCCCTGGTCCTGCCAAATCAGAGCGGGCTACCGGAGGAGAGGCCGGATGGGCTAGGGATGATGGAGCTACCCTAACTGAGGCTACCCTAGGTGGAGGTGCCCTAGGAGGAGACACTCGGGGTGGTGGTTGGACATCTACCGTCGGATGGTCGCGGATGGTGATACCCCGACCGGCGACGCCTTCGGTGAACTAGGGGAACCTCTTCCTCCTCTTCCGAGGATCGAGAGGAGCTCACAATAGGCCTCTTGCTTTCCCTAATGGTGCGACGATCCATGGACTCAAGACGAGGAAGGCAAAGGGTATAAGGGAAGCAAAAAGAGACTGACCTGACGTCAAGGGAAGAAGATGAAAGTTTCGGACTCTAAAAGTTCAGGGCTCAGGAGGAAGAAGACAACAAAGAAGACGATGGTAGTATAAAGGTTGCCCTCAGCGGAAAGGGTGGTTTTATATGAGCTTTTCGAATTGCCTCGCCCAAGGCAGCGCCACACGGCCTTCTGCAATTGCACGCACGACCCCCAGCTATTGACAATCCCGCCAGTGCCCGAGATACGACGCCTCGTTTATGCCTAGGGAGCAAGATTTGCGGCCAATGATAGGACGTGAGGAGCGGTGGAGTAATGATGATGCCCGTTTACCCCATTCTTCGAGAGATATTTCTCTCAGCGCGCTCGATGCTGACGTCATCTTCCATGTTTTTACTTGACTACGAAAGGATTTCGAAGCAACATGGCCTCGGGAGGATGCATTGCACCTTTGACGATTGAAGGCGCGCGAAAGCCAGTAGTTATTACGAATTTTTGCGCTCCTTTCGCTTAAGGATCAGCAGGCGTATGGCCCCTCGAGCTCAGGAGTGGAGGGGCATCTAATGTAGCCGGTGGCGCCATGTGGATATTAATGGTGAAGCCAACTGACGGCGTAGACAGGGGCAGGGGGCCATGCATCTCTCCAAGGGAGCCCCACTCTTCAGCGGGCTACACCTTCCTCAACGGCTCCGACTCCTCCAAGTTGGCCCCCAGCGGCTCCGATTCCTCCAAGTCGGCCTTAACGGCCCGATTCCTCCAAGTCGGCCTCAGTGGCCCTGATTCCTCCAAGTCGGCCCCCAGCAGCCCCGACTCCTCCATGGTGGCTTCGACGGCTTCGCTTCCTTTAAGTCGGCCCCCAGCGGCCCCAACTCTTCCAAGTCGGCCCCTCAGCGGTCCCAATTTTCCCAAGGTAGCTCGCACCGTCTGACACGATCAGGCCCATCTACCACCTGGCTTGCGCCGCCTGACATGATCAGGTCCACCTACCGCCTGGCCTGCGTTGCCTAACATGATCAGGCCCACCTACCGTCTGGCCTGCGCCGTTGATGGGACCAAGCCCACCAACCGTCAGACTCATGTGCTCAATAGGACCAAGCCTGCCGATCAGCGCCTATTCACATAATTGCCACGAGTTTGGCAAATATTCCTCTTCACTGAACCCCATGTGGCTGATCCCCATGCGGATATCGAAAGTCTATAAAAGGGTAAGAGAGTCCGAAGTAAAGGGATACGTATATACACATACACACTTTCCACCCTGAGAAAGCCTTCTGATTCAGGGCCTTCTTCTTCTTGAGAGCTTTTCCGAGCTCTCATTGCTGTGACCTCGGTTGCTAACTTGATCGTCGGAGGGTTCCCGCCGGAGCAACCTTCGGCCTCGGGACTTCTTGCAGGCCATCCGCTCTGGAGAAGGCTGCACCCTCAAACAATGTTTTCCGACGGTTGATTCCGGTGATCGAGCGTCAACAGGATCCATTATTTTGTTATAGGTCTCATAGATTTGGAACTTTTTTTTTAACATTTGGTTTTGGTTAGGATCTGCAGCTAGGGTCTAAGGTCCAGCGCTATGGATCAGCCCATCATTAGCTCTATATGTGGAATACCTTGGCTTGTTCTTCTCTTCATTCTTCTCTCCATCTTTGCCTCTGGATTCGTTTTGGCTAAGGTAATCTTCTAATCTTCTTGTTCTTTTCTTTTAATTGGCTTTTAGATAGATATCTATGGATTTCATCGATATCTTTTAAATTATTAGGAATTGGAGATGAAGAATGGGGGCGAGGAGACATCAGCCGAGTCTGTAAGATCCTTGGATCGTCGGACAGAAGTGAGAATATACTTTCTCTTTTTTTTATTCTGCATTCGTTTTTGGAAAAATTTACAAGAATTTTTGCTTTTTTTTCATATTAAAATCATTTATTCTAATTTTTGTGGCAGATGTTTCTGCACTCTTTTAGGAAGGATGCCACAAGCGGAGAAGGTGTTGTCTCATTGGAGGAAACAGATTTGGGGCTTTTTAATGCCTTCCTTGCTAGCCTATCCATGATCATTGCCAGTGAGGTGGGGAACAACATTTTGATCTTTCAATCAGTCTTTCGATTCTTAGAATTGATGATATCTGAATTTTCTTGATGGTTATCCTTTCTTAGAGAGTTTTTAATTCATGTTGTTAGATTGGAGATGAGACATTCATAATTGTTGCTCTTATGGCAATGCGCCATCCAAAAACAATCGTTCTGGCTGGTGACTCGGCACACCAACTTAGGCCACCACAGCTCAAAAGAGATCTAATTTGGTACTTGTCCATCTTCCTTAACTAGTTATAAACCATACAACCAACTCCCAATTTTTCGATGTGAAACTATTGGGAGAGGCATCACAATCTATCCCCCTTACAGAGGCAACATCCTTGTCGCCAGGGGCAATTGATCACAACCACTAGGCATGCAAGATTCTAGAGGCGGCCCCCACAGGTTCAAAAAGTGGCTCCCATCTCCTATGGATGTAGCACTTAGCCCTGTGTGGCACTTAGCTTCTGCACTTTCAGCTGGTGCATGGCTCCGATACCATATTGTAACGACCCGGGCCCTGGGCCTGCAGCACCAACGAACCCGTTTCGTTACAAGAAAGCAAGATGACAAGGTCCACACCAACTTGGGCCATCACAGCCCTAAAGGGATCCAATTTGGTACTTGTCCATCTTTCTTAACTGGTTATAAACCATACAACCAATTCTTAATTTTTTGATGTGGGACTATTGGGAGGGGCATCACAATCTACCTCCCTTACAGAGGCGACATCCTCGTCGCCAGGGGCAATTGATCACAACCACCAGGCAGGCAAGATTCTAAAGGTGGCCCCCATAGGTTCAAAAGGTGGCTCCATCCCCCATGGATGTAGCACTTTGCCCTGTGTGGCACTTAGCTCCTGCACTTTCGGCTGGTGCATGGTTCTGATAGCATATTATAATGATCCGGGCCTTGGGCCCGCAGCACCCATGAACCTGTTTCGTTACAAGAAAGCAAGATGGACAAAGTCCACACCAACTTGGTCATCACAGCCCAAAAGGGATCCAATTTGATACTTGTCCATCTTCCTTAACTGGTTATAAATCATACAACCAACTTCCAATTTTTCGATGTGGGACTATTGGGAGGGGCATCACATGCACTTACTGCCCTTATAGTGATGACTGTAAGCTCTGTTCCGTATGTTACAGCTCCATCTTTTTGTTTTGCATTTATTATTCAATCAAAAGTTCTTTGGTCCATGGTTTTTGAAGAATTTTCTCATACTCAACTCAACCCAGCTCATCTAAGCCTTTTCCCAACTACATGGGGTCGGCTACATGAATCTACTTTCTCCACTCTACTCTATTCAGGACTAAGTTAATATTTAAATTATAAATAGTTATATCTTTTTTAATTATTTCTGTCCATGTTAGTTTAGGTCTACCTCTATTTCTATCCTTATCATGAATTGTTAAAAGATCACTATTTCTAACTGGAGCATCTAAAGGTCTACGTTGTATATGTTCAAACCACCGTAATCAATTTTCTCTAATTTTATCTTTAATTGGGGCTACTCTTATCATTTCTCTTATATTTTTATTTCTAATTTTATCTTTTAAAGTTTTATCACATATCCATCTTAACATACACATTTCTGTTACACTTAATTTATTCACATGTTGTTTCAATATTACCCAACACTCTATTCCATATAGCATAGCTGGCCTAATAGCAGTTTTATAGAATTTTTCTTTTAATTTTAATGGAATGCACCGATCATACAATATTTTCGAAGCACTCCACTTAATCCATCCTACTTTAACTCTATGATTCACATTTTCATATATTTCACCTTCTTGCTGGATAATTGATCTTAAATACCTAAATTTTTCATTCCTTGATATCTCTTGGCTTGCAATCTTCATTGTTTCTTCATTTGTATATCTACTTCCGCTAAAATTATATTTCATGTATTTTTAAAGAATTTTCTCATGCTCCTCCAAATATCATTGGTGTTATCATCTTTTATGACTTCTGCCTGCCATTTATTTGACACATTTTTTCGCTAATGTTTATAATGTATATGTGTTTTAGGTTCTTTCAACAGGCCTGGGTAGAATAGTTCCCAACTTGATATCAAGAAAGCACACAAATAGTGCAGCTACAGGTAATATTGCACACCAGTTCATTGAATTATGCTTTTAAAACTATCATTGTTGAAGAGGAATAATTTCTGATTCTAATTTTGTTGGTTCCAACCAGAAGGCTCATGAGTTTTATAGCAATTGAATTATTTAACCTTTTCCTTTTCCTCTCTCTATATCCTTGAGATAACATATGCATGTTGGCATGCTGTACAAATGTTGAAAAATTGACAGATTGGTCAGTCATACTGCATATAGAGAAAGTTTAATTTCATGTGACATTATGTAACAACAATGAATGAACAGTTATAAAACTCAGTTTTTTAGATACCTGTGTACAATTTTTTAGATACCTGTGTACAAGTGTTTAGACGTGATCCTCAAGCACATGCAGAAGAGTGAATATATCCTTAAAGTTGACATTCCAAATTCTTTGCCAAGTGCTGTGCTTCAGGTTGACATAGACATGATAGTCCATTTTGGAGTGCCAAAGAAGTCAGGCCATGCTGTGTCATGCCCGCAACTTTGTAATCTAGCACTTTTAAACATCAAATCATCTTGGGCATGTCGAAACTAACTAATTCATACAGTCATCTCGACTTGGGGATGTGTCGCACCACTATGGGCAAACATTTTTTTTAAATATATTTTTTCTTCCAATATGTTATAAATGAAGAACAAATGCAATTTAACTTTGAGAAAGTATTAAATATATTCAGAATCCAGACAAGGTGTGACCAGTTTGAATCCATGACCAAGAGAAAACCCTTAAGTGACATAAAATTTAGTGAGTTCACAGTCTATGCCATCAAGGGGGGAAGAATATATTGAATGTCATTATAAAACTGAGACATGGTGCAATTTCTAATCCTTGTTTAATCTAACAAATGTTGCATCAACCATAATCTTTTTTTTTTACCTAGATATTTCTCATCTGATATCTTTTCAAAATTTTGAAAAAAAGAATACGTGATTATTACTTCTGTATTACCTATATTGTCAAAGGCAACTTTTTTTTTTTTTTTTTTTCTGGCGAGGCCCCATGATTCAACTGCTGCAATTCTCTCTCAATTCCTGCTGTTGATGAAAGGAGGAAGCAAGCCATCTCCAATAGCAAGATGTGCATGCCAGGTCTGAGGATCTGGTGCTAGTCTCAGTTGTGCTAAAAAAGTCTTCAATCCAAGTTTCGAATTTTTATTCTAGTGTTAATATTGATAAAAAAGATAATGAGTCAGTAATATGAATTAAATGATATTTTAGATATATTTTATAGTTTAAAATATCTGCATTCATCATTTAAGTGGATTCATGTCAAAGTAATAAAAAGTTGTAACCTCTGAAAAAGATAAAAAAATGTTTCACATGATTCTGGAGAGTAACTTCTGGTAATGGGACCATTTTGAAGAACTGAACATATCTACATGTTGCTGCCTCTTCATCTATTGATGTATGCACATGTAAATGGGAAAGTATAACCCCTCAGCATTTATTTTTGGACACATGGCATCCAGGGAATCCTCTTGTCGCTTAGGCTACTGTCATGACGTTTAGGTCTCCGACTTGTCGATTGGATGCCCAAGTCGTCATGTGTCTATTGAGTTCCCGATATCCCTGTTCCGTGGCATCGCAAGGATGTTTAAGAGAGGCGGGAGGGGGGGTTGGGGACAACCTTCGGAGAGATCCTCGCATGCGCCTGCTCCTGGTATGTCCCTATCCTTGTCAATTAGAGAGAGAGAGAGAGTGTGGGAGAGAGAAAGAGAGCCTGAGAGAGGACGGACCGTGCTTCGGTCCGATCCTTGGTTCAGGCCCGGCGGCGTGCCCGTCGCCTTGCGGGCCTGTGCATTGGCCGGTGACCTCCACCGGCGCCGGGCGTGCGTCCGATGAAGGTCCGGCTGGCTAAGGTGGCCGGCCGTACCGCCGGCACAGTATCAGCCGTGCGGGTGATAAAATGAGTGAAAGAGAAAAGGGAGATGAAATTGAAGGAAGAGAGGGAGAGGGAGGCGGCTGGCCGCGGCAGCGGCCGGCTCCGGTCTGGCCAACAGTGGTCGGACTGCCCTCAATTAGCCGGGCGAGTCGCCGGCACGGTAACAGCCGTGCGAGAGACA
Organism: Calamus simplicifolius; assembly: GCA_900491605.1. Taxonomy (NCBI): domain Eukaryota; kingdom Viridiplantae; phylum Streptophyta; class Magnoliopsida; order Arecales; family Arecaceae; genus Calamus; species Calamus simplicifolius. The sequence continues at coordinate 18,994 of UESW01003887.1, read as the reverse complement.
AATGAGAAAAAGAGTGTGAAATTGAAAAGAGAGGAAGGGGGGAGGCGACCGGCCGTGGCGGCGGCCGGCTCCGGTCCAGCCAACGGTGGCCGAGCCGCCTTCAATTTTGGCCGGTGGCGGCCCTGGCCGCCGGCTGTCGACTTCTCTGTTTCTTTTGAAACAAAAGAGCTAGTTGATGATTGTCTCTGGGCCTTATTGGGCCGTTCCTGGAGCCCTCTTTAGGCGGGGTTATGGGCCCTATATTGGGCCGAAGAATGAAAAATAAAATTATAGCCAGATTCTGGATGAATTCTAGTTTCTTGGGGTAATCTTGTTTCCCCATTTGGACGTTTATCTTGGGAGATATTCAAGTCCAAAGATGGGCCCGTGGATTAGTCTGGGTAGAGTAGTATGAGTCCTTTTATTATTCAGATTTAGAGATCTAATTATGAAAAAAATAATGCTGTAGGTGCCCAGTGGTCCATGTAGCTGATTTATCACCTTGGATTTGCGTATTGAGGTAAGTAAGCTAAATATAATAATTTCATAAATTATAAATGGTTGTATTTATAGTTTTATGCATATTTATGAAATAGAGTTTTATTGATTATTTTGAAATTGGTAAGCTATACCATATGTATCTAATTGCATATTTGCTATAATAGTTGATATTATTTGCAAAGTGAATTGATTATATGCAATGGTTAAAAATGTACAAACCACTGTTTATGTGTTATGAGAGAAATTATGCTTATGATGATGCATAATATGTGACATGCATGTGTAAAATGATTTGAATTATATTTATATGTGTCGCCGCGGTTCTCCTTTGATATGGCATGTGAAGGCCACGCACATCTAGAGGATGTGTGCTGATTGATATGGCATTTGGAGGCCATGCATATCTAGAGGATGTGTGCTGATTGATATGGCATGTGGAGGCCATGCACATCTAGAGAATGTGTGCTGATTGATATGGCATGTGCATCTAGAGGATGTGTGCTGATTGATATGGCATGTGGAGGCCACACACATCTAGAGGGTGTGTGCTGATTGATATGGCATGTGGAGGCCACGCACATCTAGAGGATGTGTGCTGATTGATGGAGGTATTGCAGGGCCGTGGGACACATATGATATAATATAACAATGATTAAATACAAACAGTGAATTTGTTTACAATGCATATTCTGGTATTTGTTTTATAAGCTTTCATGATTATTTTGACTTAATGGTATGCATGATTATGATAGCATGTTAATTAAATTGGAAGTTTCTATGAAAATTATGACTTGATAATATCTTGAGAGATAAGATGATATATGACTATTTTATGTCATTATTATAGGCTTACTTATTGAGTGTGAGCTCATGTAAATCTCACAATGTTTTTCAGAGCCTCGGGATTGAAGATGAAATTATAGGGTAGATGGAGCTTCAGTTAAATAAAATAGTTCCATAGTGTTGATGTAACCCCAGTAATATTTGTGTGTAGGGCTTGTAGCCCCAAACTTATATTAGTGGTTTGTAATAAAGTATGGATTTGGATTGACTTATCATACTTATTGCCTTATAACGATCGATGTGTAAATTTTGGGATGCCTTGCATGCCCGGCATGCGGCAGGTTGTCATCCTAACTCAAATTTTTTAGGTCTGGGCATGACAGAAAGGTTCCAAGTAATGTTAATGGCCCAAAAAGATTTGATCCTATTGAATATTGACTTGGTTTTATTTTGTCAAACTTGCACACAGCATCCATATATTATCCACCTTTGTTAATCCCCCTCCATCTGTTGTTCAAATGTTGATGATAGAGACCATACATGTGGTTCCTTCCCATTAGTGTTATTTGGACATTTGGCACAGATTTTAAACATTCAGTTATCCCCAAGTATTAAATACTGCAAATGCTGGAATAGGGGCACATCATAAATATATAGTACATACGCATATATAAATGTGTACATATACATATATGTATATAAACAGACACATGCATATTATATATAGAGATGGAGATAGAGAGTTTAAGCATGTCCGGTAACACATTCGGATTTCTGATTCCCCTCCCTCTGTAGTAATCTGGAAGTATGCAGATGTATTTCTATGAAAAATACTTCTTGAATATTTATACATCATTTTTCTTACTTGTAGGTATATAGCATTTGGATGGTCATACATTTTTTAATAGCCAAGTAAGCAAATCCATGAAAAAGTTATGCTGTCACATCCATGGTTAAAAATGTCAAGTGATGATCTTTCTTGCTTTATGGGGCTTTTTCATAGTCTTAAGCAGATTAGTTTTTCCTCCTATCTTATTTTTCTATTTCCTTCTTGTGTAGTGCTGTATGCATTCTTTGGGCTACGGTTGCTATATATTGCTTGGAGATCCGATTGGAGAGCATCACAGAAAATTGAAGAAGTACGTCATATTTGCTTCTTATCAAATGCATATATGTTAACTTATAATAAATCAAGGTTTTAAGCGTCAGCAGGCCAGATGGGGGGCATCTGAGCTATACCATTCCATTCCTATAGAAAATGGGACTGGGATTGTCACGCCCCAGACTCAAATATTGGGCTAGGATGACAACCCGCCGCATGTCGGGCACGCAAGGCGTCATAAAAATCTTGATATACGATTCAAATGTGCAATAAATATGAAAACCAACCATAATACAAATGATAGTTATAAGTTTGGGTTTCAAACCCTACACCCAAGTCATGCTAATAAATTTGGGCTACAACAAGCCCTACACACAAACATAATAGGATTACACCAATGCAATGGTTCTTATTTCATTTATTAGAAGCTCCATCAACTCCGAATATCCATCATCAATCCTGAGGCTCTGAAAAACATTGTGAAGGTTTAATGAGTTTACACTCAATAAGTAAGCCTATTATACAATCATATCATACTTGAATTATATTTAACATGCTATCAACATATGCATTTTGTCAACTTAACATAAATTGAACATTCGATAAGCATCAGATATGCATTCTAGCAAACTCACTGTTTATGTAATTATAGATTTCCTATGTATCCCACGGCCCTGCAATACCTCAATCAGCACATCCTCCAGATGTGTGGCCATATAAAATCAACAGAACACATTGTACGATGTGTGGGGCCATACCATAACAGAACACACTCTATGATGTATGTGGCCATATGAAAATCAAACATAACACATTGTAAGACATGTGGGGTCATACCATAACCGAACACACTCTACGGTGTGTGTGGCCATATCATAACAGAACACGTCTACAATGTGTGGGGCCATATCATAACAGAATACATCTCCAGTGTGTGTGGCCATATAAAATTAACAGAACACATTGTACGATGTGTGGGGCCATACCATAACAGAACACAGCTACAATATGTGGGGCCATAGTAAAGGAGAACCGCGGTGACACATATAAATCTATTTAACATTTCCATCATAATTACATCATGCATCTGTAACTCACATTACCTCACAGTGATTTGCATAGTACTAGGAAATGCATATAATCATCTCAATAAATATATCGCACATGCAATCACATTTCTGGCATATACGTCAATAAATCATTTCTTATAATATTACCAATCACTATAATCATATAATTGTTCATTTGTAATCCACAGTTCCATGCTACATAGACAATTCAGATAATTTCTATTTTCTTCTTATTTATAAAAATGCATGCAAACTGTATATACTCAATTTATTAATTAAACAATTATTAAATTGCATAATAGTCTTACTTACCTCCTATGCAAATCCAAATGATGCACCAACTAATCAGATGTCTGGGCACCTACAGGATCAATGTACATAATTAATTCACTGAAATCTAATTAATAAAATGACCCTTAAGACCCTATCCAGACTAGTTCATGGGCCTAACTTTGGGCTCGAATATCTCCCACTACACACACCCAATTGGGGAAGTAAAAAATATCCCAAGAAACTAGAATTAACCCAGATTCTAGCCATATAATTTTTTTGCTAATCCTGACCCATTACGGGGCCCAAAAACTAGCCCCAAAATTGCTCACTGCATGACCCAAAAGGCCCAGACTAGGCTGGCCCAGCCGGCCCATGGCCAATCCATCCCCCTGCTCCCCTGTTTCGCCCGAAACAAGGGACAGCTTCCGGCCGGCGGCCAGGGCCGCCACCGGCCTAATTCCATCCGGCCCGGCCACCGGAGGCCAGGCCGGAGCCGGCCGCCGCCGCGGCCGGCCTCCTTCCCTCTCTATTTCTCTCAATTTCTCTCCCTCTCTCTCTCTCTTCCTGCTTCCGCAAGAAATTCACCGCGCCGGCGTCGATTCCGGCCAAATTGGGGCCGGTCCGACCGCCGTTGGCCGGACCAGAGCCGACCGCGGTGCCTCCCCTCTCTCTCTCTCCTTAATTTTTCTCTCTCCTCTCTTTCTCTCTTTTTCTCTCCGCACTGTGCGCACGGTGCCGGCGGCTCGGCCGGCCACCAGGGCCGGCCGGACCTCCACCGGATGCCCGCCCGATGCCGGTGGAGGTCACCGGCCACTCCACAGGCCCTCTCTCTCTCTCTGGCTCTCTCTCTCTCTCTTCCCGGCTCTTCTCTCTCTCTCTTCCCGGCTCTTTCTCTCTCTCAGGCTCTCTCTCTCTCTCTGGCTCTCTCTCTCTCTCTCTTTGGCAGGGGGTATACCTGAGAATGTTGCGCGCCAGGATGAAGGAAGGAGTCCTCCTCCTTCACATCACCTGTGCGACGCCTCGGATCGGGAGTTTCCCGAAGACTAAACGCTTCACCTGGAGCGAAGCGTCAGCTAGGGAAAACCAACAGTCTATAGCCTGGTTCATCTGAACCAAACCTGGTTCATCTGAACCGGTTTACTACAGGGATTGTGATAGACTCTGAGACCCATCTATATAGGGAGAAAGAGGAAAGCAGGAAAGGAAAAAGGAAGTGAGCTGGGCTAGGTTGTGCCACGCCCTAACTCAAGTCCTTCTCACAATGTGTATGCACATCCTTCTTTATTGGTAACACTAGTGGTTGTAGGCTATCAATATGCTCTAATCATCTATGTCCATATAGGATTGGAAGTGAGCTAGGCTAGATTGTGCCACGCCTTAACTCAAGTCCTTCTCAAAATTTTTCAGGGTTTTGACTGAGCTTAAGTCCAAAAATTGTAAAATCTAGCGCTGGGCCTAAGCCCAAGCCTCAGCTTAACCTAAGACCTAATTGGGTCAACCAAAGCTTACCTATTTGAGCCAAAGACTAAGATGATAAGTTAATTTTAATTTTTTAGATATCATGACCAACACTTTTTAAAGATTTGGGGACTAGATTCAAGCTGGGTTTGGGTTCATTAAGGGGTATTATTTTAAACCATCTTTGGGCTCAAGCATTGGGTCGAGACAAGTAATGACCCAAGCTTAGCTCAAAATTTTTTTAGGCCCTAACTTTAACCTCAAACTCGACTTAAATTAACTCAGGCTTAGCTCATAGGCCAACTCAAAATCAAGCTAGCCTGATGGCCCATAAGCCAACCCAAGCTCACTTCCAGCCTACATCTGTGACCTTGACCCCTACTTATTATCGTCCTCCATATTGCCTAAATGAAGGTTTCTAGACACGTGTATCTTTTTATATCACTACTTCTTCCAAAGACTCATGGATGGAGACCTTTTCATCTTCTCCTAGTTATGACAGTAATTGTGTATCAAAAGAGGGCGGGTTTGATGGCATTTTGAAAGCTTGCTATAACGATATAAACACTACTATTGGTTTCATTTAAGAGTACATGGTTCTTGTTGCTCTTTGAGGATGATGATTATGATGATACTCGCATTCAGGTTTTAATAAGTCTATATATCCACATCCCACCCTTTGAACTTTACAATCCAATTTGTATATCATCTCAACCTAGTGTATCCATAAGCGTTTATATAGGCACACCTGATAGCGCTATAATAACCAACAATGCCTAAGAGCATCATACAAGTCGGTCAAAACTCACGAAGTACCCATACATTTGACTATCCTCTTGATAGTGTATGATCCTACATATAGTTGGCTACCATGAGTTATTGCAACCTAAACTAATGCATTACTTGATTTTGTTGATATTACTGTGCAATAGAAAAACATATGAGGGGATGATAGTAGCCAAAATACTCTGAACAATAAAGCAATACTCCGTTAACTGGCAATGACATCATTAATATAGGGCTACCAAATTATTTACACATGATGAATATAATTACATTATTAATTATTCAACATGATAACCATAATATATTATTATAAAATTAATATTATATGATGATGATGACGCTCGATCACTGGTCCTGAACATCGGAAGAAGGAGGTAGATTGATTAGCGGATCCTTGTCTTGCCGGGTTGCCTGCAAAAAGTTCCAGGACTGGAGGGATGCTCCGGTGGGGACCCTCCGATACTTAAGTTAGCAACTGAGGTCACAGCTGAGGAAGAGCTCGAATGAGCTCTTTTTTAGATAAAAAAGAGTCCCCATGGAGGAGGAATTCCTCTCTAGGTATTGGGATAGCAATCCTCTGAGTTTTTTTGCTTGTACCTGATTATTGAGTGAATTCACCTTTTTATAGGGGGTTGACACTTGCATGACCACGTGGGATTCCATGAAAAAGGAATGTCCATGGAGTTCTTGGGGGTTGCATGAATCTGGGCTGGTTGATGGGTCCTGTCCCATCGAAGAGGAGAAAAATGGTGGTTGGTGGGCTACGTCCCATCAGCCAGTGGGGCTATCAGGTAGTTGGGTCCAGTCCCATCAGCGGCGTGGCCAGTGGGTGGTTGGATCGGGTGTTGTCAGGTGGTGCGGGTCAGGAAGGTGGCGGCCTGAACCGCCAGGACTGTACTGGGGTTGACTTGGAGAAATTGGGGGCGCCTTGACCCTTCTGAGGGCATCGAGACTGAGCTGGGTCGACCAGGGATGGTCGGGGCCAACTATACCGACCAGGAGGTGTCGGGGTGGGGTCGACCAGGAATGGTTGGGGCTGACTCGGCGGGCTTGGAGAAGCTGGGGCCGATCAGGGCCGACTCGGTGGGCTCGGAGACGCCGGGGGCCAATCAGGGCTGATCGGGAGTGGTCGGGGCCGACTCGGCGGGCTCGGAGACGCCGGGGCCGAGCGGGGCTGACCAGGAATGGTCGGGGCTGACTCGGCGGGCTCGGAGATGCCGGGGCCAATCGGGGCTGACCAGGAATGGTCGGGGCCGACTCGGCGGGCTCGAAGACGCCGAGGCCGACCAGGAATGGTCGGGGCCGACTCGGCAGGCTTGGAGATGCCGGGACTGATCGGGGCCGACCAGGAATGGTCGGTGCCGACTCGGCGGGCTCGGAGGCACCAGGCCGATCAGGAATGGTCGGGGCCGACTCGGTGGGCTCGGAGATGCCGGGGCCGATCGGGGCCGACCAGGAATGGTCGGGGCCGATCGGGGCCGACCAGGAATGGTCGAGGCCGACTCGACGGGCTCGGAGACACCTGGGGAAACTTTTATGCCGCTATTGCTTTCTTCCACCTTCTTCTTCCCTGAGCTCTTCTGCGACCTAAGTCCTTCTAACTCCAGGTTAGTTTCATCCTTTACCTCACCCATGGACCGTCGTGCCGTCATGGAGGGTAAGAGACCCGTAGAAGAGTCTTCCCATTCCAGTAGTGAAAACCGGGTCCCTTTAGCTAGCCAAATGCCTCGGCCGGTGGGTGGCATCACCATACGCGACCGATCGAGTGCGATAGGACCTCCGTCCACCTCAGGCTCCCCTATTAGGGCGGTCCCTGTGTCCTCCCGCCATCCGGCACTTCCTCCGACGGTGAGTTCTGATCCAACGGGTCCAGCGGGGGTGGCCTCAACCATGACCCCTGAGAATGTAGAGGCCATTAGGGCTAAGTACCTGGTTCCTGATTTCATCGGCCTGTCTGCACCGGGGCCCAAAGATAGGGTGACCTCTGACCACCTCGGTCGGGTCACTCTATATTAGGAGTTTTTCCGATGTGGGCTCCGCCTTCCTTTCCATCCCTTTTTCTTAAACCTCTTAAATAGGTATAGGTTAGTGCCGGCGCAGTTGACTCCGAATTCAATTCGGATCATATGTGCCTTCGTTATCCTTTGCTACTTCCAGGAGGCCCGGCCAGGGCTATCTTTGTTTTGAGCTTTCTATAAGCTCCGCCGTCAGGATGAGGGGGCCTGGTGGGCATTTACTGCCAGGCCGGGTAGAGCCTTCCCTTTAAGTCTCCCGTCCAAATTAGGGGATGGAAACCTCGATTCCTTTTTGCCCATGTCAAGTGGGTAAGGGCTACTTGGAGGGAGCCAGACACTAGTTCCAATGATGATTCCATCATAAGGGATAGGGACAGGGAACTATTCACCCAATTGTCTAATTGCCAAATTCCCAGCTACAAGGAACTCCTATCCGAGGAGAACCTGGTAGAGGCTGAGTTGGCCCCGGCGGCCGGTGAGCTTGATGCCTGACTTCTTCTGTCTCGACCCAGGATTTGCTGTACACCATTGCTAATTTTGTCACCTTTTCGGTGCAGCGATGAAGGTCTCCGCCAGCGATTTCGATGCTGCCTTGAAGCAAAAGAGCCAGGCGGCCGGAGAGACGTCCAGGCCGGCAAAGAGGATTTGAAGAAGGGAGCCGGCCAGGTCGATTGAAGCCCTCACAGCCCCAACGCCTACAGAAGAGCCGCCTGAGAAGAAGTCAGTCAGAGGAGTAGTCCCGGGGTCGGCCGGGGCCGAAGTTGAAGAAGGAGAGATTCCGGCCACTACCGAATCGACGGTGGTGGTTTTAGATGAGGAGGAGGCCCCTACCGCTGCCGGTGCGCCCGAGGTGGGGCGGGTCACAATCGCCATCGACCCTCCGGCTGCTGCAGAGCTGGGGATTGAGAATGCTCCCCTAACCGCCGGCGAGGGGAAGATAGCCGCCAGGGACCCCCGGGCTGGGGTGGAGGCGACCAAGAAGCGGGGAGGCGAGCCGGGGAGCTCATCTCGCCAACCAGCGCGTTGCCCGACCCGTCCCCAGGTTGAAGTTCGGCAAGAGGCACAGACTCGGCCGGTCCCCACAATCGGCTCCATGGCGGACGCTGCACAAGCCGCCCGCCTTCTGTCAGGAGTTCAGACCGCCGAGTTCGAAGAGGAGATGCGGGGATTGAGCCACTCCGAACTCCTGGATATAGTAATGGTTGTCGTTATCCAGGTAATTTTTGAGCTCTCCTCATTCTTTTGTTGTTTCCATTTCCTATGGTTAACATGCTCCCTTTGCTACAGATGGCCAACGGTGCAATCGGCCTTCACGAGGCATTGGCCCATTCCTCAAATACGATTGCCAAGGCCATGGCGTGGGCCGACAAATACAAGAAAGAGAGCACGATGCAGTCTCAAAGCCTTGCTCGTCTTCATCAAGAGACCTCGGCCCGGGAGGAGAGTCTGGCCGGCCGACTGAGGGAGGTGAAGAGCCAGGCCTCCGTAGCTGAGGCCAAGATGGAGTTGGCTTCGGAAAAGTTGAAGGCCACCGCGGCACAGAACGAGGAGTTGACCCGATGGCTTCAACACGCCGAGGCGGAAGCCCGGGCTGCTACGGAGAGGGCAGCTGCCGCGGAGAAGGCGGCGAGGGAGGCGGCCTCGGAGAAGGCCGGAGCAGTGGCCTGTGCTGATGAGGCCAGCGCACGTGCTGAGAGGCCGACAGCAGGGCTTGGGAGGCCGAGGCGCGAGCCAAGGAGGCCGAGGCCAGGGCTCAGCGGACTAAGGCCGAGGCGGAGCAGGCCATCTCCAACTATAAGGCCTCGCCGGAGTTCAGGCAGGAAGTCATCGAGGCCGGCCTCGATGCTTATGTCCAAGGCTTCGAGATGTGCAAGGTTAAAGTGTCTGCGGCCCTCGAGATCGTCATCTCTGAGCTTGATAAAATCTAGCCTGGGGAGCCTAACGAGGAGCCAGCAGAGAAGGAGAATGAGAAGAAGCCCGGCCCAGGCGAACCTTGAGGATCCACCGCCCATTTTTCTTTTTCTTTGATTTATGTAACCGGCCTTAGGCCAAATTTTGTACTCCCCTTCAATTGATAATGAAGAAGAATTTTTTCCGAAATTTCTTTACATTTTGCTTCATCTGTTCCTTTTCCTTTAGGAGAAACGCCTTACTTTAAATGTTGCACATATTGAAAATGTCGTAGCCGAATCGCATTTGGACTGGCCAATGCTCGAATGCGTCTCCAAAATGTAAGTTGGCTATGTGGAAGGTCACTCGAGATACATTATGTTGTTGTAGACTGTTCGAAGGGGGACTCATCTGCGCATGAATCCTCTTAAGGCTCAGAATGATCCACGGGCGACTTAATGCTAAGATTAATCTTGAAGGCACTGGGACCGACCAGAGATGGTCGAGGCTGACTCAGCCAATTTGGAGATGCCGAGGCTAAGTGGGGTTGACCGGGGGAGGCCTACGACGACTCGATCAATATTGGAGATGCCTGGGCGGGTCGGGGCCAACCAGGAAAGGTTAGGGCCGAGCCGGCTGGCTCGGAGTTTGTGAGGGCCAAACAGGGCCCTTTAGAGCTGTCTCGACCTTTGAACCACCTCGGGGGTTTGTGTGTCGCCCGAGTGGCGACTCGACCGGGATGGAGCTGTTAGTGTTGGTCCAGATAGCAACCCAAGAGGGGGGGTGAATTGGGTTTTTCAAAAATTTAACTCTTTTGAAAATAACCCCCAGCGGAAAAAAGACTTAGATTCACACAAATTAAAACTGAGCAAGCACAAATAGAGAGTTGAAGATAAAGAGACAATCACGGCAAACACAGAGATTTTATAGTGGTTCGGTGTACTACACCTACGTCCACTCCCAAGTACCTCTTTGGTCCACACTATAATCAAACTGATTACAGCAGAGTTGTTTTGCAAGCTCACAACTCGAACTTGTTGTTTCCCGGGTGCACAACGAACCCAGCTGGTTTTCAAGGTTCACCAGCACAAAACCTATCACCACAAGCTAATGCTTGCACAAGGCTAACAGCCTCAACTGAATCAATCACCAGATTGACCCAGCAAACATATTTGTTTTTACAAGATAAACAGCTCCTCCAATGAGCAAATATACAATAATAAAACAATAATAAGAGGATAGGAATCAAAGCCTGATTCGCAGATCTTGGTGGCTTATTCCTTCTCTTCCTTTGAATGGATCTTCCTTCAAGATGCTCTTGAGACTCAGAAGATCAGAAAACTAGGGCTTCTTTCTTCTCTTGAGATTTCTTCGAAATAGAACAGCAAAAGCTTGGAATCTCTCTCTCTTCTTTTGGGGAATCAGTATGATCTTTCCTTACAAGTTTTCCCTCTTTTCTTTTCTGATAGATCTCAAAGATTTCTCTATTCTTTTCTTTTTGCCTCTCTTGTCTTCTTTTTTATGGGATGCAACAAACCCTCTTCTTATAGATCCGATTAATCCATAAATAGTTTGAAACTATCCGTTAGAAACAAGTGTAAGAAGATTAGATCCATAAATAACAATAGCCGTTGGGATTAAAATAGATAAAGATAAAGTTTAGAGTCGTTCTGACAGTTCTGGAGCCGTGTCTGACATTCTGGAGTCGGCTCTAACTTTTCTGGAGTCGGCTCTAACTCGAAATTCTTTAATCCGCTCGATCTGGAGTCGTCTCTGACTTTTCTGGGTCGACACAAAATTCTTCTGGAGTCGACTCTAACAGTCTGGGAGTCGACTCTAAGTCATGGCCTGAAAAACCATCATTCTGTCTTTTTGTTGGAGTCGGCTCTAACAGTCTCGGAGTCGACTCTAAGTCTGTTCCGTTTTCTGGAGTCGACTCTGCGATTCCATGTGTCAACTCTAATGTCTGCAATCTTACCTTGACATTAGATTCGAACCAGAACTTGATTTGACTCTTGATTTTGATTATCAATCGACTTATAATCTGAAAAACTTAATCAAAATCATTAGTAACTTCAAATGTTATACTCAAATAGTTTTGTTAATCATCAAAATCCTCAATTGGGTCAACAATCTCCCCCTTTTTGATGATGACAAAAGCTTTGAGTATATGCATTAAAAATTTATTTGATTGAAGAATTATAGATATTATTAAAGCTTTGAGACTTCCTAACAGAGAATTTGATGCCAATATTCAAAATAACTTTAAAAACATACTTGAGTTCTGAGTTCAATTATAAACATCAATCAAGATGATTTAACTTTTATATGGAGAAATTATTAACTCCCCTGCATTGAATAACTCCCCCTTAAATTAATTGATCATTTTTGATACAAAGTGATTAGAATTTATAAATCTCAAAATTTCTCTTCCCCTGTTTAGATATGTCATTGATTGAAATCTTATATTCCTTTAATCTTATATTCTTCCATTTTTATTTTCTTTATGCATATACAATTTCTCTCCCCCTTTTTTGTTATCAGCAATAAGGTGAATTTAAGAGCAATAAAGAATGTTATCAGAGCGGGGTTGTTGGTTCAATTAAACATAAAGATAGTAAACTCATTCATTGAGATTCACTCAATCAATCATAGACAAATTTGAAATAAAAGTGTAATTGCATTCCAAAGCAAGATTATTACATGTGTTTCAAAAAAGGTTACATATATAAGTATGTAAATTCTAGATACATGCTAAGAAAGCAAGAAAGCAAGAAATCCTAAATACAACCTAGGATAGGATATCAAAATCAAATATGCTTATACACAATTTTCTTTAAATGTCCAATCATTTCCATAATATCATCTTTTTGAGTCTTCTTAAATTTTCAAGACAAGCTTCAATTTGAGAGACGGCGAGGTCGATATCTTTCTTTAATTGACTGGTAGCATGAAGATAAGTTCCAGAACCGTCTGCAATGCCTTCATCCTTTCAAAAATCTTATGAAGATCAGTGCTAAAGGATTCTACGGAATTGCTAATGAAAAAAGAAATCATGTCAGCCTTGAATTGATCTCATCCTTCAACTGATTGAACTCCTCTCTCAATTACACATCATTGTCCTTTGACTATCATACTCAGCCAGTAAAGCTCTGAGCTGACCTATTTTCTCCTCAGAAAATCTTCCAGATGCCAATGCTGACTGATGTGGAGGGTGAGAGCTAGGTCCAGCCTCTGAGAGTCCAGCAGATGGTCCAGCAGAAGAAGGTCCAGCAGATGGTTCAGGAATAGATGGTTCAGGAATATCCTTTCCTCTGACCTCCTCAACTCTAACCTCTTCAGCTCTGGCCTCATGTCCTCTTTTTATCCAATTTTCATTTTCTTTTCTGAAGCCCATCCGGTGAATTGTAGAGACACTATAGTAATCGTATGCCTTAATTTTCTTAGTGGCTCATTATCCATTATAAGTACACCTTGGCTTCTGAATACCAATGTCAAAACCATACCATATGGCAATGTAGATCACTTCTTATTGCTGCTTCCGCCATATAGCCTATCATCATACCAGCAAGATTGACAGGTCTTCCAGTGAGAATATAGTCCATCAATAAGATGTCTCGCTCGAGACATATTCAAACCTTCCGATTTTAGGAAATAAAATTCTTCCAAATATTGTGAAGTAATCTGAGTTCCAAATTAAGTTGATTGGCCAAGATTTCTTCAAACTCAGAAACTTCTCTCCCTAACATCCTTGATAGGGCACCTCCTCTGTCTTCATGTTGATATTCAACTAAACCAATGGTAGGCATCTCCAATAGATTTCCAAGGGTTTTAGCCATGATGATTACTTTAGTTCCTCTTACAACACTACTAAGCCTCCCTCTCCTCTACATAAATCATTATAAAATTCTCTCACTAGGGCAGGATAAGTAGGGACATCCAAAGAACAGACCTTCTCCCATCCCATTTCTTTCAACAAGCGCCCAATAGCAAAGCCCTCCGAAACAAAAAAGTCAAAGTCTACTTTTCTTCCGGTAGTAATGGCCTTACCCGCTAATTGGTCAACTCGTGGGAAGATGGTGAGGGTGGAGAGTCATCCTGAGTGGTAGATGAAGAAGATGACGAAGGTTGCCTCCGATTTGAACGGCGCTTCGTCGGAACAATCGAACCACCAATGATAGCACGCCTTTTGGGAGCCATGGGATTCGATTGGAATGAGTTATTGAGAGATTTGGAGGATTTGGAGGGATTGAACTCGGTTTGGAACGGTTTTAGAAAGGTTTGGAGACGATGGGTTTCGTTTGGGGTCGACTCGCCTTTTTATTTTGACCTAGTTCCACTTAGAGTCGACTCCCGAAAACGAGGTGTTGGCTCTGAACCAGAGAATCTGTCAGCGTCCGAATTAGAGTCGGCTCTACAGAAGCCAGAGTCGGCTCTAATTGCCCAGACAGAACATCAAAATATGAAGGTGTCGACTCCACAACTGCAGGTGTCGACTCCACAACAGTTTCAGAGAAAAACTCAAATTTCAAGGATCTGAAACTAAACAAATTATCATCAAACTCTAGATAAGTGTTCCTTAGCAATTGGGAAACAATAATTCAAATTCTAGATTAATTTCCTTATTGGTCATAAGGATTTTCAAGAAATTAAAGAAGTCAGATAGTTGTTGTCCTTAAGAGCTTCAGAAAATCATTCTAAAGGATCACAAACTCCTAATTCTCCTCTAAGATAACAGAATCTCTTCATTTAAAGGTTTAGTGAATATGTCAGCTAATTGTTCTTCAGTGTTAACATAATCAAGACATATTTCATTATTTGCTACATGTTCTCTTATAAAATGATATCTGATTTCTATGTGTTTAGTTCTTGAATGTTGAATTGGATTCTTTGTTAGATTAATTGCACTAGTGTTATCACATCTTATGGGTGTTTTATCAAGCGTGATACCATAGTCTTCAAGTTGTCGCTTAATCCATAGGATTTGCGCACAGCAACTTCCAGCTGCTACATATTCAGCTTCAGTAGTTGATAATGCAACTGAATTTTGCTTTTTGCTAAACCATGTGATTAAGTTACTTCCTAAGAATGGCATGCACCACTTGTGCTTTTTCTATCTAATTTACATCCAGCATAATCAGAATCTGAATATGCAATTAGATTTAATGTGGAGTCTCTAGAATACCATAAACCTACATTTTTTGTTCCACTTACATATCTTAGTATTCTTTTAACAGCTATTAAATGTGATTCTTTAGGTTCAGATTGAAATCTAGCACATAAACATACTGAAAACATAATGTCTGGTCTACTTGCTGTTAAATAAAGAAGGGATCCGATTATACCTCGATAATACTTTTGGTCAACCTTTTTACCTTCTTCATCTTTGTCCAGCTTGCATGAAGGACTCATTGGAGTTCCGAGGGGTTTCATTGATTCCATACCAAACTTTTTGAGTAGTTCTCTTGTGTATTTGGTTTGGTTGATGAAAGATTCCCTCTTTGCTTTGTTTGATCTGGAGTCCAAGGAAGAAGTTGAGTTCTCCCATCATGCTCATCTCGAATTCTCCCTGCATCAACTTTGCAAATTCTTGACAAAGAATCGTTAGTAGCACCAAAATAATGTCATCTACGTATATTTGTACTACAAGTAAATCCTTTTCTTTTCAAAAACAAAGTTTTATCAACATTTCCTCTTGTAAAATCATTTTCTATTAAGAATTTACTTAACCTATCATACCAAGCTCTAGGTGCTTGTTTCAAACCATATAAAGCTTTGTGCAATTTAAAAACGTGATTTGAAAACTCGTGATCTTCAAAACCTGGTGGTTGTTCTACATAAACTTCTTCATTTATAAATCCATTTAAAAATGCGCTTTTTACATCCATTTGAAATAAGTTAAATTCATATGACATGCAAATGCAAGTAATAGCCTAATGGCTTCTAATCTAGCTACAGGTGCAAAGGTTTCATCAAAATCAATACCTTCCTCTTGATTATATCCTTTAGCAACCAATCTAGCTTTGTTTCTAATTACAATGCCATTTTCATCTAGTTTATTTCTAAAAACCCATTTTGATCCTATTACTGAATGATTTTTAGGTCTTTCAACTAAAGTCCAAACATTATTTCTTGTAAATTGATTTAGTTCTTCTTGCATTGCTAACATCCAATTATTATCTTTTTCAGCTTCTTCTATAGTTTTAGGTTCAATTTGTGATACAAATGCAAGATGATTACTAATATTTCTCATGTATGATCTAGTTCTTATTCCTTGAGATGGATCGCCTATAATCAATTCCTTAGGATGACTATGAGCATATCTCCAGTCTCTTGGAAGATCTACATCATTATGATCAATATTCATCGTCCTTATGTGAATCATCATCTTTAGCTTCTTGCTCATGATCAGAAGATACTTCAATATTAAGTTTTTCAAGATCTTTTTCAATATGTTTGTATCTTCCTCATCATCATCTTTTCAGAACTAGATGCTAAAGACTCATCGAAAACTATATGAATGGATTCTTCAACTACTAAGGTTTTCTTGTTAAATACTCTATAAGCTTTACTAGTTGTTGAATATCCTAAAAAGATTCCTTCATCAGATTTAGCATCAAATTTTCCTAAATTGTTTTTACCATTATTATGAATGAAACATTTACATCCAAATGCATGAAAGTATTTTATATTTGGTTTTCTTTCATTCCATAATTCATAAGGTGTTTTCTTTAAGATTGGTCTTATTAAGGCTCTATTTAAGATGTAACATGCTGTGTTAATTGCTTCCGCCCAAAAATACTTTGGTAAGTTGCTTTCACATAGCATGGTACGGGCCATGTCTTCTAGAGTCCTATTTTTCTTTCAACTACACCATTTTGCTGTGGAGTCCTAGGGGCTGAAAAATTATGATTAATTCCATTTTCAGAACAAAAACTTTCAAATAAGTGATTTTCAAATTCTGTTCCATGATCACTTCTTAGAGATACTATAGTAGTGTTTTTCTCATTTGTGACTTTCTTAAAGAATTTCAGGAATATCGAGAAAGTCTCATCTTTGTGAGCTAAAAACATTACCCAAGTATATCTAGAATAATCATCTACAATCACTAGACCATATTTCTTTCCTCCTAGACTTGTGGTTCTAGTTGGTCCGAAAAGATCCATGTGAAGTAGCTCTAGTGCCCTAGAAGTTGAAACAATGTTTTTAGATTTGAAAGAACTTCTAGTTTGTTTTCCAAATTGACATGCATCACATATTTTATTATTTTCAAAATCTAGTTTAGGTAATCCTTTAACTAAATCCATTTTAATTAGTTTTGAAATAAGGTGTGTGCTTGCATGACCTAATCTACGATGCCACAACCAACTAATTTCATTTATGTTAGCATTGTCAGCAATTAAGCAATGATCACTCAAAGATAATTTTTCTAATCAACCAAGTAAACATTGCCATGTCTATAACCAGTAAATACAATGCTATCATCAATAGAATTAGTTACAGTGCATACAGAAGATTTAAATGAAACATTAAAGTTTTATCACATAATTGACTTATACTTATTAGATTATGCTTCAAACCATCAACATAAAGTACATTATCAATAAATGTAGATGGAGTTATACGGAACTTTACCAAGGCCCATAATTTGACCTTTACCGTTATCGCCAAACGTAACAACTCCACCTTCTTTTCTTCTAGGGTGATGAATTCATCTTTGTCACCCGTCATATGTCTTGAGCAGCCACTATCAAGGTACCACTTTTTCTTTGATCTTTTGGCTACAAGACATTCCTGCAACATAATTTAAACTTTATGTTTAGGTACCCAAGCTTTCTTGGGTCCTTCATGGTTAGCAGCAACAAAAATTGTTCCTTTCGGAACCCATATTTTCTTTGCTTTATTTAACTTGTTGATTATTTAACGTTTTGCATTCAAATGATTTATGACCTTTTTCATTACATTTGAAACAAGTTATATTACTTTGGTTAGCTTTTATAAAAATATTCTTTAAAGATTTTTGTTTCCTTAATGTGTTATATCCTAAACCAGCTTTGTCAAAAACAGCTTTTTGACTATCTAGATCATGTTAAGTTTAGTTGAACTTAAAGTGAATTTCTCAACAATGTCTTTATATTTTTAACATCTTTCTTAAGAGAGTCTTTTTCTTTTATGCTGTTCTTTATCTAAAATTGCTTTTAAATTTTCTAATTCATTAAGTTTTCAAATCTTTTTTCTTTAAATTTCAAAATCATTCCATTAATTCATAAAAAGCTTCAAACATTTCATCAAAGTAAATTCATCGGTACTTACCTCGGTACTTACCTCGTCGTTGGCCATGAAGCAGACATTAGCAACTTCTTTTTTTCTTCTTCTTCGGAAGAAGACTCTTCACTATCAGTCCAAGTTGCCATGTAGGCCTTTTTCTTTTTCTTGTAGGCCTTCTTAAGTAAAGGACAGTCATATCTAAAATGCCCTGGTTTTTTACATTCATAGCATACTAAGGGCTCTTTCTCTTTGTCCTTTTCCTTTTCCTTTTCTTTTTCTCCTTCCATTTTTGAAACAAATCTCTTTTTGTGGAAGGGCCTCCTTCTTTGCATAAATTTCTTGAACTTCCTTGCAAGGAGGGCTGTCTCATCATCATCTTCTCTTCATCATCGCTGCTTTCCTTTTCTGCAGCTTTGAGGGCGATGGTCTTCTTCTTTCTTGACTCATCCTCATTGACATGTTGTTTGACTTGAAGCTCATGAGTCATCAGCGAACCAAGAAGCTCTTCCAATGGTAGGATGTTCAGATCTTTGGCTTCTTGTATGGCGGTCACCTTGGCTTCCCAAGTCCTTGGAAGTGACCTAAGGATTTTGCGAACAAGCTCAGAATTAGTATAAACTTTTCCAAGACTTTTCAAACCATTCACAATATCAGTAAATCTAGTGAACATGCATGTGATGGTTTCATTTTGTTCCATTTTAAATAATTCATATTATGAACCAAAATATTTATCTTTGATTCTTTTACTTGGTTTGTTCCTTCATGAGTAATTTCCAACCTATCCCAAATTTCTTTTGCGGAATTACAAGTTGAGATTCGGTTGAATTCATTTGAATCTAAGAACAATACAAAAAATTTCATTGCTTGGC
>UESW01003886.1:1633635-1799502 GCA_900491605.1 Calamus simplicifolius | reverse complement strand
CCTTCCTCCGTGGAAGTGCATGAAAGATACTGCAATGTTTTTAACCGTTTTGGTTCCAGGACCATCAAATCCAAAGGAAAAGATTGATGTCTTCTGCAACCGTTGGTGGCCGAATTGAAAATGTTTGTGGGAAACAGGAGTCGTAGCCTACGACATTTCTATGAAACAAATTTCTTAATGAGAGCTGCTTTGATGTGGACAATAAGTGATTTTCCGGCATATGCAATGTTGTCTGGTTGGAGCACTGCTGGACGTCTGGCATGCCCTCATTGCATGTATGATTCGGATGCATTTACATTGCAGAAGAGTGGTAAGCAGTCATGGTTTGATAACCATAGGAAGTTCTTGCCCCCAAATCATCCTTACAGGCGTAACTTGATCGCCTTCCGGAAGAACAAAGCAGTCACAAAATTTGCCGAACCGGTTAGGTCCGGCACGGATCTATTTGATTCTATAGAGCATTTGGGGTTGATGTATGCATGGGAACCGGATGCAGATAGAATAAATGGCCGTATATGTAAAGAACATACTGGAAGAAGCGAAGTATATTTTGGGATTTGCCTTATTGGAGCACAAATCTCATCCGGCACAACTTGGATGTTATGCATATCGAGAAAAATTTCTTTGATAACATATTTAACACGGTGCTAAACATCCCGGGAAAAACAAAAGATACTGCAAAGTCAAGAGAAGAACTTAATCAGTACTGCAGAAGAGGTGATTTGAGAAGGAGTGCCGATGGGACCTATCCTAAAGCATGTTACACTCTTGACAGAAATTCACGAGAAGTTTTATGTAACTGGCTTAGAGGGTTAAAATTTCCAGATGGTTATGCCTCAAATATCGGTAGGTGTGTGGACATGCATAAGCTCAAGTTGTTCGGCATGAAGAGTCACGACTGCCATGTTTTCATGCAACGGTTATTACCTATAGCTTTTCGTGAGTTGCTTCCGCAACATGTCTGGAAGGCAATTACGGAGCTCAGCTTATTCTTCAAGGAGTTATCTGCCACAGTCATTACTTCTGCATCCATGGCAAGGCTTGAGGAGGAAATTCCAATTATTTTATGCAAGCTTGAGCGAATATTTCCTCCCAGTTTTTTTGACTCAATGGAGCATTTACCGGTTCACTTGCCATACGAAGCGAGCATAGCTGGTCCCGTGCAGTATCGCTGGATGTATCCTTTCGAGAGGTAAATATATACATCATTAAGATATGTTGACATTTCAAATATTATTTCATTGCTTGAAAAATTGGTTAATTTTTGTTGCAACTTTACATATAGGTATCTTAAGAAGTTAAAAAATAATGTGCGTAATAAGGCAAGGGTTGAAGGTTCTATATGCAATGCACACTTGGTCGAAGAAGTTTCAGCTTTTGCCTCGCATTACTTTGAGGGTCACGTCCACACGAGGAGCCGAAATCATGGTCGTAACGATGACGTATGTGTGGACGAAGGAGAAGCTAATGATGGTAGAATATCAATTTTTAAAGCTATCGGCCGTTCATTTGGTGGGCAGAAGTCAAGAAATCTTAGCGATATGGAGTATAATGCAGCACATTATTACATCCTAATGAACTGTAGAGAAGTCGATCCATATATTGAGTAAGTGTATACTTCAATGCTAAATTGGAAATTTTAATTTAAATTACAATATACCATAATATTTAATTTCTAACATTAGTTTTCATCCTTTTCATCCCATAAGGATGTTTTGTGATAGACAACGACAGATGAATCCCGACATCAGTCAAGTTGCAATTGGGCAGAAATTAGAAACGGAGTTTGCTTACTGGTTTTATGAATTTGTGAGTAGTATCACTCAATCAATTTCGATAATGGCTATTTTTTTTGAATTGGATGTCAATAGCTTATTAATTTATAGGTCAACGGTCCATGGTCCACAACCGACAATATTTTCATTAAATGTCTATCGCAATGGCCATTGAAGACCGTAACAACCTCTACTGGCTATTTTGTAAATGGGTACAAATTTCAGATTGAACGATTAGCAGCTTCAAGAGGCATGCAGAACTAGGGGGTGTATGTGAAAGGAGAAAGTGTTGGAGCAAATATGCAGGATTATTATGGAAAGTTAGTAGAGGTGGTTGAAGTTGAATATCCCGGTTGGCCTATGAAACGAACCGTATTGTTTCGTTGTGATTGGTTCGATCCGATAGTTCCTGTGGGCAAAAGGGTTCATAACGACTACAATTTGGTTGAAGTGAACCATCGACGAAGATTGCAGAAATATGACCCATTCATCCTTGCATCCCAAGCTCAGCAAGTCTTTTACTGCGGATATCCAAGTTTGCGCAACGACAAGCGAGATTGGTGGGCCTTTCTAAAATCGTCCCACGTTCAACAATCGTATTAGAGGAGAGTTCATCAAGTCAATCAGCCGAGTGCCCTGCATTTCAAGAGGATGAGATGGAAATGCATGCAATTGAGGACGACACAAGGGCTCCTGAAACATCACTTAGAGATCCAAATGGTGATGTCCAAGAAATTGTGGATGCAAATGTTCGGTTTCCTTCAATGATAATGAAACTGATTCGTAATCCGATACGGCATCGGATGTTGAACCAACATTTCACGAAACAAATGACACCGATTAAACATAGAGGTTTTTTAAAATTTAACTTTTTTTATAAGTGTTAAATTCTTACATAGTCAATCATTAATCGTAATTTAATTGTATGAATCTTTAGTATTTTTAGTATGACGGGCAGAGGTAGATCTACCGACGACAGACGGAGTGAGCAGGGATGTAGCCCTGCTACATCAGATCACATGAGCGTCGGAGATGGAGAGTTTGGATCTCCAGCAGTGGCGCAGCCTTCGATCTCTCCAGCAGTATTACCATCCAGCCGATCGGCACATACCTCCGAGAGTTCTTCCACCATCGGCCGCACTGTACTTCGACTTGATGCTCAGGGGATGTAAGTATATACTAATTAAAAATATATGTTTATGTTTTTAAGTCAATTACTTATAAACATGCATTTTTTAACAAATTCATTGAGCAGCATCATGTATCCAGCCACATCAGCATCGTATTTCAGAGGCGTGTAGATCCCAGTGGCTACGATTGGCGCCACGTATCTCCAGCCATGAGTGAGTTTTATTTTTTGAGTTTTAGGTAAACTTATTAAATACAATTTATCAGTGATATAAAATTTCTTAAACTTAATAAATTCAGAAACTAACTATTTATTTTAATGCAGAAAAAGTTTACGTGGGATCCTGCCAGCCATGATGCCATTAGGGCAGCATGGGAGGCTCTGACGCGACGTCGATACTCCGACATGCTTCATCGTTGGAGGTCATCGGGTCAGCGTCCTGCGCATGTGCCAGAGGGTATTTGGCACGAGTGGCAGCAGGCCTGGGTGTCCGATGGCTGGCGCAGGAGGTCCGCATCAGCCAGCACGAACCGCCGATCTGAGAAGGGCGGTCCTGGCACGGGTCTCTCCCACCATACTTCGGGCTCCATTTCGATTCAGGAGCACAGACGGCGTATGGTAAGAAAACATAAATATTTTAATTATTATTTTAGTTATTTACAAATATTTGTATTAATATCTTTTTTTTTTGTTATAGTCTGAGCAGGAGGGCGGAGATCCTGGTGAGTTTCGTCTATTCAGGGCGACACACACCAGGAGGGACGGTTCCTGGGTCGACACGCGATCACGGAAGGTTGCGGTAAGAAATTAGATTTATGTAGTATCTATTTAATTTCTAAAATTTTATTTTAAGAAATTTATTAACTCATTTATTGTTGATTTCATAATTTCAAGACACGAGTCGAGGAGCTTCGCTCCCAGGCATCGCAGGTCGACTCTACTGATGGGGAGACGCCCGTCGAACTCTCAGCAAAGGAGAGTCGGCGTGTGTTTTTGGAGGCTGTTGGTGCCCAGCCATGAGACCGCAGGGTCTATGGTCTGGGCACTAGAGCTTCTACATATTTTTCCCATCAGGCTTCCAACTCGCGAGCTTTTGGTGATCTTCCTCCCGAGCGGTTACACGACCTTCGCAGATCTATTGCAGAGGAGGTTCGCCAGGAGGTCGAGCAGGATTTTGATGATCGTATGCGAGGCCGGGATCAGGAGATTGTAGACATGCGAGATGAGATGCATTATTTACGGGATATGGTTAGCCGCTTATCGCAGAGTCTTCAGCCTCCACAGCCTCCACGTGATCGCCCAGATTCTTGATGTATTTTTCTTTCTTTTTTTATGTTGTAAAAACTTCAAAATTTTAATATATGAATTATTTTTGGAAATTTATTATTGTTTGGATTGAGTGAAAAATGTTTCTATCAATATTTAGATTTAACGAAATTGTATTAACCGTTTTAATTTTTAATCTTTTATATTTTTTAAAAATTTAATTTGCGACGCATTAGCGATTGAAATTGCATCGCTAATATTTTTAAAATATTATTATTAAATATTGCGATGCAATGACCTGGCATCGCAATAATTTAAAAATAAATTTAATAGCGATGCATTAGCGACTAAAATTGCGTCGCTATTATATCTAAAATATTTTTAATAAATATTACGACGTAATGACCTTGCGTCGCAATATTTTAAAAAAAATTTTATTTGCGATGCATTAGCGACTCAAATTGCGTCGCTATTATACCAAAAATATTATTATTAAATATTGCGACGCAACAAGATGTGTCGCAATATTGCGATGCAATTTAGTGCATCGCAATATTAAATAATAATTTTTAATATTAAAAATTAATTTTAAAATGTAACGACACATTTGGATGTGTTGCAATATTGCGACTCAATGTTGCGTCGCAGAGAGTCGCAATATTGTGACGCAATTGCGACAAATGGGTATTGTGACGGACATCTGAGCGACGCCGTCATTGCGTCGCTATTGCGTCGCAATAGCATGTTTAGCAATGCAATTGCGACGCATTTGGGCGTCGCAATATTTTATTTCTCTTGTAGTGATCTTTGTGAGCCAAAAATATTACCCAAGTGAATCTAGAGTAATCATCTACTATCACTAGACCATATTTCTTTCCTCCTAGACTTGTGGTTCTAGTAGGTCCAAAAAGGTCCATGTGTATAGCTCTAGTGGCCTAGTAGTTGAAACAACATTCTTAGATTTGAAAGAAGTTCTTGTTTGTTTTCCAAATTGACATGCATCACATATTCGATTATTTTCAAAATTTAAGCTAGGAATACCTTTAACTAAATCCATTTTCAATAATTTAGAAATTAGGTGTGTGCTTGCATGACCTAATCTACGGTATCATAGCCAACCAATCTCATTCATCTTAGCATTATTAGCAACTAAGCAATGATTACTTGGAGATAAATTACTCAAATCAATTAAGTACACATTGCCATAATATTTACCAACAAGAATAATGCTGTTATCAATGGAATTAGTAACAGTACAAACAGAAGCTTCAAAGGAAACCTTGAAACCTTTGTCACACAGTTGGCTAATACTTATCAGATTATGTTTAAGTCCATCGACATATAAAACATTATCAATATGAGTAGATGGAGTAATTTGAATCTTACCAATACCCATGATATGGCCTTGACCATTATCACCAAAGTAACTACTCCACCTCTTTTTGATTCAAGGGTGATGAATTGATCTTTGTCACCCGTCATGTGTCTTGAGCAACCACTATCCAGGTATCATTTTCTTTTCAGTCTGATGGCTGCAAGACACTCCTGCAAAACATTCATGTCTTAATTTTAGGTACCCAAGCCTTCTTGGGTCCTTCATGGTTAGATGCATTAAATATTGTTCCTTTGGGAACCCAAATCATCTTTCTCTTATTATATGGAGATTTACACATATATGATTTATGTCCTTTGTTTCCACATTTAAAACAAGTAATATTTGATGATTTTTTAGCATGTATAAAAATATTCTTCAAAGATTTTTGCTTTTTAAGCGGATTATATCCTAATCTAGCTTTATCAAAAACAGCTTTTTGATTATTCAAGATCATATTAAGTTTGATAGAGCTTAGAGTGAATTTATCAACTATAGGCTTAAGTCTATCAACTTCATTTTTCAAACTTTCTTTTTCTTTTATCAAAAGTTCTTTATTTACAACATGCTTTTCATTTTCTAAGGATAATTTTTGCATTTGAGTTTTCAAATCTTTGTTCTTTGAACTTAGTTTCGCAAAATCATCCATTAATTCATAAAAAGCACTATGCAATTCATCGAAAGTGAAGTCATCAAGAAAACTCGGACTTACCTCATCATTGTCCACCATGAAGCATAGATTTGCCATTTCACTCTTTTCTTCTTCTTCAGAACTTGAGCTTTCTGAATCGCTCCATGTGGCCATCATTGCCTTCTTTTTGAACTTCCGGATGCTTTTCTTTAGTTGAGGGCATTTAGATTTAAAGTGACCCGGCTTTTTACATTCAAAGCAAATAACTTCTTTTTCTTTGCCCTTGTCCTCATCTTTTCTTGCAAAGGGCTTTTTCTTTTCAAACTTCTTCTTCTTTATGAATCTTTTAAATTTCCTTGTGATGAGTGTCATGTCCTCATCATCACTTTCATCTTCAGATTCATGAGGCTCTTCCATATATTCAGAAATCTTAAGAGCCATAGTCCTCTTCTTCTTTGACTCATCATCATTAACATGTTGCTTAATTTGAAGCTCATGAGTCATCAAGGATCCCAATAATTCTTCTAGGGGTAGGGTACTTAGATCCTTTGCCTCTTATATTGCAGTCACTTTAGCTTCCCAAGTCCTAGGCAAGGAACGCAAAACCTTTTTCACAAGATCAGAATTATTATAAGATTTACCAAGACTTTTTAAACCATTAACTATATCAGTAAATCTTGTAAACATATCAGCAATAGATTCACATGCATCCATTTTAAACAATTCATACTTATGAACTAGCATGTTAATCTTGGATTCCTTGACTTGATTTGTTTTTTCATGGGTAACCTCAAGTCTATCCCAGATTTCCTTAGCAGAAATGCAAATAGATATGCGATTGAATTCATTTGCATCTAATGAGCAGTACAAAACATTCATTGCTTTGGCATTGAGTTGTGCCAATTTTTTATCATGTTCATCCCATTCTGTTTTCGGTTTAGGAATCTCCATGCCATTAACTCTAGCAGTGGGTGTGTGTGGTCCATTGACTATAATACTCCATAGATCATAGTCAAGTGCTTGAATGAAAATTTTCATTCTAGCCTTCCAATAACCATAGTTTGAACCATTAAATAAGGGTGGTCTATTAGTAGATTGGCCTTCGGAAAAAGATGAACCAGCTTGAGTTGCTATGTGGATCTTTGACTCTTGATCGTTAGATCAAATCAAATGAGCACTAGCTCTGATACCAATTGTTGGTCCAGATAGCAACCCAAGAGGGGGGTGAATTGGGTTTTTCAAAAATTTAAACTCTTTTGAAAGATAACTCCCAGCGGAAATAAAAACTTAGATTCACACAAATTAAAACTGAACAAGCACAAATAGAGAGTTGAAGATAAAGAGACAATCACAGCAAACACAGGATATTTTATAGTGGTTCGGTGTACCTACACCTACGTCCACTCCCAAGTACCTCTTGGGTCCACACTATAATCAATCTGATTACAGCATAGTTGTTTTGCAAGCTCACAACTCAAACTTGTTGTTTTCCCAGGTGCACAACGAACACAGCTGGTTTTCAAGGTTCACCAGCACAAAACCTATCACCTCAAGATAATGCTTGCATAAGGCTAACAGCCTCAACTGAATCAATCACCAGATTGACCCAGCAAACAATATTTGTTTTTACAAGATAAACAGCTCCTCCAATGAGCAAATATACAATAATGAAACAATAATAAGAGGATAGGAATCAAAGCCTGATTCGCAGATTTTGGTGGCTTCTTCCTTCTCTTCCTTTGATTGGATCTTCCTTCATAATACGCTTGAGACTCAGAAGATCAGAAAACTAGGGCTTCTTTCTTCTCTTGAGATTTCTTTGAAATAGAACAGCAAAAGCTTGGAATCTCTCTCTCTTCTTTTGGGGAATCAGTATGATCTTTCCTATCGAATCTTCCCTCTTTTCTTTTCTGATGGATCTCAAAGATTTGTCTCTATTCTTTTCTTTTTGCCTCTCTTGTCTCTTCTTATTCGGATGCAGTAAACCCTCTTCTAATAGATCCCGATTAATCCATAAATAGTTTGAAACTATCCGTTAGAAACAAGTGTAAGAAGGATTAGATCCATAAATAACAATAGCTGTTGGGATTAAAAAAGATAAAGATAAAGTTTAGAGTCGTTCTGATAGTTCTGGAGCCGTGTCTGACATTCTGGAGTCGGCTCTAACTTTTCTGGAGTCGGCTCTAACTCGAAATTCTTTACTCTGCTCGATCTGGAGTCGTCTCTGACTTTTCTGGGGTCGACACAAAATTCTTCTGGAGTCGACTCTAACAGTCTGGGAGTCGATCCTAAGTCGTGGCCAAAAAACCATCGTTCTGTCTTTTTTGTTGGAGTCGGCTCTAACAGTCCCAGAGTCGACTCTAAGTCTGTGCCATTTTCCGAAGTCGACTCTACGATTCCATGTGTCAACTCTAATGTCTGCAATCTTACCTTGACATTAGATTCGAACCAGAACTTGATTTGACTCTTGATTTTGATTATTAAATCGACTTATAATCTGAAAAACTTAATCAAAATTATTAGTAACTTCAAATGTTATACTCAAATAGTTTTGTTAATCATCAAAATCCTCAATTAGGTCAAAGAGGGAATTGACTTCCAGGATATCTTTTTCCTAGTAGTCAAGATGATATCCATCAGGGTGATTCTGAGCATGGTAGCAGTGGAGGATCTTCATCTAAAGCAGCTAGATGTGAAGACAGCATTTCTTCATGGAGATTTGGAGGAGGAGCTATACATGCACCAGCCAAAAGGTTTACAGGTTAGGGGAAAGGATGACATGGTCTGCATATTGAAGAAAAGTTTGTATGGTCTGAAGCAGGCTCTGCGGCAATGGTACCTCAAGTTTGACAGTTTCATGCTAGAGAAAGGCTTCACCAGATGCCAGTCAGATCATTGTGTGTACTTTCAGATGTATGTTACAAATGAGTTTATTATTTTATCCTTGTATGTGGACGATATGCTTGTAGCAGGTTCCAGTATGAGGAAGATAGAAGAGCTCAAGAAACTGATGGCAAAGAAGTTCTCAATGAAGGATTTGGGAGAGGCGAAGCAGATTCTTGGCATGAGGATCAACAGAGATAGAAGCAACTAAATCTATGGCTATTTCAGGAGGACTATTTCAGTGTCAACACCTTTGGCAGCACACTTCAAGCTTAGCAAGCAGTTGTGTCCAACAACTCAGAAGGCAAGGAATGAGATGATTAGAGTTCCATATGTCTCAGCCATGGGAAGTCTAATGTATGCAATGGTTTGCACAAGACCAGATATTGCATAAGCAGTGGGAGCAGTCAGCAGATACATGCAGAATCCAGGCAAGGAGCATTGAAATGCAGTGAAGTGGATCTTGAGATATCTCAGGGGTACATCAACTTACAGTTTGTGCTATGGAGGTGATAGTCTTCAAGTACAGGGATTTCTAGATGCTAATCACTCTGGTGATAGAGACAGTGGGAGGAGCACCACTGGTTATGTTTTCACTGTCAGTGATACAGCAGTGAGCTAGATATCTCAGTTGCAGAAGATAGTGGCATTGTCAACTACAGAATCTGAGTATGTGGCTCACTGAAGCTAGTAAAGAGATGATCCAGTTACAAAGGTTGATGGAGGAGCTCGGCAAGGAGCACGAGTGTAATACATTATGGAGCGATAGCCAGAGCGCAGTTCATTTGGCAGGGAATCCAGCATTTCATGCAAGAACCAAGCACATTCAGCTTAGGTATCATTTCATACGTAGTGCATTGGATGAGGAGCAGTTGAAGCTAGAGAAAATTGATGGAGCTAAAAACCCTGCAGATATGTTCAACAAGGTTGTGAGCAGAGACAAGTTGAGTCTCTGTTGCAACTTGGTAAAGCTTTCCAAGAGATAGATCAGGAGAGCGCGGCACAGAGAAGAAAGTAGATCTAAGAGTGATGTCATTAATCTTCAAGTGGGAGATTGTTATGGATGGAGATTAATTTCATCAAGAGGAAGCCCCAAATTAGAGTTCACGAAGGAGTTGGCAAATCAGTCATTATCCAAAAGTAACAAACACGAGATTTGGATAGATTTTGGGGAGTTAGTTGAGGATGTTTTGGTCATTATCCAAAAGTAACAAATATGAGATTTGGATAGATTTTGGGGAGTTAGTTGAGGATGTTTTGGCCATTATCCAAAGTCACCGAAGGAAGCTTTTGGAGGAGGATTTGAGGCGTCATCTCAGCTGCAACCGCCCGCTACAAAAATCTCGTGTGGGAGTTACGAACGTGTGAAATAAATTGGAGGCTCGGTGAGGACCTCTGTGCTGCAGAGAGAGAGAGAAAAAAAGGGTTCTTTAATCTTTTAGTGAGATCATAAGAGTTTCTGAGAGAGTATATTTTTGAGGGCTTGTACCTGATTCAACTCTTAGTGAAGCCTTGCAGATCCTGTGCCGCCGTGGATATAGTCCAGTTTGGGTAAACCACGTAAAATCCTCGTCTCTCGCTGTTTTCTTTGATTTGGTTCATATTATTATTCTGTGTATTTTTTGTTGATTATATTGCAACTGCGTGCTTGGCTGTACTAATAGCGATCTTATTAGAGGAATATTTGTTGTATTCCCTATCAAAATCAAGGTTTCTTTCCTTTATTAAACTTCAATTTTGAAACCATATTGTTTCACATATTTTGCGTGGAGCTTTTAATGTGCCTCCTGATTTTTATAAATAACACATTCCATCTTCTTAATATTAATGTAAATTGCATTAATGCATTGTATTTAGATTTGACTTGTTTTCTTTACTGAACTTGGACCAAAACCATTAATGAATCGCATGAGATTTCTTTTCCAAAGTGATGATTTTACATCAATGCATTGTCCATAAAAGTTGAGAATCTTCTAGAAAAACTTCACTTTGATAGGCTTGCATATATAAAGAACTGCACAGCTTTAAAATGACAGAACTTCAAAGATCTCCTCTATTTTTGTACTCCACACCCGGATCCTTAATGGCTTGACTCAGGTATATACTTTCTTCCTTTAGTCCGCTAAAATCTGTACATCCTACTTTTTGTAGCCATGCACTACAGAAGGCTTAGTGAAGCTTTATATCGCCATGTCCATAGAGAGGATTGAACCCTCTGTGCATCAGAACATTTATGAACATAAATTTAAGCTTTCCTAAAATCCAGAACTCACACTTTAATTGATTATATTATAATCAGCAAACAACCAAACTATATAGCATGTTCAGGTATCAACTTTCTCCTAATGTGTTAAATAATTGCAATTCTATTTTCTAGGGAAGACAAAGCAATCAGAATTAGTTCTTCGTTCAGTGATTTCATATAGTCAATGAGACTAAGTTCCACACCTCAAATTGGGGCGCTTTCCGCCAATGGTTGTGAAAATATGTGAAGAGAACATGAAGCACTTGAACAAAATAAGTTCTTGGAGATATTCCTTGGCAAAAACTTCCATTGAAGAATCAGCTAGCCGAGCACAATCCAAGATAAGGCTTTGAAGTATTCTATTATTAGTCAAAACTCTATTCAGGATCTGGACAGCAGGTAAAAATGTGATACCCATACTTAGTCTCATATTGGATGGGAAAAGAATGTATTATATATTTATAACTCAAGTCTACTTACTACCCATTAACTTTCACTCGAGTTTTTGGGCCACATGGTTTCGCCCCACTAAGGAAGTTGATTGGGCTAGCGGGTAGGCTTGGGGCATTATAAATGGTATCAAAGCCAACCTGAGTATACCGAAGTTAGTGGGAATAAGGAAAGGGTTACCCATGGGAGACTATGGTGGAGTCCCACCATGGTGTGGAGCTACCTTTGCGGCACCAATAACCTGACTCGGGGTAGATTATGACATTGCAATAAGGTGAAGAGATTGATGTGCAATTCCTATTGTACTGCATGCGGTGCAGCAAGACTTTTCCTCACATTAGATGCAGGGGGCCTTCAGTTTGGTCTACTCCTAAGATGCATATAGTTTAGCTTTTCTGCATTTTCTTCGGCTCCACCTCATAAAATGAAGATTATGATATTTGTAAATCTTAAATTTTGAATGATGGCAATGAGCAAAGTGCAATTCAATAATTTGCATTGTTTATAAAGAAAAATTATAAGGTAAGAGTAGCTAAAAGTCTTAAAGTAAGGAAACTGAAGTTACAAGGCAGATCAAAGGGTCCAGCCATTTAAATCTTGACCCTATCCTGCTACAAAATAAAAACAAGACGCTCAAGAAACTAAGGCCACATTGGGTATCCCTTTTTTCCTCTGTTTTTTTATTTTTAAAAGTAAAAATAAAAAATCTAATACAAAAAAGATGTTAAGTTCTCTTACTTTTATTTGTAAAAATGGCTTTTAAAATTTATGAAACAGCTGAAAGTAAAATGTTCTTACTTTCACTATTTTTAAAAATAATCTTTTTAACCATGAAGCCAATATCATCCAAACTCTCATAATTTCTTTCTTTCTTTTTCTACTTATCCTAGACCCCCTCCTCCTCCATAGAGCACCATTGGCATTAGTAATTTCACACCAGCTCCACCTTCTTCGCTTCTCTCTTTCTCCCCGTTATGCCCTTCATTCCTCCACCATCCATGGTAGCCTTCTTCTTGGGATTCGACTCTCTTTCATGATTTTCAATAACTGCCAGTCTACAATCAAATTCATTCTACCAGGTCACAATATATCTAAAGTAAATCACCTATGAGGAGGAGGAGCCCTGATGTCTTCAATGAGGAGGCTTTCAAATTGGCTCAAGGTATTAACTTGTTGGATAGAGGCAAGGCTTATTGCCATTCGTTTTTAAAATTTTTAATTTTTTCTTACCTAACATGTGTTCTGCTTTTATTTTTAAAAAATAAAAACAACAATGATAACCAAACATATTTCCATCATTAGAAATTTAGAAAAATATAGAAACATTTTTTTTCAATTTTTTTAAAAAATAAAAGTGCCAGTGAAACCAAACACAGCCTAAATTGTTTGCATGCCTTTCCATTCTCCAACTTAATTCACACCAAACTTTTAATGTGCCATGGATAAGTTAGGAATATGGTGAGATCCACTAGGTAATTATCACCTATATGGTGGATGCCACATGTTTCTAATGAAACTAGTTTCTAACACAGAATAGGCAAAAGAGTGTTCCACACCAAACCACACTCATCTAATATACCAAGGACATTGGAAACCAAATTAATCCACTGTTCATGCATTAAGAATGATGAGAAAAGGGTCAAAAATTTAAGAACATTCATCCTAAATGAAGAGCCAACAGGCCCTAAAAGAACTTTTTGGAAAAACATATTTTTCTATTACCATAAACTACTAACTAGACACAATCAAGAGGGCATGTAAAATATGTGAAAAATTGCATGAAGCTGTCTCAGAATGCAGTCCTATTCTAGTTCAAAGACAAAAGTTGAGCAGAAGAATCACAAATCCGAAGATTCATATCATAAAGAAAGAAAAAATCTGCACAAAGATTCCAACTCCACGACACCTATTTAGGTATTCTCACAAGATAAGCAAAGCCAAAGAGCAAACATATGAAGAGAAAGGACTTGAGAATACTTACAGAGGTCAAGGGTGGAGATAGTCGAGAGAGCCTGTGACATCAAGAATCAGAGAGCTTATGTTTAGTTTTCAAAATTTGAAGATACTGAAGGATGGTCACACATTTGTCAGGTTTTGAGCTTATTTTCAGGTTTAACGAAAAAATCTAAGCAGAGTACCTAGATAATATAGTAGAAAAACTGTTTAACTGATTCTGATAGCTTGATTTATGAAAAGCAAACTTACTTCTCTTTATTGAATACAAATATAGCAGAGCCTTTTTTAGCCTCTATTTTTTTTTATAACATGGCTATTAAAAGTCTCCATAGGCAAATCTTTAAACCCTTTCGGTATATATTTTTACTCTTAAATCTTAAATTGTATAAGAAACTTAGAGAGATCCCATATAATTTTTCCTATATTGATGTGTCCTAAGAATTATATCACATCCCTTAAAAGTTAACATATGAAATTCGATGTGAATTTAAAATCTTATATACTGAGATTATCATATATACCTTGGATTTGTATGTGTATACTATCTACCACCATGACATCCGTAAACTTGCTATTTGATCACCTAATATTAAGATGGTTGACTAGCTTTAGATGAATAAATTTATGAGTGTTACCTGAGTCAATGAGAATAGTAATGAATTGCTTCTTTAATTCTATTTTTACTTTCATTGTTTGAGCATATGAGTTACCCATAATAATATGCATAAAATTTTTGAGAGTAAATTATCTAACTGCTTCTCATTATTTTTGTTCAACTCTATTTCATGTATATATTATCAAACTAATTATCATCAATAAAAAATAGTTGCTTGGTTTTGCAATGGTAACCTGATTTAAATTTTTCATCATAGTTGAAGCGCAATCCTTTTTCTTTTTACCTTTGCTCCTGCTGATGGTATATGAGGTCACTTCCATGGGCCTCTCTTTTAGAGCACAATCCATTGGAAGACATTATATTGATGTCAGGCCAATCATACAGTCAACTAACATACAACTAATAAAAGATTATTCAGGCTCTAAATTTGCTCCTGATATTCTCTCTAGAAAATCATGTGAAACGGTATCAATTTCCTTGCGGAGCTCAAGATCAAAGAATAAGGCTTGCACCCCCCCCCCCCCCCCAAACCACGATTATTGAATCATCAATTAATCATATTTTGTTGGGATTATTTGTGAGAGTTGTTTGTTTTGAAACCAATAGTAGTCAAAGACATTTGTGGTGAATGTCAAATACAGTTGCAGCCTGCACCAAAGACCAGGGGATGCTTACCAGAATCCAATGTAAAATTTATTTCAGTTATTTTATTCAGTCTAAAGTCTAAACTTGTGCTATAATTCCGTGTTGCCAAACGTATTGGGGATGGAGTTGACCGTAAACGGTCTTGCGGAGCAAGGTCCAAGCCCATCTTGGATCATCTTTCTTGCTTAGTTTCAGTTGATTCTGCAGCTTATTTAGTTTCATTTGATTCAGAGTATTAAAGGGATGTTTTCTTTCTTCTTCTCGGCCTTCGAAAATTTTATTTCAAAATTTAAATTTTAAAAATTTATAAATATTAAAAAGACTTCTGACAATAACCATCCGTATCTCGACAGTCTGACAACCTGACGCTTATTACATCTTTTTATTGTTTGACACATTTTCTTGTGCTGCCATTTTTTTGGCATAATATCATAAATGATTTCTTTGGATTCTCATAAAAATTTGTGTAGTTTACTCCCTTCTTTCCCTCCTCCTTACAAAAAAAAAAAACCCTTAATTTTTAAATAAATTTTAGTGCCAGACGATCCCTTTTCCTACTATTGTTGTAAAAAAAATATATTTTGAAAGACTCAACCCATTATCCATCAAACTTAAAATGCATTCAAAGCTAATGACCAATAGAACAAGAGCATACAAGGACTCCAAGTACTTGGTTCAAATTTTTTAAATGAAGAACACTTGTTATTATAAGGATATCAATATAATTATCTAGGAAAATTTGATGATAAAATGAGTTCTTTCTCCAAGCTGTATTGTCTACTCGTCTGGATACTGTTGCTAACTTCAGCTAGTCGTCGTTTCAACAGTCTCACTCTCTTTTGGCTTTTCAGTAATCTTATGATCTCGGAGCTGCCTTTTGGAACCTCTCAAAGCTTCGAGTGTCATCTCTACTTCTTTCATCGTAGGCCTATCTTCTCCCTTCAATATTAAACACCTCTCGGCAAGGGCTACAACTACTTCAAGTTCTCTTCTTTTACCCACATTCCTAACTTGAGGATCTAGAATTTCAAAGACACGATCCTCTCTCAATAGCGAAAGGAAATGTGTAGCAAGATTTCTCTCTTCATATAGTCTTGTGTGAAAAACTGCTGTTTCTCTTGTTAGCAACTCTACAAGAATGACTCCAAAGCTGTAAACATCACTCTTATCAGTAAGTTGGCTTGTTTGGAAGTATTCAGGATCCAAGTATCCAAAAGTTCCTTGAATGGCTGTCATTATTCGTGATTGATCAAGTGGAACAGATCTTGAAGCCCCAAATCTGATAGTTTAGCTGTGAAGTTATCATCAAGTAATATGTTGCATGACTTGACATCCCTGTGAACAATTGCTATAGAAGCAGCAGAATGTAAATAGGCCAAGGCTCTCGCAGTTTCTATTGCAATCCTCAATCGATCTTCCCATGATAATGAGCTTGGGAGTTCTCGAGTGTGGAGGTGGTGGGAAAGAGTTCCATTGGAGATAAACTCGTAGACCAACAAGGGGACCTCCGTTTCGAGACAACATCCAAAAAGCTTTACCACATTTCTATGGATGATTTGAGAAAGAATGACGACCTCATTGATGAATTGATCAATTTCTCTTTGAACTATAATTTTAGACTTCTTAACCGCAACCACCCGTTGATCTAAAAGAATGCCTTTATATACTGTGCCATGGCCTCCTCGACCAACAATTCGACTTTTATTGAAATTATCGGTTGCCTTTTGAAGCTCCTCAATAGTGAAGATCTTCATCCTGTCAGCAATATCTCTATTCGAAGAAATCAGTTGTTGTAACAATAACCCATGGTTTTGTTTGAAGAATTTTTCCTTCAACTTCTTTGCATTTCTTATCTTCAACACGCGGATGAGCAAACCAATGCTTATGAACAGTAGTAGTAGGCCTAAACCAATGCCAAGTCCAACAATGATACCTAAAGATTACAATTAGATGGTC
This sequence comes from Calamus simplicifolius, assembly GCA_900491605.1. Lineage (NCBI taxonomy): Eukaryota > Viridiplantae > Streptophyta > Magnoliopsida > Arecales > Arecaceae > Calamus > Calamus simplicifolius. Next base: position 1,782,578 of record UESW01003886.1, on the reverse strand, counting down.
AATATGTTGAATAAACTTGTTTTGATAACAATGCATGGAATTCCAATTTAGCACCTAAGCAATATGATAGGAAATCTTTGTAATCTTGAGACATTCTTTGAGCAAAGTTTGGTGGCTTAATAGGAGCCTACAATGTCATCAACTTGATTAGGATGTATAGTTACAATGCTTACAGGATCCAGTTATTTCATATTTGCAACTTGTATTTATATAATGTTTGCTACTTATTAAGGTCCTGCTTGATGAAGCTATTGGTAATAGAGCTTTTGAAAATAAAGTTTTAATGGCAGAGCTTTTGAAAGTAGAGTATTTAGAAAAAGCTATTTGATGTTTAGTGACTATATTTTCAAAATGCTATGAGTTTTTAACATCTATTTGGTAACAAACTAAGGAAGTCCTTTTAAAAAAAAAAAAAAAGACATTGCATCACACTTTTAACTATCTAAATATTAAACAATTTTATTATATATTATTCCAATAAAACTATAATATAATCATATATAATAATATTACAATATAACATATTACAATATAAAAATATAAAAATAGTCTAATATAATATGATTATAATATAAAATTATTATATATTATTTTACTATTATTAATAACTATTTTACAATATATTATTAAAATTTTGACCATTATTACCAGTAATATAATAGTGTAAAATTGTGATATATTTTTATAATAATACTACAAAATTATGGTGTTATATATATAATATTATATTTGCATGTTATATAGTATTTATAATATTATATCATCTTATTTTACACTGCATAATATATAATCATAATGATATTTTCATACAAATATAATAATTATATTTTATTTGTAATATATTATAATATTATTATTTCAAATAATATTAGATGTAAGATATTATATTACATTATACTATATTATTATAGTTCTATTATAATATTAAATATTATTGTTCTTCTTATTTGAATCTATATATGACCTTAAACTCAAACAGCTTCTAACATATGCTAGGAAGAGTTTTTGGAGAAAAACTCTAAATTAGAGCTTCTCTAGAGTATACTTTTTTCAGCTTTTAAAGAAATCGAGAAGTTGTTTTATAAAAAATTATCGAACACGTCAATATCTTTTCTGACCCTCTAAAAGGTGCTTTTAGATGCTTATAAAAGGCAATCCCAAATAGAACCTAAATCTACTCATAAAAATTTATAAAAGTAATAGCCGATCGATGTTTTCAATCTGAATAACTGCCAAAATAATTTCAGATAGGCATAGAGTTGTAACGGCATAGGTCATTTTGGAGTGTTAATGAAAGTTATGCTTGAATTAAACTAGAATCATGAACTCTCTATATTTTTAGTTCTGCTAGTCAGTTATAATTTGGTCACTTGTGATTGAACTGGGAAAATGCTTAGATACTTGATTTGGCTGCCATTTCACAGTTAACACCTATCATCTTAGATCCAACCAGATTGTTTGTCACATCATGATCATATACTTAAAAAGCTTCAGATTTCTGGATGAGCCTTAAGCTCTCAAAATTATTATTTAAAACTTATTGATCCAAGTCAACGATTATAAATCCTTGACTCTATCCCATGTTTTTTGATGGTTAATTATCCAAACTCATATGGTTTCTAGCATTGTCCTTATTATAAAAGAATTTTTATCTATGTTATGTATTTTATATAATATTTTTTTAATATTTTGTACATTAATGATGGTTTGATTAATATAGATTTGATCTTTATCATATTATATTAATTTATATAATTTCTATATTGATTTATAAATTAACTCATATATCCAAATCATTGATTCACTCAGATCATTTGAAATCAGAGCTAGTTCAGTTACCATGTTTTCAGATACCGTTCAAAACTCGAAACAAGTCTGTTAAGGGCATAATAAATGAATTTAAACTTCTGCATGGACTAAGTGAAAATATGAACAAAAAAATGAAAAACTAAAATAAATTTAAAATATATTGATAGATATAATGTACTGCTGTATGATGAATATTTCGAGTCCATTACCCGGAGCCCTCGAAACCGCACGAAGTGAAGGATCTTTGAAACAAGCGCTTCCATTCTTTAGGCCATCCCCCAGCATGCCCAATGGACAAGCACACTGATAACTTCCTGGCATATTTATGCATTTTGCGTTTCGGCTGCACAGATTCTTTTGCGGATCATCACACTCGTCGATATCTGCCAAGCGACCACAAAAAGCAAGAATTAATGCACATTGATAATGCCAAGAAGGAGGAAAGAACAGGACAAGGCACATAGTTTTGAAATAGAGAGAGAGAAGGAAGGTCATCTTATATATTATGTGATGAGTGGTTTTATAGAAAGCCCTCCACTAAAGCTACTATAACTAATATAGACAGCATGGTTTTTCTTCTTTTCTCCACAATGTATTCTAGATTATTTGAATCAGTTTAAAAGACTATTCTTAGGTTATGATTATTTTGATGCATATGATGTGGGCATTATTTTTATTTAAGTTAGAACGTGATGGGTGGGAATCCTTTTAATATGGTTGTCTTTGATCTTTTCAAAAATGAAAGGGAGAGGAGTAAGAACGAGTTTGGTTTTCTAATACAGTTTTTTATTTCATTTTTATTTTTATAAAAAATAAAAAATACTTATAGAAATACATATAATGAATAAAAATAAAAATAATTTTCTAGAAAACATAACTCTAAAATTAAAAAAAAATTAAAAAAATTTGAAGATGTTTTCATTATTTTCCAACAAAAAGAAAGAAAATAAATAGAAAAAAATAACCTAATTGGTATCGCATTTATTTCCTTTTTTATTTTTAAAAGTAAAAACACAAATAGATGCAAAAAATATGTCTTGTTACAATGTTTTTACCTTTTATTTTTAAAAATAGCTTTCATTGTTTATGAAAAAGTGAACATAAGTTTGTTCACTTTCACTTTTTTAAAAGTAACCTTTTTTTTTTGACACGAGATAACCCTTTAGAAAAGTAATAACATATATTATTGATATACCATAATAATAATAATAATAATAATAATAATAATAAATATTAATATCTTATAGTTACAAAGTATTAATTGTTATAATACATAATATACTACTATTAATTATATTAATATTAATTATATATTGCATATAATATTATTAACAATTATGATTTTAATTATATGTTGTTTATATTATAATATATTATATGATATATCATAATAATATATTATATATAACATATTGATAATATTACTGATAATATTATTAATCTTTTATTAAAATATATTTTATATATAATATATTATAATAAACATATTATATAATATAATAACAATTTATTATTTATTATATTTATATATAATATAAATTATCATATTAAATATAGTATTCTATTTGTAGGATGCATTGAGTTATATTTAACAAAAATGAAATTGGAAAAAATAGTATCTAGCAAATATGTTTTTATTGTCAGAAATGTGAAAATAATTGAAAATAAAATTTTTATTTCTAATTTCTTTTAAAGAAGTGACAGCCAACAAAAATAGTTAAAGACTTGAGAGCTTAAGAGCGTGAGAGTCCAAGATAGTCTCTTTAGCTTTTTTACCTTGTATTTTAAAAGATTTTGTTTATAATAAAATAAAAAAGAAAAAATAATTTTTGTTTTCACATGCTAAATATTTTTAGAGATCAAAAAAAAAAATAAAAATATTTGGGAAAATCAAACGCTGCCTAATTTTTTTGCGAAATATTCCTAGTAGGTCCAGGATACGTCGCCGTAAATTAAGTATTGGACGCTCTGCCCAACCCATGGGCGACAATCCATCTTGCATAAGTCGGCGACCTATTCGACCAACATGGGAGGTGGAAGCTAAAGCAGGATGAACGGAGAAAATAAAAGAAAAATGCTGAACTAAATAACCCGTACGTCATCTTACCTTCACATCCGTGGTGAAGATAGGGGTTCCCTTGGTAGCCCTCGGCGCATCTGCAGCGGTATCCATGGCCAATGGTGGAGCTGTAGCACTCACCGTGCCCAGCGATATTACACGCAAAACCCTCCTCCTTTTGAGCTTCCTCGCATGTAGTCTTGTTCCCAATCGCCCATTCTAGAGTCACCTGCGCCCTCTCAACGTCTTCGTATGTTGAGAAAACTGATGTATTAAAATGGAAGGACTCATCGGCCAAGAAGGCATAGCTGCAAGGACTGAAGTTCCAACAGTTAGTACGTGGTTGTAAAAGCTCGAGAGCTCGACTTCAAATGCCCTGAGGCCCTTAGGTATGCTGGTTGCGCAGCAGCCGATGCCGGAGCAGGTGTTGTTGGTCACGTAGGTCATGTTGTTGCACACGGAAACGCACCCGGTCGAGAAAGTATTGTCCATGTCGATGAAGTAGCCGATAGTATCGCAACCGATGGCCACAAACTTGTTATGGACATCAGACAACCTGTAGGGCCTTTCCTTCCCCAATGTTATTGTTGCTTTATTAGCCCAGGAACTTTTGTTTTGATCATCATAACAGTCATGAGAAATATAATTTTTGACCCGAAGCAAGCCCTCGTCGAAGTCGATACCCACCACCTCGATGTTGCCATGGCCAATTAAAGGTATTGGTGGATCGGACGCTTCGCTGCAATTGAGGTCGAAACCATTGAGGTAGCAGTTGTTGTTGTCACCATTAATGATGCCAAAGGGGTAGGGGATATCGATGTCGCCGCATTTCGCCTGGCATCCTGGCCGAGCTATGGGTGCACCAAATGCTGAGGAGGATAGCCAGAGAACTTGCAGCAGAATCATCATCAATTGCCAGGCCATTTCTTTTGCGCTAGCTAGCTAGCTGCTGCTTCTAAATTTTCTGCCGACGCTAATTAACTTCTTGTGGTTCTTGCGTTGGGCTTTAAAATGCTGCGCGCGCGCGGATGTAGAATCCAGGACTTCCCAGGTCGTCGCTTTGGGTCAAACTTGCCGCGGTGGTCGACCAGGTCGCCGTTTTGGGTCCACACGCCAAGTGGTCGACTATATCTACGCAAGGACCATTCCATTCTGGCCGAGCTGTGGGTGCACTAAAATGCTGAGGATATATATAGCGAAAGAACTTGCAATAGCATTAATTAAATATTAATGCCAGACCATTCATTTCCTTGGTCAGTGACGCGCTGCTTTACTTATTCTTCTGTGTGCTGCTGCCTATAGATTTTCTGCCGAGACAAACTTAATTCTTGTGGTTCTCATGCTTCTTCTAAATTTCCAGGTCGCCGTTCTGGGTCAGGCGTGTTGGGGACGCCGAGCGGTGGACAAGGTCGACTACCAAAGAATCACCCGTTGTCGAGGTTGATTTCGACTACCTTGATGCTGCCATTGCAATTGGTTTAGGTTTCATGGCAAGTGATGTCGAATGATATCTAGTAGCAGGTAATATATCGTATTATCGGTAATTTAAAAAGGGCTCATCAGATAAGTGTGTTTGGTACGTATTGCTGTAAAAATTCATTCTTCTGTTTGGGAATGGTGCACGTCAAGATCCGGATAGCGCTCTTCCATCTAAGTGGACCTGGAAGACAGTCCTTACACAAAAATCATAGGGGGTGGTTCTTACGGAAGACCCTCTGACGCCCAAGTCAGTGAAGATTCTGAGCAAACAGATGAGAGAAGAAGGCTCCAACAAAAAAATCTTTCTCCTTAAGATGATTTTTCAAGAGTAATGACCTTTGCTAGAGTTATTTTTTGGACTTAAATTGCCTTCGAGAGGGTACCTGGGGGGTTCTGGGACTTGATGTTTGTATGCTGCTAAGGAAGTAAATCGTTACCTAATTTTTCGGGCATATTTTAGGGAGTTAGCATCTGATAAGGCCAGAATTCCAACAGTTATGAAGATCGGCAGTTGATAAAGCTGACGGGCGCTTTATGATCAGGAATTTGGAATCCCGTTGATCATGGACAGAGTGTTGTATTTGGCTTCCGTTTCCATTTTGGGAGGCTCATTCCGCGATTCTTGTGATCAGGGTGGTTTATCTTTCTAGATATCCGGCATGGTTTGAAGCAGCAATGGTGCTTACGTTGAAGGGATAAGGATCGATCCTAGCGAGGTACTAAGATAGATTGGCCTTGCCGAGGTTCGGATATAGCTCGGCCCTTCCAAAGCATTAAGATAGCTCAGCTCTACCGATGTTCGAATATAGCTCGGTCCTTTCGAGGTATTGAGGTAGTTTGGCTTTGCCGAGGTTCGGAAACCATCTCTGGTGTTAGCATTGAGACCGATGACGAGATACTAACTCTGGAGTCGGTGAGGAGACCGACTTTGAAATCGATGCTAGGGCTGACTATAGGGCCGAGTAGGTGTTGAGGCTGACTAGATTTGACTTTGGAGTCTAGGGCCGAGTCCGGAGACGAGGCCGACTTGGCGGTTGGAGCCGCTTCCAAAAATAAGATCGCCTTGGAGGCTGGGGCCACCAACTTCCACCATTAACTCACACGTGGCTTCATCAGTCATATCATATGGTAGTTTATCTTTTTCAAATATGATAGTTAACGAGTCAGGAACCGAAACTGGCTATAGCCTTTTTGCCACATACACAAATGTTAGCATAATGATAATTTTATACCGCATCATATGCCCCCCACTTCCTAGTCCAAAGCGTAGGTTCGGACATAGGGAGTAGAGTTCCAGGTGGCTTAATTCGATTGGAGGAACTTTTTGGCCATACGGAGAATTGCTCGGACATGCCAAAGTTTGAAAAGAATCTTACCTCGCTCTATCAGGGTGCAAAGATTGTTGCTCAAAGAAATTTTACTTGGCCCTGTCAAGGTACGAAGAAGGTTGCTAGATCCTGCCGAGGTATGAAGAAATGTTGCTCGGCCGTGCCGAAGTATGGAGAAAAGTTGCTCGGCCGTGCCAAGGTTCGAAGAAAGTTGCTCGGCCGTGCCAAGGTTCAAAAAAATGTTTTACTTGGCCCTGCCAAGGTTCGAAGAAATTTTTTACTTGGCCCTGCCGAGGTTCGAAGAATGTTGCTCAATCGTGCCAAGGTATGGAGAAAAGTTGCTCAGCCATGCCAAGGTTCAAAGAAAGTTGCTCGGTCCTGCCGAGGTTTGGAGAAATGTTGCTCGGCCGTGCCGAGGTTCGAAGAAAGTTACTCGGCCATGCCGAGGTTCAGAGAAATATTTTACTTGGCCCTGTCAAGGTTCGAAGAATTTTTTTCTTGACCCTGCCAAGGTACAGAAAAGGTTGCTCAGCCCTACCGAGGTATGGAGAAAAGTTGCTCAGCCATGCCGAGGTTCGGAGAAATATTGCTCGATCGTTCAGAGGTTTGAAGAAATATTTTACTTGGCTCTGCCAAAGTATAAAGAATGTTGCTCGGCCTTGCCCAAGGCACGAAAAAAAATTTATTTAGCCCTGCCAAGGTTCGGAGAAATGGACCCGTAGGTCAACGATTGGGCGAGACCTGCCTTTCATCCCCAAATCAAAGAAAATTATTATTCAATAAGAAATATTTGAATTGAAGAGTGAAGTTTTATTACAATGAGCAAAATGGCTCAGTTCAGGCATACTTCACTAGTAATAACTCGGGCTTTAATCTAGTTCCATGTCTTCGGAGTACTATATCTCTTGAAGGTTTTCATTGCTTGGAGATGATCCAAGTTCCATATTCTGGAGATATTGTATCCCTTAAGGTCTTCATTGCTCAGAAGTGATCCGAGTTTCATATCCTTGAGGCACGGTATCTCTTTGATATCCTCATCTGAAGAGGTGAGCCCCTCGCACCGGACCCTTTCAAATCGGTTCTCCTCTTTGCTTGGCCGTATATGGTGGGCATGGTTAATCATTTTAATAGCGCTAGTCGCTAGTAGGTTCGGTGCGTAGTTGTCATTGTAGCCCGTCATCCCGAGCAGTTGGAGAAACGAGATGGGGAGATCGCTGCAGCGCATTGAATTGTGGCGAGAGAATACTGGAGGTAAGGAGCGAGCTCGATGAAATCTGGCAGGCTCCTATCTCCTCCCCTCCAAGGTGTCGGTTCAACTTCTCTATGGCCGGGCTATCGCGGGAGGCTGCTGGCTTCCAGTGGGTTGGATGAAGGGATCATCGATAGGACCGGAATGACTGTTCCACTAGAAAGCTACTGAGTGGGTGCAGCGGGAAGAAGACCCACAAGAAGCCCTTGCACCAGTTGTATCAGGGCTTGAACTAGTTGGACTAGCATGGCAAACTGATCTTATGTGATCGGGGCTGCTAGCGGTAGAGGAATCTCAGTTGGCGACGACTGCAAAGGCACCGTGTTATTGGTTAGATCAGACCTTTGAGAGGTGGCCTGATTAGGAGCATCTATGACTGCTCTCTTATGGTTGACCATTGAGGAATCATCCTTCTTGTATGGAACCTTGTCTCCTTGGTTTTAAGTTTTCAAAGGGACTTGGGGCCCTTCCTCTAGCGCCAATCTATTGCTGCGAAAATTCATTCTTTGGCTTGGGGACGGTGCACATCAGGATCCGAGTAGCGCTCTCCCATTCAGTTGGACCTGAAAGGCAGTCCTCACGCATGAATCATAGGGGGTGATCCCTACGGAAGACCCTCTGACGCTCAAGTCAGCGAAGATTCTGAGCAAACAAATGAGAGGAGAAGGCTCTAGCAGAAGGATCTTTCTTCTTAAGATAATTTTTTAGGAGCAATGACCTTTGCTAGAGTTATTTTTTGGGCTTAGATTGCCTTTAAGAGCGTACCTAGGGGGTCCTTGGACTTAGTATTTATACGCTACCAAGGAGGTGAGCCATTACCTGATTTTCGGGCATATTTCAGGGAGTTGGCATCCGATAAGATCAAAATCCCAATAGTTACGAGGATCGATAGTTGATGAAGCTGATGGGCACTTTATCGAGAATTTGGAATCCCGTTGATCATGGATAGAGTGTTGTATTTGGCTTCCATTCCTATTTTAAGAGGCTCATTATGCGATTCTTGCGATCAGGATGGTTCATTCTTCGAGATATCCATCGTGGTTTGAAGAAGCAATGGCGCTTACGTTGAAGAGATGGGGATCGATCCTAGTGAGGTATTAAGATAGCTCGGCCCTGTCGAGGTTCAGATATAGCTCGGCCCTTCCAAAGCACTATGATAGCTTGGTCCTTCCAAGGTTCGGATATAGCTCGAACCTTCCAAGGCACTAAGATAGCTTGGCCCTGCCGAGGTTCGGATATAGCTCGGCCCTTCCAAGGTACTAAGGTAGCTCGGCCCTACCGATGTTTGAAGACCATCTCTGGTGTTGGCGTCAAGACCGATGATGGCGTCGATACTAATTCTGGAGTCCGTGAGGAGACCAACTTCAAAATCGGTGCTAGGGCTGCCTATGGGGCCAAGTCAGTGCTGAGGCCAACTACAACTGACTTTGGAGTCTAGGGCTGAGTCCGAAGATGAGGCCACCTTGATAGTTGAGGCAGCTTTCGGAGATGAGACCGCCTTGGAGGCTAGGGCCGCCTCAACTTCCACCGTTAACTCACACGCAGCTTCATCAGTCATATCATATGGCAGTTTATCTTTCCCAAATATGATAGTTAACAAGTCAGAAACCAAAAGTGGCTCTAGCCTTTTTGTCATATACATGGATATTGGTGTAATGATAATTTTACCCCACATCATATGCCCCCAACTCCCTAGTCCAAAGTATAGGTTCAGGCATAGGGAGTAGAGATTCAGATGGCTTAATTCGATTGAAGAAACTTTTTGGCCGTACCAAGAATTGCTCGGCCATGTCGAGGTTTGAAAAGAATCTTACCTTGCTCCGCCAGGGTGCGGAGTTTATTGCTCAAAGAAATTTTACTTGGCCCTGCCAAGGTACGGAGAAGGTTGCTCGGCCCTACCGAGGTATAGAGAAAAGTTGCTCGACTGTGCCAAGGTTCAAAGAAATATTGCTCGACCGTACTGAGGTTCAAAAAAGTTGTTCGGCCATGCCGAGGTATGGAGAAAAGTTGCTCAGCCATGCCGAGGTTCGGAGAAAGTTGAAAGGCCATGCCGAGGTATGGAGAAAAGTTGCTTGGCCGTACCGAGGTTCAAAGAAATATTTTACTTGGCCCTGTCAAGGTTCGAAGAAATTTTTTACTTAGCTCTACCAAGGTTTGGAGAATGTTGCTCGGCCTTGCTGAGGTTCGAAGAATGTTGCTCGGCCGTGCCGAGGTATGGAGAAAAGTTGCTCTGCCGTGCCGAGGTTCGGAGAAAGTTGCTTGATCCTACCAAGGTTCAAAGAAATGTTGCTCGGTCGTGCTGAGGTTCGAAGAAAGTTGCTCGGCCATGTCGAGGTTTCAAGTAATGTTTTACTTGGCCCTGCTAAGGTTCGGAGAAATTTTTTACTTGGCCCTGCCAAGATTCGGAGAATGTTGTTCGGTCGTGCCAAGATATGGAGAAAAGTTGCTCGGCCATGCCGAGGTTCAGAGAAAGTCGCTCGGCCCTGCTGAGGTTCAAAGAAATGTTGCTCAGCCGTGCCGAGGTTAAAAGAAATATTTTTTGGCTGTGCCAAGGTTCGGAGAAAGTTGCTCGGCGTACCGAGGTATGGAGAAAAGTTGCTTAGCCATATCGAGGTTCGAATAAATGTTTTACTTGGCCCTGCCAAGTTTCGGAGAAATTTTTTACTTGGCCCTGCCAAGGTGCGGAGAATGTTGCTCAGCCTACCAAAGTATGGAGAAATTTTTTTTTACTTGGCCCTGCCAAGGTTCAGAGAAATGGATCCGTAGGTCAATGATTGGGCGAGACTTCACTAGTAATAACTCGGGTTTTAATCTAGTTCCATGTTTTCAGGGTACTGTATCCCTTGAAGGTCTTCATTGCTTGAAAATGATCCGAGTTCCATATCTTGGGGATACTGTATCCCTTGAAGGTTTTCATTGCTCAGAAGTGATCGAAGTTCCATATCCTCGAGGCACGGTATCTATTTGATGTCCCCATCTGAAGAGGTAAGCCTCTCGCACTGGACCCTTTCAAACTGGTTCTCCTCTTTGCTTGGCCATACATGGGGGGCATGGTTAATCATTTTAATAGCGCCAATCGCTAGTAGGTTTGGCACGCATAGGAGAGACAAGATGGGGGATCGCAGCCGCTACGTTGAGTCATGGCGAAAGAATATTGGAGGTAAGGAGCGAGCCTGATGGAATCTGGGCAGGGTCCTATCTCCTCCCCTCCACGGTGTCGGTTCAACTTCTCTATGGCCGACTGTCGCGGGAGGCTGGTGGCTTCCAGTGGGTTGGACGGAGGGACCATCGGTAGGACCGGGGTGACTGTCCCACCAGAAAGCTGCTGAGTGGGTGCAGCAAAAAAAGACCCCCAAGAAGTCCCTGCACCAATTGTATTAGGGCTTGAACTAGTTGGACCAGCATGGCAAAGTGGTCCTGTGTGACCGGGTCTACAGGCGATGAAGGAATCTCGATTAGCGATGGATGCGAAGGCATCGTGTTGTTGGTGGGATCAGGCCTTTGAGAGGTCCCCTGATCAAGAGCATCTATGGTTGCTCTCGTACAGTTGGCCATTAAGGAATCATTTTTCTTGTATGGAATCTTGTCTCCTTGGTTTCAAGTTTTCAAAGGAACTTGAGACCCTTCCTCTAGCATCAATCTGTTGCTGTAAAAATCCATTCTTCGGCTTGGGGGTGGTGCACGTCAGGATCTAGATAGCGCTCTCCCGTCCGGATGGACCTGCAAGGCAGTCCTCACGTAGGAATCACAGGGGGTGGTCCCTATGAAGACCCTCCGATGCCAAGTCGGTGGAGATTCTTATCAAATAGATGAGAGGAGAAGACTCCAGCAGAAGGATCTTCCTCCTTGAGATGATTTTTTAGAAGCAATGACCTTTGCTAGAGTATTTTTGGGCTTAGATTGACTTCAAGAGCATACCTAGGGGGATTCTGGGACTTGATATTTATACGCTGCCAAGGAGGTGAGCCGTTACCTGATTTTTTGGACACATTTTAGGGAGTTAGCATCCGATGAGACCGAAATCCCAACAATTACGGGGATCGAAAGTTGATGAAACTGACGAATGCTTTATCAAAAATTTGAAATTCCCATTGATCATGGACGGAGTATTGTATTTGGCTCCCATTCCCATTTTGGGAGGCTCATTCCGTGATTCTTGTGATCATGGTGGTTCATCCTCCGAGATATCTAGCGTAGTTTAAAGCAGCAATGGCGCTTACATTGAAGGGATGAGGATCAATCCTGGCAAGGTACTAAGATAGCTCGGCCCTACCGAGGTTCGGATATAGCTCGGCCATTCCAAGGCACTGAGATAGCTCAACTCTTCCGAGGTTCAGATATAGCTTGGCCCTTTCAAGTCACTAAGATAGCTCGGCCCTGCCAAGGTTTGGATATAGCTCGGCCCTTCTGAGTTACTGAGGTAGCTCGGCCCTGCCGAGGTTCAGACACCATCTTTGGAGATAGCGTCGAGATCGATAATGGCGTCGGTACTAACTCTGGACTTGGTGAGAAAATCAACTTCAAAATCAATGCTAGGGCTGACTATGGGGCCGAGTCGATGTGGAGGCCGACTAGAACCGACTTTGGAGTCTAGGGCCAAGTCCGAAAACGAGGCCGCCTTGGCGGTTGGGGCTGCTTCCGAAGATGAGACCGCCTTGGAGGCTGGGGCCGCCTCAACTTCCACCGTTAACTTATATGCGGCTTCATCAGCCATATCATATGGCAGTTTATCTTTTTTTCCAAACATAATAGTTAACGAGTCAGAAACCGAAAGTGGCTCTAGCCTTTTTCGCATATACACGAATGTTGGCGCAATGACAATTTTACCCTGCATCAGTACGTATTTTGAATGGCAATCTATCTTATAGTGGTAATCCGGATTACCTCATTTGAGATAATTCAATTATCATAGGATGAAATGGTTATCCACATTACCATAGATTGATAATCTCATAAATTATTTTTTAACAAGATTGCCCTTTTTTCCTTTGATCTCTCTTTACTCGCATCCTCTTGTATCGACATCGTTGGAACCTTCGTGTCAAAGGTCCCAAGCCATACCCTCTTTGGCGCGGAGTCGGACCGTGGATCTCCGCCGCCCAGTGACTCCATGTCCATCTTCAAACGCCGCAAAACTTTTTTAGATCGATGGCCCCCCGCATTCTCAACGACCGCTTTAAATATCATTTATAAATATTAATTTTTTTAAACAATATCATTTATAAATATAGTTTTTTAAATCAAATATATAATAATATATTAATTTTTAATAAATTTAATTTAGAGGTATTTTAAAATTTTAATGTTATATGATTAGTAATCTGTTTGTCATGCCAAATACAGTGATCAATATTATTGTAGCATTACTTGTGTATATCAAACACAGTAATCAATATTACTGATAATTTATCTTATAGATAATTCAATTACTGTTAGGATTATCTGATCATACACCAAACACAATCCAACAGCAGCCATTGCCGTTGCCGAAGGGGTGGGGCTAAGGATTTCATTTGGGCCGAGATGTGGATGCGGCAGATGCTTGCCTCTGACCGCTGTGAGTTGGAAAATTTGGCGCCAACCAACCAAATGAAGAGGAGGGTTGTTGATGGACTACTAATCGTCTGAAAACTAAACCGGACATTTATGTCAATGCATGCGCGATCTTCGCATGGGTAGAAGATTATCAAAATATTGTTGATCATGATTAATATATTTCATTGCATAAAGAGAAGTAGACTAGTCATCTATGCTATTTCCAACCAATTTATCAAGGAAAAAAACGTGACCATTAGTCTGCAATTGATTTGAAATTGATTTAATATCACACTAAATTCTTTTCCTATGAAAGAGATTTAAGTTTTATTGTGAATTAGGAACTGAAATCATCATGACTTGCAAGATCAAAGCACGAAGTTTCATTCCATAATTATCATATATATAAATATGCCTTTTTAAATGTTAGATTGAGTTTCCATTCAAAGACAAAAAAGGAAAACAAAAAAAAAAAAAACGCAGGTCTAGCATTGACAGCGATAGATAGGGAGCACTTACGGTTGAAAGGAACTAGAACTTTATACATGGAACATTGTAATTCAGAATAAGAATATGTAGGATTATAAATAGATGCTACTAATATCAATAGGCTTATAATTGTTTGGATGGAAAGAAAAGTAGGAGAAAAGAAAATTGGGAAAAGAGAAAAAGTATGAGAAAAAAGAATTGAAGAGAAAATATTTTTTTTCCTTCTATTTGAATAAGTAGGAGAAAAATAGAGAGAAAAAAAATTGATAATTTACAATGACAATAATGTTCTTATTATAAATGATTAAAAAATACATCAGTTTTTTTTTAAGGATCAATATCAGAAAAAAAAAAAATTTAAAAGAGCACTTTTGAGTTTTCTCTCCTAAATCTCTTAGAAAAAAAAAAAAATTTTACGTTGGGCTCACCATTTTATCCTTTTTTTTCTTCTTTAGTTTTCTTTTTTTTTACTTTTCTTCTCATCCAAATAAAATAAACTTTATTTTATTTTTATTTTTTTTATTATTATTTTTTTTTTTTACTTTTCTCTTTCGAATAGAGGCTTAGTGATAAACTTCAACAAATGACTTACAGGGTTTCAATCACAGTTTTTTTCTACAGTCAAAAAGCACAAAAGACCGGCTTTCCAGCTTTTTCCAAATTACTTGAGCGGTTGTCTTTCACATGTGCATAATGATGTGACCCAATGTGAACATATAGACGGACTGATGGAGTGACAAGCTGACTATTTTCTTAATTTTAATTAATTTTATGTAATGAAAGATTAAAAATGCAACATTGCTAAATCATTGTTACTAAAGTTTAAAAATTTAAATAAAATTTTAAGAACAAAAAAAAATCCTTACTATTTTTTTTTCTCAAAATATGGTTGAGCGAATAGACAAGACATAATGAGATTTTTTAATTCAAAACTTCATGTATATTATTATTATATAATATTATAATTATAAAATTACAATATAATTCTATTATTTTATATTTATATTAATTTATCATATTATATTATATTATATTTATATAAAAATAATATTAAAGTATTTTTTTATATTAATTGAATATGATTGCACTTGCATTTTAACACTAGGAGCATGGTTGGTATTCTTCGCTCACTTCTTAGAAAAGTAGATGAGATAATATAGGCAAATATTATTCACTCAAGGATTCATGTATTCTTTTCAAAAATTTGTTTTTTATGCATACACTTTATAGGATTGTAATTTTTAGATATTATCTTTCTAATTTTTTTAACAAGACCTACTAAAAGCATCATGATGGCTTGTGCATGTTTGATGCTATTAGAAATTAAATGGCAAGTGAGAAAGGAATCAACCACCATCTTTTGAGTGAGTTGTTATAAACCTAACTCTAGGACCAATTTAATAAATACTTTTTATTCTTTTATAAAATAATTTATTGTCTTTTTTTCTTAGTAAGAACTGAAACTTACGATTATATTTATTGAACAATAAAGTATATATAGACCTAAGCTTTTATGCTCACATTTCAAACTAATTTTGTTCGCATCTAGAAAAGGCTTGTTCTCCTAACAATGACTTCAAGCGCCAACAGGGAGAAATTTCATAGCCAGCGGTCAGGCTGCCCGTAAAAAAATTTCTTGTTATGCGTGGACTAAGTTATGGGAAAGTTACGTACTGATGTGAACTGTCTTTGAAAAAAAATAGAAGGGACACTATGGAAGAATTTTTACGCCTTATTTCAATCTTTTGTCAAAATTTCCATGGGGAAAAGTAGTTCATGTTTGGATGAGAATCCTGAGACTTGACTTTTCTCAACTGCTCATTGGATTCAATGGGCCTCAGTCTTGCTACAAGCCTCCACGAGGGCCACATCTCTAAGCTTCTAAATGAAAAGCCAACAAGCCCTAAAAAACTTTTTGAAAAAATATTTTTTCTATTACTAGAAACTATTAACCAGAAGAGGGTGTGTAAACTATGTGAAAATTGCATGAAACTATCTCAGAATGCAGTTCCATTTTAGTTCAAAGACAAAAGTTGAGTAGAAGAATCAAAATCCAAAAATTCATATCACAAAGAAGGAAGAAATTTGTACAAAGATTCCAACTCCACGACACCTATTTAGGTATTCTCACAAAATAAGAAAAGCAAAGAGCAAACATACGAAGAAAAAGGACTTGAGAATACTTACAAAGGTCGGGGGTAGAGATGGTCAAGAGAGCCTGTGACATCAAGAATCAGATAGCTTATATGTAGCTTTCAAATTTGAAGATACTAAAGAAGGATCACACATTTGTTAAGTTTTGAGCTTGTTTTTGGCTTTAACAAATAAGTTTAAGCAGAGTACCCATATTAGAAGAATTATTCGGTTGATTCTGATAGCTTGATTCATGAAGAGCTAACTTACTCTCCTTTATTGAATATAAATATATAGTAGAGCCTCTTTTAGCCTCCATCTTTTATATGACGTGACTACTATAAGTCTTCATGGATGAATTTTTAAACCCTATCGGTATATATTTTTGCTTTTAAAAATTGCATAAGAAGCTTAGAAAAATCCCATAAAATTTATCCTATAATGAGAAACCAATGTGCCCCAAGCATTGTATCACATACCTTAAGAGGTAACATATGAAAATTCGATGTAAATTTGAAATCTTATATAGTAAGATTATCACATGTACCTTGGATTTGTATGCATACACCATCTGCCACCATGACATTCGTAAACTTGCTGTTTGATCATCTAATATTAAGATGGTTGACTAGTTATGGATGAATAAATTTGTGAGCATTACTTGAGTCAATGAGAATAGTAATGGATTGCTTCTTTACTTCTATTTTTACTCTCATTGTATGAGGAGTTGAGTTACCCATAATAGTATATATAAAAATTTCTAAGAGTTTTGTCCAACTACTTCTCATAGTTTTTATTCAACTCTATTTCAGATATATCATCGAACCAGATATCATCAACAAGAAATATTTGCTTGATTTTGCAACGGTGGCCTGATTTAAAGTTTTCATCACAGTTGAAGTGCAACCTTTCTTTTGTTTTTCTTTAGCTTCTGCTGATGGTATGAGGTCACTTCCAAGGACCTCTCTTTTAGAGCACAACATTATATTGATATTAGGCCAATTATACAGTTAACCAACATACAACTAATAAAAGATTTACATTCGGGCTCTAAATTTGCTCTTGATATTCTTCTCTCTAAAAATCATGTGAAACTGTATCAAATTTCCTTGCGGGGCTCACCATCAAAGAATAAGACTACTGTCACCCCCAACCATGATTATTGAATCATTAATTAATCATATTTTGTTGGGATTATTTCTGAGAGTTGTTTGTTTTGATACCAATATTAGTCAAAGACTTTTGTGGTGAATGTCACATACGGTTGCAGCCTGTGCCAAAGACCAGGAGATGCTTACCGGAATCCAATGTGAAATTTATTTCAGTTATTCTATTCAGTATAAATCTAAACTTGCTATGCTATAATTCTGTATTGCCGAACGTATTGGAGATGGAGTTGACGGTAAACGGTCTTGCGCTGGGTTTCACCTTCCGTCACCTAATCAAAAGCAAGGCCCAAGCCCATCCCGGATCATCTTATGCTGCAGCTTGCTTAGTTTCATTTGCTTCATAGTGTCAATGCTCTGTTTAGATGGATAGAAAAGTAGGGAGAAAAAAAATGAAAAGAGAAAAAATGGAGAGAAAAAAAAGTGAAGAGAAAATATTTTCTCTTCTTTTTTGGATGAGTGGGAGGAAAATAAAGAGGAGAGAAAAGTTGATAATTTACAATGGCAATAATGCCCTTATTACAAATGATTAAAAAATGCATCAGTTTTTTTTGGATGGATCAATATCGAATGAAAAAAATAAAAAAGAACTTTTGAGTTCTCTCCGAAATCTCTCTAGTTTCAGAGAAAAAACTTTTATGGAGCCACACTTTTTTCCTCTATTTTTCCTCTAGTTTTCTTTCCTTTCTATTTTCTCTCCATCCAAAACAAGGTAAATTTTATTTTCTCTCCTGTTTTTTTCTCTAGTTTTCTTTCCTTCCTATTTTCTTTCCATCCAAACAGAGACTAAAGGATGTTTTCTTTCCTTCTTCTCGGCCTTGGAAAAGTTTATTTAAAATTTAAATTCTAAGAATTTCTAAATTTGAAAAGACTTATCTCCTGGCATTAACGATCTGTATCTCAGAAGTCTAACAACCTATATCCATTAACAGCTTTACATTTATAACATCTTTTTATTGTTTGATTTCTTGAGCTGCCATTTATTGGCATAATATTATAAATGATTTCTTTGGATCCTCATAAAAATTTGTGTAGTTTACTCCCTTCCTTCCTTCCCTCCTTGAAAAAAAAAAAGAAAGAGAACTTAATTTTTAAATAAATTTTAGTGTTAGAATCCCTTTTCCTACCATTTTCCAAAAAAAAAAATCTTTTGAAAGACTCAACCCATTATCCATCAAACTTAAATGCATTCAAAACTTAATGACTAATAGAACAAGAACTTACAAGTATTCTAAGTATTTGGTTCAAATTTCTTAAATGAAGAACACTTATTATTATATAAGGATATCAACATAATTATCTAGGAAAATTTGATGACAAAATAAGTTCTTTCTCCAAGCTGTATTGTCTACTTGTTTGGCTACTGTTGCTAACTTCATTTGACTGCTGCTTTAATAGGGTTTCAGTCTCTTCTGGCTTGTCAGTAATACTATGATTTTGGAGCTGCCTTTTGGAACCTCTCAAAGTTTCGAGTGTCATCTCTACTTCTTTCATTGTGGGTCTATCTTCTCCCTTCAATCTTAAACACCTCTCGGCAAGGGCTACAACTATTTCAAGCTCTCTTCTTTTACCACATTCCTAATTTGAGGATCTAGAATTTCAAAAACATGATCCTCTCTCAATAGCGAGAGGAAATGTGTAGCAAGATTTCTCTCTTCATGTAGTCTTATGCGAAAAATCGGTCTTTCCCTTGTTAGCAACTCTACAAGAATAACTCCAAAGCTGTAAACATCACTCTTATCAGTAAGTTGGCTTGTTTGGAAGTATTCAGGATCCAAGTATCCGAAAGTTCCTTGAATGGCTGTCATTATTCCTGATTGATCAAGTGGAACAGATCTTGAAGCCCCAAAATCTGATAGTTTAGCTGTGAAATTATCATCAAGTAATATGTTGCATGACTTGACATCCCTGTGAACAATTGCTATAGAAGCAGCAGAATGTAAATAGGCCAAGGCTCTCGCCGTTTCTACTGCAATCCTCAATCGATGTTCCCATGATAATGAGCTTGGGAGTTCTCGAGTGTGAAGGTGGTGGGAAAGAGTTCCGTTGGAGATAAACTCGTAGACCAACAAGGGGACCTCTGTTTCAAGACAACATCCAAAAAGCTTTACCACATTTCTATGGATGATTTGAGAAAGGATGACGACCTCATTGATGAATTGATCAATTTCTGTTTGAACTATAATTTTAGACTTCTTAACCGCAACCACCCGTTGATCTAAAAGAATGCCTTTATATACTGTGCCATGGCCTCCTCGACCAACAATTCGACTTTTATTGAAATTATCGGTTGCCTTTTGAAGCTCCTCAATAGTGAAGATCTTCATCCTGTCAGCAATATCTCTATTCGAAGAAATCAGTTGTTGTAACAATAACCCACGGTTTTGTTTGAAGAATTTTTCCTTCAACTTCTTTGCATTTCTTATCTTCAACACATGAATAAGCAAAGCAATGCTTATGAATAGTAGTAGTAGGCCTAAACCAATGCCAACTCCAATAATGATACCTACAGATACAACTATGGTCAACATGCTGAATAAACTTGTTTTGATAACAATGCATGAAATTCCAATCTAGCACTAGGCAGTATGATAGGAAAACTTCATAATCTTGGGATATTCTTTAGGCAAAGTCTGGTAGCTTAATAAGGTCCTACAATGTCATCGGCTTGATTAGGATGTATAACTACAATGCTTACAAGACCAATTATTTAGATTTGCAACTTGCATTTGTATAGTGTTTGTGGCTTGTTAAAGTCATACTTGACAGAGCTTTAGTAAGAAAGATTTGAAAGTAGAGTATTTAGAAAAAATTATTTGATGATTAGTGACTGCATTTTTAAAATGCTATGACTTTTTAACATATATGTGGTAACAAACTAAGAAAATGCTTTTAAATAAAACTCATAAAAATATTGCATCATGCTTTTAACTATCTAACTTATTAAAAATATATTATTCTAATAATATCATATTATAATATTATTTTACTATTATTCAATAATTATGTTATAATATATTATTAAAATTTTGATCATTATTACCCAATAATATAGTATCACAAAATTGTGATATATTATTATAGTAATACTAAAAAATTATAGCATTATATAATAAATATCTTATTTTACACTACATAATATGTTATAATCATAATAATATTTTCATACAATTATAATAAATATATCTTATTTATAAAAAGTATTATAATAATATTATAATTCAAATAATATTAATCGAATGTAAGATATTATGTTGCATGATACTATATTATTGAAGTTATATTATATTATTATTGTATTATAATGTTAAATATTATTGTTTTTCTTGTTATAATGTCAAATATTATTATTCTCCAAATTAAAGCTTCTCTCAAGTAGAATTTTATCAATTTTTAAATAAATTAAGAAGTTGTTTTTAAAAAAATTATCAAACACGTCAGTATCTTTCTGGAGGTGCTTTTGAATGCTTAAAAAAGCAATCCTAAATAAAATCTAAATCTGCTCATAAAAATTTGTAAAAGTAATAGCTAATGTTTTCAATCTGAAGATGGAGTTGTAACAGCATAGATCATTTTGAGAATTTATGAAAGTTATTCTTGAATTAAACTAGTATCGCTGGCTCTCTATATTTTTACCAATTTACCTTCATGTTGCCGGTTATAATTTGTTCACTTGTGATTGAACTGGGAAAATGCTAATTAGATACTTGATTTGGCTGCCATTTCACAGTTACACACCTATCATCTTAGACCCAATTCCAGATCATTCCAAGTGTCACATCATGATCATATGCTTAAAAAGCTCCAGATTTCTAGATAAGCCTAAGCTCTCAAAATTATTATTTAAAACTTACTGATCCAAATCAACTATTATAAAACGTTAATTCAATTCTATCCCAAGTTTTTACATAGTTAACAATCCATACTCATATGGTTTCCAGCATTGTCCTTATAAAAGAATTTTTACCTACGTTACGTTATGTATATTTTATATAATATTTATTTAATATTTTGTACTTCAATGATGGTTTGCTAGATATTTATTTGATCTTTATCATATTTATATTTACATATTTTTATAATTTTTATATTGATTTATAAATTAACTCATCCAAATCATTGATCCACTCATATCATTGGAAAGCAGAGTTAGTTCAGTTACCATGTTTGAGATTCCGTTCAAAACTCGAAACAAGTCCGTAAGGGCATAAGAAATGAATCTAAGCTTCTACGTAGACTAAGTGAAAATATGAAAAAAAAAAAAAAAACTTAAATAAATTAAAAAAAAATTATTGATAGATATAATGTACGACTATATGATGAATACTTTGACGTTCATTTCTATCGCAAAGTTCCAAAAGAGCACCTAAGTAGTAAAGATTACCTAAAACCCCCGAAACCCCATGAAACGAAGATTCAGCAGTGCAACCGCTTCCATTCTTTAGGCCATCCCCCAGCATGCCCCGCGGACAAGCACAGTGATAACCTCCTGGTGTATTTATGCATCTCGCGTTTTGGTTGCATGGATTCTTTTGCGGATTACTGCACTCGTCGATATCTGCCAAGCGACCATAGGAAGCAGGAGTGGGCACTGATGATGCCACGAAGAAGGAAAGAACAGAACAAGATACATACAAAGTTTTGAAATATATATATGCGGTGGGTTCCAGCTCTGGCTGCTTCTGTATAAGCCCTTCTTAGAGTCGCTAGTAACTATATATAATACCATAGACAATACAATTTCTCTTCTTTCCGCCAATGTTAGCTGGATTATTTGAACCAGCTTACGGAATATTCTTAGCTTATGAGTATTCTGATGGATGTAGGAATCCATTTAATATGATTGCCTTTGATCTTTCAAAAAAATGAAAGGAAAAGGAATAAATTAATTTCTTGCAGAATATTCTTAGTGGATCCAATATCAGTTATCGTAATTTAACCTTTACTCCCTTTGCCGAACTCATGGTAGACCATCTATATATATATATATATGGTATAAGCAGAGCGAAAGGGAGGTATTAAAAAAATATTATAAAATAATTTAAGTATTAAAAAATAATTTTATATTCAATCAAAATTTGTATACTATATAAATTTATTGTTTAATTTAATATGATATTTTATGATTGATTATTTTTAATTTGTATAATGTTTTAGTAATATGTAATTAAAAAAATATGGTTTAAATAAAAAATAAGAGTAGAGTTAATTTTTGCATCTCTTAAGAGAAAATTATAATATAACTTTTCTAAAGAGAAATTTTGAGGCTGCGCGCGGTGCAAGTCGGTTCCATCCGACCAACTTGGGAGGTGAAGTTAAAGAAGGATGGACTGAGAAAATAAAAGAAAAAAATGCTGAACTAAAAAACTATGTCATCTTAATTACCTTCACATCCGTTTGGAAGGTAGGGGTTCCCTTGGTAGCCCTGGGCGCATCTGCAGCGGTATCCGTGGCCAAAGTTAGAGCTGTAGCACCTACTCTGCGCAGCGATGCACGCGGAAACACCCTTCTCCTTCCGAGCTTCCACGCATGTCTTGTCTCCTACCGCCCATTCTAGAGTCATCTGCACCCTCTCCAAGTCTTGGTATGATGAGAGAACTGATGCATTAAAATGGAAGGACGCATCGGCCAAGAAGGCATAGCTGCAAGGACTGAAGTGCCAACAGTATGTGTTGTTGTAGAAGCTCGAGAGCTTAGGTTCAACTGTCCTAATGCCCTTCGGTATACTGGTCTCGCAGCAGCCGATGCCGGAGCAGGTGCCGTCGGTCACGTAGGTCATGTTGCTGCAAAAGGAAACGCACCCGTCCAGAGACTTTTGCCCATGCCGACGAAGTACCCGATGGTATCGCAGCCGATGGCCACAAACTTGTTATGGGCATCAGAAAACCAGTAGGGCTTTCCCTCCGTCAAATCTACTACTGGCCCGTTCGTCCGGTTAACGTTGCCCCGATCATCATAACATTTATAAGCGATATAATGTTTGACCAGCAGCAGGCCGTCGTCGAGGTTGATATCCACCACCTCGACGTCGTCGTGGCCAAGGAAAGCTTTAGGTGGATCGAATGTTTCGTTGCAAACGATGTCGAAGCCATTCTGGTAGTAGCAGTTGTCACCGATGCCAAAGGGGTAGGGAATATTGATGCCGCCGCATTTCGGCTGGCATCCTGGCAGAGCAATGGGTGCACCAAATGCCGAGGATAGCCAGAGAACTTGCAGCAGTATCAATTTCCAGACCATTTCCTTCGTCAGTACTGATGCTGCGATCTCCACCTATTCTTTTGCAATTGATTTGAAATTGATTTAATATTTAATGTTTGGTCGTATCACAAATTCTTCTGCTATGAAAGAGGTTAAGTTTTATTGGGAATTGGGAACTAAAATCATCATGGCTTACAAGATCAAAGCACGGAGTTCCATTCCATATATCAAGCTCTTCACCGAAGTAAGAGGATTGTCCAGCTATTCTATTCTGACTAAAGGTTGTTATAATAAATATGCCTTTTTAAATGTTAGAATGAATTTCCATTCAAAGACCAAAAAGAAAAAAAAAAAAAAAAAAAAGGATAAAACAGGATGAATGATCTTGGACGTGGAACAAAGGAAGCATTGAAAGAAAAAAAATTGAAGAACGAAGCTAGCAGTGACAGCGATAGATAGGGAGCACTTACGATTGAAAGGAGCTAGAACTTTATACATGGAACATTGTAGTTCAGACCATGCTAATAAGATTCCGCAGGGATTATAAATAGATGCTAATAATATCAATAGGCTTAGTGATGGACTTCAACAAAGACTTGCAGGGTTTCTTGTTCTCATCTGGAAAAGGCTTGTTCCCTAACAATGACTTCAAGCGCCAACAGGGAGAAATTTCAGACCCAGCGGTCAGGCCGCCCGTAAGAAAATTCCTGTTATGCGCGGACTAAGTTACGAGAAAGTTACATACCGATCCGAACTGTCTTTGAAAAAAATAGAAGGGGCACTACGGAAGAATTCTTTAAGCCATATTTCAATCTTTTGTCAAAAGTAGTCATGTTTGGATGAGAATCCTGATCAGACTTCTTTTAGGAAAAGACTTCTGCACGGTCTTTCAATACAGTAACCACGCATTGAACGTACAACTTGATCATCGGTGCTTATGATATACGATAAAACTCATTGATCCTCGGTATGCACGGCGATACACATGGGCGATCAATCCGTGCTCACTGCACTGAAGAGTGGTTCAGCAAAACTTTTCCTTCTCTCAACTGCTAATTGGATTCAATGGGCCTTAGTCTTGCTATAGGCCTCCACGAGGGCCAAATCTCTAAGCTTCTAATAAAGGAGGATGAATATTCATATGAACACCAAAATTCAAAGAATAAAAGAGGTAATGTCCAAAAGAAATCAGTTCTAGCTAGAATCCTAACTTTCAAGGAAAAATAAAAAAAATCTAGATGAGGGATGGGCCAAGACCATCCTTTTTTTCCTCCTTGGGAGGAAGTAAGGAAGGTTCAGAGGGACTTTAAGCTTCCAAAAATATCGTTTCTTCTCCCTTAATTTACGTAGCCATGAATCCAAGTAATAAATAATTTAGCATGCTATATCAGCTATCCCTTTAATGCTGTCCCATATTTCCATTCAGACTTTAGCTCCCAGTCCCAAATTATGAGTTTAAGGACTTAGCTTTCTCTCCATCGGATCCTGTCTTCCAATATAAACTTTGCCCTTGGATCTCTCTCCATCGGATCCTGTCCTCCAATATATTTCATTGCATAAAGAGAAGAAGACTGGTCATATGCTAGTTCCAACCATTTTATCAAGGAAAAAACGTGACCATTAGTCTGTGTTGACGCTGGATCACTGGATATGAACGTCGGAGAGAAGTTTCGTCTGCTGATGTAGCCCTCTTGGAACGATCAACCTGCAAAAGTCCCACTGCCGAAGGAGACTCCGGTGGGGACCCTCCGATGATCAAGTCAGCAACCGAGGTCTGAGAGGGAGCTTGAAGAAGCTCCCTAGAGAAAGAAAACCCTAGGGCCGGGGTGCCTTCTCAAAGAGAAGTGTGTAAGTGAATGTGAGAATGAATGTGTGGATGTTCGTGTTCACGTACCTTTGTTCTGGAACCTCTTACCCATTTTACAGGCCTTTGGTATCCACCTAGGAGTTAGCCACGTAGAATTCCGTGAAAAGGAATGTCTACCGGGATAATGGCTATTACGTGAATAGAAGCTGGTTGGTGAGCCTTGTCCCATCGAGTGCATGGGCTGACGGTTGGTGGGCCTAGTCCCATCAATGGCATTGGTCAGGCGGTAGGTGGGCCTGGCTGTATCAAACTGCGGATCAGGTAGTAGGTGGATCTGGCTATGTTAGACGGTGCAAGCTGAGTGGTAGGTGGACATGTCAGAAGCCGCTAGGGCCAACTTGGAGAGCTGGGTCTGTTGGGCATCGACTTGGAAGAGTCGGATCCACCGAAGGCCGACTTGGAAGAGTTGGGTCCGCTGGGGCCGACTCGGAAGAGTCGGGGCCGACTAAGAGAGGCGCATCCATTGGGGGCCAACTGGGAGAGGCACGTCCGTCAGCTTTCGCTCACGCCGTCGATCAACTTTACCATTAATGTCCACATGGTGCCACCAGCCACATCAGTCTGCAATTGATTTGAAATTGATTTAATATTTAATGTTTGGTCGTATCACAAATTCTTCTGCTATGAAAGAGGTTAAGTTTTATTGGGAATTGGGAACTAAAATCATCATGGCTTACAAGATCAAAGCACGGAGTTCCATTCCATATATCAAGCTCTTCACCGAAGTAAGAGGATTGTCCAGCTATTCCGACGACTAAAGGTTGTTATAATAAATATGCCTTTTTAAATGTTAGAATGAATTTCCATTCAAAGACCAAAAAGAACAAAAAAAAAGAAAAAACAGAATGAATGATCTTGGACGTGGAACAAAGGAAGCATTGAAAAAAAAATGAAGAACGAAGCTAGCAGTGACAGCGATAGATAGGGAGCACTTACGATTGAAAGGAGCTAGAACTTTATACATGGAACATTGTAGTTCAGACCATGCTAATAAGATTCCGCAGGGATTATAAATAGATGCTAATAATATCAATAGGCTTAGTGATGGACTTCAACAAAGACTTACAGGGTTTCTTGTTCTCATCTGGAAAAGGCTTGTTCCCTAACAATGACTTCAAGCGCCAACAGGGAGAAATTTCAGAGCCAGCAGTCAGGCCGCCCGTAAGAAAATTCCTGTTATGCGCGGACTCAGTTACGAGGAAGTTACATCCCGATCTGAACTGTCTTTAAAAAAATAGAAGGGGCACTACGGAAGAATTTTTTGCGCCATATTTCAATCTTTTGTCAAAATTTTCATGGGAAAAAGTAATCATGTTTGGATGAGAATCCTGATCAGGCTTCTCTTTCTCAAG
This sequence comes from Calamus simplicifolius, assembly GCA_900491605.1. Taxonomy (NCBI): domain Eukaryota; kingdom Viridiplantae; phylum Streptophyta; class Magnoliopsida; order Arecales; family Arecaceae; genus Calamus; species Calamus simplicifolius. The sequence goes on along the minus strand of UESW01003886.1, from coordinate 1,755,914 downwards.
GAAAAGACTTCTGCACTGTCTTTCAATACAGTAAGCATGCATTGATCGTACAACTTGATCATCGGTGCATATGATATACACAAAACTCATTGATCCTCAGTATGCACAGCGATACACATGGGCGATCAATCCGCGCTCACTGTACTGAAGAGTGGTGCAGCAAAACTTTTCCTTCTCTCAACTGCTCATTGGATTCAATGGGCCTTAGTCTTGCTATAGGCCTCCACGAGAACCAAATCTTTAAGCTTCTAATAAAGGAGGATGAATATTCATATGAACACCAAAATTCAAAGAATAAAAAGGTAATGTCCAAAAGAAATCAGTTCTAGCTAGAATCCTAACTTTCAAGGAAAAATAAAAAATCTAGATGAGGGATGGGCCAAGACCATCTTTTTTTCCTCCTTAGGAGAAAGTAAGGAAGGTTCAGAGGGACTTTAAGCTTCCAAAAATATCGTTTCTTCTCCCTTAATTTACGTAGCCATGAATCCAAATAATAAATAATTTAGCATGCTATAGCAGCTATCCCTTTAATGCATGTTGTCCCAGTCCCAAATTATGAGTTCGAAGGACTTAGCTCTCTCCATCGGATCCTGTCTTCCAATATAAACTTTGCCCTTGGATCTCTCTCCATCGGATCCGATCATCCTAGATAAATTCTATATTATTTTTTTGCTTTCGGAGGAATGGACCAGGGGAGCTCTCAGTTCGCTTCGCCGAGAATGTGCAGTAACGTGATATATAATGCTGGCCTCACTTCTATTCAATGTAGGCTCTCTCCCAAAATTTAAGAATTCATTAGTATATATTTTAATGATGATGAAACATTAATGATAGAACTAACAGTGCACTTAAGTTTATAATATTATATAAGTGTGATGTTCACAATAAGTTTTGTTGTTGCAAGATCACTCTCCTTGAATGTCCGCGAGCGTCCGGTCGCCTTCTCAGTGTGCCGAGGATCTTCCAGTGGGCTTTGCTCGATCGAGAGCCTGCAAAAAGTACCGGGGATCGAAGATTCCGGCGAAGACCCTCCGATGCTCAAGTCAATGCTCTGGGCAACAGCCATGAGCTTGAGAAAGCTCGAAAGAGAGATAGAGAGGGGCTTAGAGAAGAACTCTCTGTGAGCATATGAGCGTGTGTTGTTGTGGTTATCTAACCGAGGGTCCCTCTTACCCAATTTATTCATCTTTTGAACTTTGTGTGGCTTGCTTGGGAAGCTTGGCGCCTTGTCATCTAGTGAGTCACGTGGAGCCTCATGATGGATGATAACTTTTGGAGTTCATCTGGTTTGAGTGGTTGGGGCCTCATGATGAATGATGACTTTGTATATGGAATGTTAGGATTTATGTCTGTGAGACTTGAGGTGCTGCCACTTATCAAAGTATTTATGATGATGGTAGCAATGGTGAAGCTTGCTTCTTAGTGGCATATCAGAGCTACATGCGTCGTTCCATCAAGTGAGTGGCCACTTGATTATCCTATACCCTTCCCCATGCGTGTATGAACAATGGTGGAGCCAGGCATGTGGGCCCTGCGCACGTAGATTCCTTTGTACATAAGCCTCCTTGCCTCCTACGCCTGCCCGCCACATTGCCATCAGCGTCCTTACGCATGCACAGAACTAGAGAGTACAACATGGTCATCATGAAGGGCAGCTGGGGGCTAAAGACGTGAAGTGGGGCAGAGGCCGGACCTGGAACCGGGTTGCCAGGTTCCAAAGGTGGCCGAGAGCGGGACAGCTAGGAGCTGAGAGCCGTGGGGGGAGCGGTGATGGGCGACCTTGGGGGCAAGGATGCATGGAGTCCGGAGGTGGATTAGGAGCCAGAGATGAAGCCGTGATCAATTGGGGCTGACGCCTTCCTTGTCTTCCAAGAAATAGGGTCAGGAGGTCCTCGACCTCGATCTTCCTTTGCCTCTTAGCTGGAAAGATATTGGCCACATCGCCTAAGTGGCCTCCTGATTTTTTATTACCTCGTGGGAGAGGAAGAGGATTTATTCACTGCCACCTCAGTCTTCGGCCTGCTCAAGTCATTTGAGACGCAATAATAGAAGTTAGGAAGAGAGATAAAAGGTGGTGGAGCCTTAACACCATCCCAAGCCATCCAAACAAACACATCTGTCTGGGTTGAAAGAGTTAGGAGGTCCAAAGAGAACCGGAGGTGGCCGGAGATGACCGAGAATAGGAGGCGGGAGAGGAGAGTCAGGAGGAGACTGTGATAGCGATCGAGGAAGATTGGGACAGCCATTTGAAGCTGAGAATCCGAAGGCCATCGAGGAAAGTCAGGACAGCCGACGAGGAAGGCCAGGAGTCCGGAGGCCGTCTGGATGAAGCCGAGGATTTTGAGAGATAGAGTTCGGAGCCGTCCATGAAAGGCCGAGACGGTCGGGACGGCTGGGAGCCATAGCATTGGTGTCGGGAGTCGCCAAGCAGAGACGGCTGAATGGTGGAGCCGAGACCGGGTCCGAAGAAGGCCGAGGAGAAGCTGGAAGCCGGGATCTGACTGCTTGAGATAGGGACAGATACGAGGATCCTGGGAATTGAGCTATCGGGAATGGATCTGGGGCCAAGAATTGACTGGGACGCTGAGAGCTTCCATGGAGCCAGTCATAGAATGCCGAACTCGATGACATGGAGTCTGGAGCCAGTGTCGGGATGCCTAGGGGCTGTAGCAGGCATCCATGAACTAGAGCCGTCCAAAGCCGGGGGCATCCGAGTCGAGGAGGTTCGGAAGCAAAACCGGAGCTGTCCTTGGAGCTAGGATGAAACCAGAGGCACCTAAGGTGTCCGAAGCCACAGAGCAGAGACAAGGGAGTCAGGATGGTCCCGAGGTTCATGCAGGGGTAGCTGAGCAGAGTCTGGCACCCGGTGTCGAGCAAGTTCAAAGATCAGAAGTAGGCTAGTGCTGAATCTGGGAGCAAGCTGGGAAGCCAGGACGACTGGGAGCATCCAGGAGTTAGGCTGCCCAAGATGGGGCCACCTAGGATGGAGCTGGGTCCGGGTGGAATGAAGGCAGGGGAGGTCCAAAGATTCCCTCGGGAGATGGGATGAAGCTAGGGGCATCCGTCTCTATTTTTGGATCCGACATGATGCTGGGGAATCCCAGAATGGATCCGGCATGATACCGAGCTGAGTCCGTCGAGGGAGTTGGAGAAGGTCAAGATGGGGCCGTGGTTTCTTGTACGGAGGCCGGAGTCAGGCCAGCTAGAGTCTAGACATCCATAGAGCTGGGATGGAGTCGAGGATCGGTTGTGGTCGAAACCAAGCCAAGAGCCATGTTCCGCTTCTTGGATGTAGGGGGGCTCCACTGGATGTCTTGAGAAGGAGATGTGCATGGCTGGCCGCCTAGAGCTGTCTGCGGAATAGAAGCTGGTGATGTAGAGTCGGGTGTTGGCCTCCTGGGACTCTCCTCTATTGGACGAGGAAGGTGCTCGGACATGACCAGGGAGCTAGTTCGCGAGGCTGGATTGCTTGAGGACAGAGAGCTGCCTGATCTCTGAGACTATGGCCTGATCGGCGAGCTTGATGGGATTGCCCATGGCTCCTATGTCCCTTGAGGACGACGAGCTCCTCCTTCCTCTTTCCACTCCATAAGGAATATGCACCCCACTTTTTCTTTCTTGTGGGTCCTGCTCCTGACGGGAGATGCCCGAGTCCATGAGCCAAGAAGTAGTGACCGAGTACAGAGGCCGGAGCGGGAAGCCAAGGCCGGCTAGGAAGCTGGGCTGCCTAGGAGACAGAACCGCCTAGGATGGGGCCGCCCAGGATGAGGCCGCCCAGGTGAGGCCACCCAGGACTTGCTGGGGCTGCCTAGGACTTGCTGGAGCCGAAGAGGATGGACCAACTTACCGAGGCTAATCCCAAATGTGGTCATTATTGCCCATGGGGTCAACTGGCCCCATCAGATGCCCCCCATACTTCTTGAGCTTGTGTGCCCTACATTGCCAAGTGAAAGGAGTGTAGAACTTTTTACCTCTACATCTGGCTTTGCATGCTAGCTTTGGAGTTTGATTCCTTTCTGGTGGAGAGATCTTTTTCCTTTTTGCGCTGCTTCCAACATTAATAATTTTTATTTGCTTTGTGTGGACTTGTGACCACGTCTACATGCTATCTAAAGCTGTGCCTTTGTCTACTTAAAAACTTTAAGCAATGTTGAAGGTAAGTTGGTTACCTTTGACTGGCTGAGGATAGCCAGCAATCCTCTTCTGACACAAGGTCTGGAAGTGGATGTCCATCGACTGTGAGTTGGGTAGTTAATCTGTCCAAGCTAGTTGGTCGTTAGCTATCGGAGTAAAGAGCCGTTGAGGCTGAGATAAAGCCGCTGAGGCTGCGATAATGCCACTGAGGCTGAGGTAATGTCGTTAAGGCTGCAATAATGCCACTAAGGCAGAGATAGAGCCGCTGAGGCTGCGATAATACCGTTAAGGCGGATTGAGCCATTGAGACTATGATAATATCACTGAGGTAGATATAAAGCTGTTGGGTCTGAGGTGAAACCGTTGAGGTTGTAATGATGCTGTTGAGGCAGAGATAGAGCTGCTGAGGCTGCGATAATGCTGTTAAGATGAATAGAGCCGCTGAGGCTATGATAATACTGCTGAAGCAGATATAAGGCTGCTAGGGCTGAGGTAAAACCATTGAGGTTGTAATGATGCCGTTGAGGCAGAGATAGAGCCACTAAGGCTACGATAATGCCGTTAAGATGAATAGAGCCACTGAGGCTGTGATAATACTCTTGAGGCAGATATAAGGCTGCTGGGGCTGAGGTAAAACCGTTGAGATTGTAATGATGCCACCAAGGCAGAGATAGAGCCGCTGAGGCTGCGATAATGCCGTTAAGATGGATAGAGCCGCTAAGGCTGTGATAATACCACTGAGGCTGGCATAGGTCTTCATACTGATGCTGCTGGAGTTGGTCTTAGTGCCGATGCTGGAGTCAGTCTTTGGTGCCGAGCTGGCCTCGGGCTTAGATGCCGAGCTAGCCTCGAGCTTAGGTGCCGACGCGGAGTCGATCTTTGGTGCTGAGCTGGCCTCGGGCTTAGGTATCAATGTGGAGTTGGTCTTTGGTACCAAGCTGGCCTCGGGCTTAGGTGCCAACGTGGAGTCCGTCTTTGGTGCCGAGCTGGCCTCGGGCTTAGGTGCCGACGCAGAGTCGATCTTTGGTGCCGAGCTGGCCTCGGGCTTAGGTGCCAAACTGGCCTCAGGGCTTAGGTACCAATACGGAGTCGGTCTTTGGTGCCGAGCTAGCCTTGAGCTTAGGTGCTGAGATGGCTCGGGCTTAAATACCGATGCGGAGTTGATCTTTGGTGCTGAGCTGGTCTCGGACTTAGGTGCCAAGCTGGCCTCAGGCTTAGGTGCCGATGCGGAGTCGATCTTTGGTGCCGAGCTAGCCTCGGCCTTAGGTAACGATGCGGAGTCGGTCTTTGGTGCCGAGCTGGCCTCGAACTTAGGTGCAGAGCTAGCCTCGGGCTTAGGTGCCGATGTGGAGTTGGTCTTTGGTGCCGAGCTGGCCTCGGGCTTTTCTGCATGATATTTTTAAGTATCAATGAAAGAGATATTTCATCTAAGCATAGTGTACTTAGCTTTTGTAGCACCATTATTCTCTTGCACCCACGTCTCGGCTTTGGCCTTTAAACTTGATAGAGCGCCTACCCAACCATCGCGATTCATCTTTCTAGACATTCATACTTTAGGAGGAGCCTCTGGGGTGCAGCAGGGAATTGGTTGTCCAATACCAGGATAGGGAGCATTCGTGCCAGATTGGGACACTCGTAGAGGCAAAAGGAGCCGTCTGAGAGTGGAAATGAAACAAAGTTGCGGGTGGCTCTGAATGCGCTCCACAATTGGATTACCATCCACCAATTTGGTCTTTTCTGAAAGTAATGGACCCTGACATGCAAAAAAATATTAAGGAAAGAAAAAGGAGAAAGTGGCATGATGTCACCTCTTTTTCTGGTGGCTTCCAATTGGAGAAGTGTCTCTAGTAAGTCTTTTCCATTGTTGTTGTCTCACTACTCCGTACAAGCTGGTTGAAGCACTCGTCCTTCCTTCCACATGGCACCACCAGCCTTGATGAAATGAGGGTGATGATACCCAGATCCAAGGCTATGGCAAACGGGTTCACAAACTTGGCACGCGGCTCCATATTTATGGGAGTAGCAGTCCAGAGAACATGTTTTGGTATATGGACGCTTTGGTTTTGCAAGCAGGCACTCCTTGGGACATCTGACAACTTTGTGATAGCATGGGCTCCATGGCCAAATCGAACGGTCGAGTCAAAGAGGCCGAGGCTGACACAGTCGGCCAAACAGAGGTGGTTACTATGGAACATCTTTGGAGGAATTTATCTCCTTTTACTGATTTGGATACTTCAGCCTACTGGTGGTCTACCCTTCAAGAAACCATGTTGATTGGAGTGGGGGTGCTGGTGCCCTTGCTCAGGCTTCCTTCCAGAAGTCAAACATCAAAACTTTGGAGAACTCGGGCTTTTGTACACAACCATCTCGATCCTTGATCATTTCTGTGAATGGTCACAGGCATTGAGGATCTATAGTCCCTTCGAATCCCGAAGACAAGAAGTCAGTTAAGGAAGAGAGCCATTTGGATGGCGAGTGGTGGGGCTCTTGCTAGTGAACTTTTGTCCTTGCTGATGAGATTGAGCTTGAGATTGCTCTTGCTGATAGCTTGAGCTTGAGATTGTTCTTGCTGATGAACATCAGAGAGGCATGATGGTGGTGAGTCTCTTGCTGGGGAGATCTCCCACCGGATGAATAATGGCTAACTTGAGCAGTAACTAAAAGAGAAGCAAAACATTTGCTGTTGTGTGGTCATGGAATATCGCTCCTGCAGCTTTTGAACAACTACCATTATTACTTGGATTTGCAGGGTGAGGGTGGCATTATGTTTTGCTTAAATGGCCTGAGATAGTGGTGATGATGGAGCAGAGAGCTGGCCTCCTGTTGTTCAGCTCGTTGAGGGTGCCCCCCCAGCATGACTGGCGGAAGCCTCTTGGGTTCTCGTCATTACCATTTTTTATCCACCATTTTGACGTGAGGGGAATGAGGATCTGCAAGCTAGCATCGCTGATGATCCATGCTCTTCGCCCCCTACCAGGTGTGCCAATCTGTTATTGCCATATCACCCTCCTCGAACATCCACGAGCATCAGGTCACCTTCTTCGGTGTGCCGAGGATCCTTCGGCGGGCTTTGCTTGATCAGAAGCATGCAAAAAGTCCCGGGGATCGGAGATTTTGGTGGAGATCCTCCGATGCTCAAGTCAGTGCTCTGGGCAATAGTCATGAGTTTGAGAAAGCTCGAAAAAGAAAGAGAGGCTTAGAGAATAACTCTCCTGTGAGCATATGAGCGTGTGTTGTTATGGTTACCTGGCTGAGGGTTCCTCTTATCCAATTTATTCATCTTTTGGACTTTGTGTGACTTGCTTGGGAAGCTTGGCGCCTTGTCATCTAGTGAGTAACGTGGAGCCTCATGATGGATGATGACTTTTGGGGTTCATCTGGTCTGAGTGGTTAGTGCCTCATGATGAATGATGACTTTTGTGGATGGAATATCAGGGTTGATGTCTGTGAGACTTGAGGTGCTGCCACTTATCAAAGTATTTATGAGATGCTTCTTAGTGGCATGTCAGAGCTACAAGCACCGTCCCATCAAGTGGGTGGCCACTTCATTATCCTGTACCCTTTCCCATGCATATATGAAAATGATGGAGCCAGGCCTGTGGGCCACGTGCACATAGATTCCTTTGTACATAAGCCTCCTCGCCTCCTATGCCTGCCCGCCACGTTGCCATGGGCATCCTTATGCATGCGTGGAACCAGAGAGTGCAACGTGGCCATCATGAAAGGCTAAGGGTTGAAGGTGTGGAGTGGGGCTGAGGCCGGACCTGGAACCAAGTTGCCAGGTTCCAAAGGTAGCTGAGAGCGGGATAGCTAGGAGCCGAGAGCCGTGGGGGGAGCAGTGACGAGTGACCTCAGGGGCAAGGATGCATGGAGTCTGAAGGTGGATCCAGAGCCGGAGATGAAGTCGTGATCAATTGGGGCTGATGCCTTCCTTATCTTCCGAGAAACATGGTCGAGGAGGTCCTCGACCTCGATCTTCCTTTGCCTCTTAGCTGGAAAGATATTGGCCACATCGCCTAAGTGGCCTCCTGGCTTTTTATTGCCTCGTGGGAGAGGAAGAGGATTTATTCACTGCCACCTCAGTCTGCGGCCTGCTCAAGTCATTTGAGACACAATAATAGAAGTTAGGAAGAGAGATAAAAGGTGGTGGAGCCTTAACACCATCCCGAGCCATCCAAACAAACACATCCGTCTAGGTTGAAAGAGCTGGGAGGTCCAGAGAGAACCAAAGGTGGCCGGAGACGACCGAGAATAGGAGGTGGGAGAGGAGAGTCAAGAGGAGACTGTGATAGCAGTCGAGGAAGATTGGGATAGTCATTTGAAGCTAAGAATTTGAAGGCCATCGAAAAAAGCCGGGACAGCCGGCGAGGAAGGCTGGGAGTCCAGAGGCTGTCTGAACGGAGCTGAGGATTTTGGGAGATAGAGTTCGGGGCCATCCATGAAAGGCTGGGATGGCCAGAACGGCTGGGAGCCATAGCGTTGGTGTCGGGAGTCGCCAGGTAGAGACGGCTGAATGGCGGAGCCAGGACCGGGTCCGAAGAAGGCTAGGGAGAAGCTGGAAGTCGGGATCCAATTGCTGGAGACAGGGACGGATCCGGGGATCCTGGGAACTGAGCCGTCGAGGACTGATCTAGGGCCAGGAATTGACTGGGACATTGAGAGCTTCCATGGAAATAGTCGTAGAATGCTGGACTCGGTGACATGGAGTATGGAGTCGGTGTCAGGATGCCTGGGGGCTGTAGTGGGCGTCCGTGAACTAGAGTTGTCCGAAGCCAGGGGTGTCCGAGTCGAGGAGGTTCGGAAGCGGAACCAGAGCTGTCCTTAGACCCGAGATGAAACCAGAGGCACCTAAGGTGTCCGAAGTCATAGAGCATAGATGAGAGAGTTAGGATGGTCCCGAGGTTCGTGCGGGGGCGGCTGAGCAGAGTCTGACACCCGGTGCCGAGCTAGTTCGAAGACCAGAAGTAGGCTAGTGCTGAATCTGGGAGCAAGCTGGGAAGCCGGGACAACTGGGAGCATCCAAGAGTCAGGCCGCCCAAGATAAGGCCGCCTAGGATGGAGCTAGGTCCAGGTGGAACGTGTTAGAAAACCTTTTGTAGGCTACAGATATGTAGTTTAAAATTTTTATTGAATAAATACGCAACGAAAGCAATAAAATATTAGATCTAATCCAATATCAGCCTACAACATGATCAATATATAAAATTATATAAATAAAGGTATAAAAAAAGTACACATATCAAATCTATGTAAATATAAATAATGTACATAGATCAAATCTATGTAAATACAAATAACATAGATCATATCTATGTTTGTGGCCTAGTGCCTTAGATCTTATCTAAGTCACCAGTAAATATTGAATCTTTTACCTTTGGATGCTAAATGATTTTCGCAGCAATAAAAGGCGGTGATAGAAAATACTTCTGCAATCCACACAAAGGTGTATGGCCTCTACAAGTGACCCACACTGGGATTCTGGTCCTGACCAGCTTCTTTGGAGTGCTAGCTCCTCTCCAAGGCTTCAACGATGAGATTTCTTCTTGTCAACACCAAGGTTCTCTCAGAGTTGTCGAAAAGATCATTGAGAAAACCTTTTTCCTTTGCTTTATAGTATCATATCTATGTTTGTGGCCTAGTGCCTTAGATCTTATCTAAGTCACCAGTAAATATTGAATCTTTTACCTTTGGATGCTAAATGATTTTTGCAGCAATAAAAGGCGGTGATAGATAATACTTCTGTAATCCACACAAAGGTGTATGGCCTCTACAAGTGACCCACACTGGGATTCTGGTCCTGACCAGCTTCTTTGGAGTGCTAGCTCCTCTCCAAGGCTTCAACGATGAGATTTCTTCTTATCAACACCAAGGTTCTCTCAGAGTTGTCGAAAAGATCATTGAGGAAACCTTTTTCCTTTGCTTTATAGTTAGATTCCCTTTCACCCTAAAAACTTCTCATCTCCCTGTCTATTTCGTTTCCAATGTTTCTTGGAATTCATCTTCTTTAGCCAAAAACCGAAACAGGTTGGAAGTTAAGGAAGAAACTCTTCGTCTTTTTTTTATTTATAAATCGAAAAAGGTTAGAAGATAAGGAAGAAACCTTTCATCTTAATTAGAAGATAAGGAATGAGGGGTAATTAGGGAGAGGTCATTAATATCCATTTTAAATTCAAACTTAAAATTTTGAATTTAAATTTAAACTTCAAACTTGAAATTAAAATTAGTTTGAAATTCAAATTCATAATTTGAATTTAAACGGATAGGGATGTTAACATTAGGCTTACTTAAATTTGAGCCCAAACCAAATCCCATTTGATTTGACCCAAAATTCATAGCTTAATCAAATTGAGCTAACCAGCAATCGTATTGCCAATTTAATCCTCCAATTAATTTACTAACATTTAGTTTCTCAATCATCCAGTCAGGTAGAATCCCCTATAGTGTGTGACCCCATAGGTTCGAACATTAAGCCGGTAGCACTGGAACACTTCTAATATTAATCGAAGTCGCCATCTAGCAATGACAACCGACATCCAGATAGGCGGAAGGTTGCAGAGCAACAATCAAGAACCTCTGGCATATGATTACCATATAATTCATCCCTTTGACCCTCAATGCTCAAGATGACTTAGGGTTTAACTGCCAATCCTTAATCAGCTCATCCATAAAGTGTCTCAATCTTCATAAGTCCTGTGACTCCTCACAAGGACTATCCTGGCCAAGGTTTTACTAAATTAAAACACATTGAGACATTTACTCCAAACTATTTGAAGGGGTCAATCCCATCTTGATCCACTCACTGCTCCATAAATACTTTACAGCACCCAAAAACCTTTTATCACTGGATTAAAAATTCAGGTAATCCAGCATCAAAGTACAGTAGGTTGCTTGCAAGCTACCATGGTGATCTCAGGTCAGAGGGACACTTATATCCATATCCCTTCACAAATATTTCTTGGCAGAAGAGTGTTTCGCAGATTGGTCACATTCAGTAAGATGTCATACACCTCACCTGCATGTCATACCAGTATCACCACACCCTTGGTAAAGAAGACAACCAACCCATATGACATACAATGACCTTTACTTGATACATAGTTGTCCTATAGCTATATATCATTTGGTCGTGACTATTTTAAGAACCACTCAATAAACCCTCTGTTTATTGAATCGATTATGGTTCTAAGGACTCCATCACAAAAGAATTTATTTCAGGAAGATGCAATGTGATAAACTGCCAAATAAATATTTTATTAATTAATAATTTATATATATATATATACAACTTGCATAATCATCTATATGATAGTTGATTGGCTTTAGGACACAATTCCTAACAACTCCCACTTGGACTAAAGCCACTCAGAACAGTATCTAATACCCATCTTCCATTTATGATCATCAAATTCTTTGATTCTGAGAGCTTTAGTGAATGGGTCGGCTAGGTTCTCCTTTCTATCAATCTTCTGAAGGTTGATGTCACCTCGCTCCATGATTTCTCACAAAAGTGATAACGGCGCAGAATATGTTTAGTGTGTTGATGGGACTTCAGCTCTTTGGCTTGAGCAATGGCTCCAGTGTTGTCATAGTACACCGAAATAGGACCATCCAGAGAAGATGTCACTCCCAGTTCTTCTAGAAACTTTCGTAACCATACAGCTTCCTTTGCTACATCCGATGCCGCAATATATTCTGCCTCGCAAACAGAATCCACCGCAGTGTGCCGCTTGGAACTTTTCCAGCAGACCGTTCCTTCATTTAGGGTAAAAATAAATCCTGACACACTCTTGCTATCATCCCTATCTGACTGAAAACTGGAGTCAGTATACCCCACAAGTTTTAAATCAGGCTCTCCATAAATTAGCCATTGGTCCTTAGTATATCATAAATACTTAAAGATAGTTTTTACTACTCTCCATTGAGCTTCACCTGGGTTAGACTGGTGTCTTCTCACTATCCCTAGTGAATATGCTACGTCTGGTCTAGTACATGTCATAGCGTACATGATAGAACCCACTGCCAAAGCATATGAAATCCTACTCATACGCTCTCTTTTCTCAGGAGTTGTCGCATAATCCTTTTTGGAGAGAGAAATTCTATGGCCTATTGGGAGATAACCTTTCTTGGAATTCTCCATGCTGAACCGTTTTAGTATAGTATCTATGCACGTAGATTGGGATAATCCCAGAAGCCTCCTAGATCTATCACTATAGATTTTTATACCAAGTATATAAGAGGCTTCACCCAAGTCCTTCATAGAGAATTGAGATGATAACCAGACCTTTATTCCCTGTAGTACTAGGATGTCATTCTCGATTAAGAGAATGTCATCCACATACAACACAAGGAATACAACTACATAACCATTAGCCCATTTGTAAATGCAAGGTTCTTCATGTTCCTAACAAAACCATACGTCTTGATACATTTATCAAAATGCATGTTCCAACTCCGAGATGCCTACTTCAATCCATAAATGGATCTTTGAAGCTTGCACACTTTTGACTTATTTGTGGATGTAAACCCTTCAGGTTGTATCATATACAACTCCTCTTCCAGCTCACCATTCAGGAAAGCTGTTCAGACATTTATTTGCCAAATTTCATAATCAAAATGTGCTGCTAAAGCAAGCATAATCCGAATGGATTTAAGCATTACCATAGGAGAAAATATCTCATCATAGTCTATGCCATAACATTGATGATATCCCTTGGCAATCAGATGGGCTTTATAGGTCTCTACCTGTTCATCTACGCCTCTTTTCCTTTTAAAAATCCATTTACACCCAATGGATTTTATCCCCTCGGGTGGATCAACCAATGTCCACATATTGTTGATTTTCATATACTCCATTTTGAATTTCATGGCTTCTAGCCATTTCTCAGAGTCAAACCTCTGCATTGTATCGATATAGGTGATCGGATCCTCATTGTTCTCATCAAGTTCAATAGGATTGTCGTCTCGGACCAAGAAACCATAGTATCTATTCGGTTGACATAGTACCCTACTAGATCTCCTTAATGGTTCTTGTATGGGCTCTGGGTTTGATCTAATCAAGTCAGCTTCTATATTGTCTCTTAAGTGTGTCGGTTTTTCTTCTTGTTGAACTTCACTAAGTTCAATCTAAGTAGCTCCAATTCCTTCACCAAAAAACTCCTTTTCTAAAAAGACAGCCCTAAGACTGGCGAACAACTTTTGTTCTTCAGGCAAGTAAAAGTAATACCCTTAGACTCTTTTGGATACCCTATAAATAGGCACCGGTCAGACCTAGGTCCAAGCTTATATGTTTTCAAACGTTTAACATAAGCCGAGCAACCCCAGACCCGAAGGTGTGAGAGTATTGGCTTATGCCCAGTCCATATCTCATATGGTGTTTTGTTAATGGACTTACTTGGAATCTTATTTAAAAGATAACAAACTGACTCTAAAGCATAACCCCAAAAGAAGATCGGCAGAGAAGCAAAGCCCATCATGGACCGAACCATGTCCAACAGGATTTGATTCCTTCTTTCAAACACTCCATTTAACTGAGGTGTCCTTGAAGGTGTCCATTGACAGAGCATCCCATTCTCCTCAAAATATGTTAGAAACTCACCAGAAAGATATTCACCACCTCGATCTGATCGAAGGGTTTTGCTAAAATTTTTAGTTTATTTTTCTACTTTATTACGATATTGTTTGAACATTTCAAACAATTTTGACTTATGTCTCATCAAGAATATATAACCATACCTCGAAAGATCGTCTGTAAACATAATAAAATAATTATACTCACCCCTAGCACTGACATTCATAGGTCCGCATACATCGATATGTACCAGATATAGAATTTTATTGGCTCGTTCATCTTTTCCACTAAAAGATGATTTGATCATTTTACCCAAAAGACAAGATTCACAGGTTGGTAATGATTCAAAATCATTAACCTCAAGTAGACCTTCTTGTCTCAACCTGTTTATCCTATTGTTATTAATATGACCTAGCCGGCAGTATCAAAGGTAAGCATTACTGATATCGTTTATCCTAGAGTATTTGGTAGATGTATACATTACACTAACAGGTTGCGATAGTACATATATACCATTACTCATATATTCATTCGTCACAACAGAACCATTCATAATGATTTTGCAAATGTCATTTTTTATTGATAGTTCATAACCAAACATGGCCAATTGGCCTATAGAAATGACATTTAAAATAAAAGATGGACAATAATGACATTCATTTAAAATGATTGCACAAGACTCAAAAACAAGTTTGATGATTCCCAATGCCAGGACTGGAACTTGGCTTTCATTTCCCATATTCAAGAATCTCTCACCATCCTCGAATCTTCTACTAACTTGAAGTTCTTGCAAAGAATTGCATATATGAATTGGACTTTCGGTATCTAATACCCAATTAGTAGTATCATAGATAGAAAAATTACAATGCGTTATCATAAATACCTTGTTCAGCATTTCCTTACTGCTTCCTCTTCTTGGACCTATTCGGATCAAGGGATGCAATATAAAGAGGACAGTTCCTCTTCCAATGATCCTGCTTCTTGCAAAAGAAGCACTCCGCCTTACTCTGATCAGCTTTAACCTTTTTAGCCTGACTGGTCCCAGCATTATGCACCTTCTTTCTTTTATTTTTTTTCCTTTCTTAAAGGGACGATGACCTTCCAAAGAACCTCTCACTAAATTTACCACCCCTTTATCGAGCTCATGATCTTTCTCATAAGTCTGCAGTAAACCAAGTAGACCATGGTAGTTTACTGTAGGCTTATTCATTCTATAATGATCAAGAAAGTTGAGATAGGAAGGAGGCAGGGAGTTCAGTATCACATCTTTCCTAAGTTGTTCATGCAAGGGACAACCGAGTTTACCCAAGCGAACAATCATCTTGATCATGTACAATACATGATCAGTGACCGAGGCTTCATCACACATCCGCATGTTGTAGATGGCACAAGAGACCTTGTACCTCTCAATGTCATCTGGTGTCCCAAAGGATTCCTTCAACTTTTAAAGAATTTTCTATGGCTGGGCTTCCTCAAATTTGTGACTGAACTCGTTGTTCATCGCTGCTAGCATTATGCATTGGACAGTGGTCCGATCAGAGAGCCACTTCTGATAAGTATCCCTGACCAAACCCTGAGCATTAGGAGCAGGGACTTCATGTGCTGGATCCATTATCACATAAAGGATCCATTCATACTCTAGGACAATCCTAAGCCTTCGATACCAGCTATCAAAGTTGGGACCCTTAAGTTTTTCATTATCAAGCAATGAACGGAGCGACAAGTTGGTAGACATTATCTAAAAGGAAATCTAAAAACCTATTATTATATATGAATTATTATCCTAAAGACATGGACTTTAGTCTAAAGGCCTTCCCATTATTTTATTTAGACTGGCAACCTCTACCTTCAATCCGAGAAATTACTCTTAATCCCTTAGTGGGTACTAGAATCCAATAGACAATACATGAGCCCAACTTTGGTCGGCTTACCCATGCACATCTAAAGGTAGGTTCTTTAACCGATTACCTCTCCAATTAACTTCTAGTAATTAATTTTGTCCCAGGATGCACTTGAATCGGCCTTTGGGCCTCCTATTGAAGGTCCTGGTTAGGTCCAACCATTAACATGATAAAATTTAATGCTTCTAACCAACGAATAGTCAAGCCCGACTTTGGTCGGCTCACCTAACCACCGTTAAGAGAGTCACATTGAGCCATCATATTAGGATTGGTAATTCCAATAGCCTGATAAACATTCGACCTTTGGGTCTGCCAATGATCATCCAACTATTGGACCCATTACCATCCACTTAATGGGAGGCTAAGACTTAGTTATCCCCATAACTTCATCTTTTTAAGGACCTAATAATTTAGAGGATTTCACTTTAATGTGTGACATATGAAAGAGAACACATGGACCATAATCAAGAATTCTCCCACTAACTTGTAGAATGATTTTTGAACAATTGATCCACGGGTACCAAAATCAGTCATACTGATTCATCATAGGTGACATGGACTAACTCGAATCATTGAGCTACCTAATCAATTCTGATCGACCATATTTTCCAGGTAAGTGACATCATGGGATGGGTTCATCAGATTTGATTAGATTAGCTTAAAGACTTGGGCTCACCACTGAGCAATAAATCAGGTCCATTTAGATTTATGAATTGATCAATCTAATTAATTAGAGAGATCTAAAAGGAATGTAACCTAACTCAACTGTTGATTAGATTTAGGTTCTCTTTTTAGTCCAATTAATCCAAACTTAGGTCCAACCCAATTTAAGGATCTAACTCAAGCTAACCCATGACCCTTAAAACTTATACTAATGACTTAAGATCTTTAAATCACATTTCTAGATTTCTTCATCATTTAAGATAATTTAATTTCTCAATTAAATTCAACAAACTCTTAAATTGAAAAAATTTTAATTTAACATGTAAAATAAATTTTATAAAAATTAAAATAATTTATGATCATACCATCAAAAATAAGATTAAATCAATTTTGATCTACAATCTCTTCAGTATTCTTCTTCATGGGTCATGACATAAGTGGCACCCCTACATGCCATAGGAGACCCCATTGAATGGAAAGAGAGGGTCTTTAAGCCCTACTTCTCTCCTATGATCGGACGGCCTTGTGAATCTACCCAATCCAAGTACTTGGCTTCCTACCAAAATAGCCTTCAAGTTCTCTCAGCAGCCTATTGCACTCTCCTAGTAGTGGGAGTTGGGCACCATGCACCGAGGTACTACCAGTGGCCTCCCTCATTGGTGCATCCCTGATATCCCTACCATATGTTCATTGGGCACAATGATTCAGGGTACTACTAGTAGCCTCCCCCATTGGACCATCCCAGAGTAGAGCATGATAGAAACTAAGAGCACAAACCAGGCTCTGATACCGTTGTTAGAATACCTTTTATAGGCTACAGATATGTAGTTTAAAATTTTCTATTGAATAAATACACAACGAAAGCAATAAAATATTGGATCTAATCCAATATCAGCCTACAACATGATCAATATATAAAATTATATAAATAAAGGTATAAAAGAAAAGTACACATATCAAATCTATGTAAATATAAATAACGTATATAGATCAAATCTATGTAAATACAAATAACATAGATCATATCTATGTTTGTAGCCTAATGCCTTAGATCTTATCTAAGTCACCAGTAAATATTGAACTTTTACCTATGGATGCTAAATGATTTTTGCAGCAATAAAAGGCGATGATAGGTAGTACTTCTGCAAGTCACACAAAGGTGTATGGCCTCTATAGGTGATCCACACCGGGGATCTGGTCTTGACCAGCCTCTTCGGAGTGCTAGCTCCTCTCCAAGGCTTCGACGATGAGATTTTTTCTTATCAACACCAAGGTGCTCTCGGAGTTGTCTAAAAGATCATTGAGGAAACCTTTTCCCTTTGCTTTATAGGCAGATTCCTTTTCACCCTAAAAACTTCTCATCTCCTTGTCTATTCCTTTTCCGAAGATAAAGAAGAAACCATTCATCTTCTAAAATAAGTTAGAAGTTAAGGAAGAAACTCTTCATCTTTTTTTTAGTTATAAACCGAAAAAGTTAGAAGATAAGGAAGAAACCCTTCATCTTCTTTTCAGTTAAAAAACTAAAAAATAATTAGAAGATAAGGAATGAGGAGTAATTAGGGGGAGGTCATTAACATCCATTTTAAATTCAAACTTAAAATTTTAAATTCAAAATTCAAACTTCAAACTTGAAATTAAAATTAGTTTAAAATTTAAATTCATAATTTGAATTTAAACGGGTAAGGATGTTAACATTAGGCTTATCTAAATTTGAACCCAAACCAAATCTCATTTGATTTGACCCAGATATTCAATCAAATTGAGCTAGCAAGAAATCGTATTGCCAATTTAATCTTTCAATTAATTTACTAACATTTAGTTTCTCAATCATCTAGTTAGGTAGAATCCTCTATGGTGTGTGACCCTATAGGTTCGAACACTAAGCCGGTAGCACTGGAACACTTTCAATACTAATTGAAGTCACCATCTAGCAATGACACCCAACATCCGGATAGGCCAAAGGTTGTAAAGCAACAATCAAGAACCTCTGGCATATGGTTACCATATAATTCATCCCTTTGACCCTCAACGCTCAAGATGACTTAGGGTTTAACTGTCAATCCTTAATCAACTCATCCATAAAGTGTCTCAATCTTCACAAGTCCTGTGACTCCTCACAAGGACTATCCTGGCCAAGGTTTTGCTAAATTGAACACAATGAGATATTTACTCCAAACTATTTAGAGAGATCAATCCCATCTTGATCCACTCACTGCTCCACAAGTAATTTACTACACCCAGAAATCTTTTATCACTGGATTAAAAATTCAGATAATCCAGCACCAAAGTACAGTAGGTTGCTTGCAAGCTACCATGGTGATCTCAAGTCAGAGAGACACTTATATCCATATCCCTTCATGAACACTTCTTAGCAAAAGAGTGTTCCATAATTGGTCATGTTCAGTGAGATATCATACACCTCACCTGCATATCACACCAGTGTCACCACACTCCTTAGTAAAGAGGACAACCAACCCATATGACATACAACGACCTTTACTTGATACATAGTTGTCCTATAACTATATATCATTTGGTCGCGACTATTTTAAGAACCACTCAATAAACCCTTTGTTTATTGAATCGATTATGATTCTAAGGACTCCATCACAAAAGAATTTATTTCAAAAAGATGCAATGTGATGAACTGCCAAATAAATATTTTATTAATTAATAATTCATATATATTTATAATTTGCACAATCATCTACATGATAGTTGATTGGCTTTAGGACACAATTCCCAACAGAACAAAGGTAGGGGAGGTCCGAAGATTCCCTCGGGAGATGGGACGAAGCCAAGGGCATCCAGCTCTATTTTTGGATCCAGCACGACGTTGGGGAATCCCAAAATGGATCCAGCATGATACCAGATCCATCGAGGGAGTCAAAGAAGGTCGAGACAGGGTCGTGGTTTCTTGTACGAAGGCCGGAGTCGAGCCAGCTGGAGTCTAGACATCTGTAGAGCTGGGACAGAGTCAAGGATCGATTGTGGCCAGAACTAAGCCAAGAACCCTATTTCGCTTCTTGGATGTAGGGGTCCTCCACTGGATGGCTTGAGAAGGAGCCGTGCATGGCCGGCCTCCTAGAGCTATCCGCGGAACAGAAGCTGGTGATGTAGAGTCGGGTGTTGGCCACCTAGGACTCTCCTCCATTGGACGAGGAAGGTGCTCGGACGTGACCAAGGAGCTAGTTCGCGAGGCTGAATTGCTTGGATAGAGAGCTGCCCAATCTCTGAGACTATAGCCTGATCGGCGAGCTTGATGGGATTGCCCATGGCTCCTCTGTCCCTTGAGGATGATGAGCTCCTCCTTCCTCTTGCAACTCCATAAGGAATGTGCACCCCACTTTTTCTTTCTTGTGGGTCCTGCTGCTGACGGGAGATGCCCAAGTCCACGAGCCAAGAGGCAGTGACCGAGTACAGAGGCCAGAGCGAGAAGCAAGGCCGGCTAGGAAGCTGGGCTGCCTAGAAGGACAGAACCGCCTAGGATGGAGCCACCCAGGATGAGGCTGCCTAAGACTTGTTGGGGCCACCCAGGACTTGCTGGAACTGAAGAGGATGGGCCAACTTGCCGAGGCTAAGCCCAAATGCGGTCATTGTTGCCCATAAGGTCAACTGGCCCCATCAAGTTTAAAATTGAGCAAAATCCATCTGACATGTACCTAAAAGTTTCCAATACTTCAAGTACTTATAATTTTTAAAATATATATATAATCCATCGGCACCAAAATATATAAAGAAAAGCTTTAAAATATAATATTTTTTATATATTCCTAAGGATAGTTTAATATTCTGAGTTTGCTTAGCAGGGTTGTTTGGCCGACTTTTTTAAAGAGCTTCGTGGCTCTCAAGCAGTCAACTAATCATTTCTTAGTGGTCGATCAATCTAATGCTTAGATGGATCAATATATGGTCAAATTCAGTTAATCATTAGGTGTCTTAAAGTTTTAACGATAAAATCTTAAAATTTATATAAATTTGGGGCTTTGCCTCATGTTTTATCCTAAAAAATTTAATTAAAATTTATTGAGAAAGTTTTAGAAAAATAATGTTTTTTAGCATTATTTGTGTATCCTTTTCATCTAAGTTTAGAGCTTTAATTAAAAATTCTCATTCCTTGGGAGAGTTTCCTGTTCTTGAAATCTTTAAGTTGTTGATTGAGCTTTGCTTGAAGCTTATGAGTATTCTTCCTTAGTCAAACAAAAGAAAGTAGTGTAAGAGTTTGTTCCTTGCCCATTAAGAATGGATTGAGATAGTGAATGCCTAAGAAGAAGTCTTGAAAAGTGGATGCAAGCAACAATTTTAGTTACTTGTTATCACTTTTAATTATTGATAAGCGTAAATCTGATCATTTAATTCATATACTTTCATAACGACATTAGCTAGTTTTTAATTTATTTTGAGTTAAATTTATTTATTTTTATTTACTTTTCATTTTATCTTGAATAAATGTAAAAGGGAATAAAATAGAAACAGACATTAAGGGAGACAAGATGCACTCATGGAGGAACTTAGAAATGAACTTGGATAGTAAAATAAGGGCACAAACAAGGAAGGTTGAAGCAGAAAGAATTTATTTTTTATACTTGGTGAATAGCTTGATATCCTATGTTTATGACTCTTCTCTATGTCGGTTTTAAATATATATTGAACTTTATCATTTGCATTTAAAGCAACTTGTTTCTTCATAAATATATACATTTGAAAGCATATAATTGATTAATAATTCAAAAGGATAAACTTCATCTTAGCCTTCCTATGGCACCTAATCAGATACCTTTAGATTTTGCAATTTAGTCTGCATTTGTCACATACGTTTTATAATTTTCGTTGCATTTCTTTCTAAGTAGAAATAATTTATGCTAAAATATGTGCTGATCTTCAGCATGTAAGAAGCACTAGTGTCTTATCCTCCAATTCCTGTTCCTCTTTGCCTTCCAACAGCATCAATCTCATCCACAAAAACGATGCAAGGAGCATTCTCTTTCACCTTCTTAAAAAGTGTTATTCAAGATGATTTTTTTATGCTTGCAACTAGAAATATATTAGTTTCATATATAAATATATATATGAATACATATATGTAAATATATATATATATATATATATATATATATATATATATATATATATATATATATATATGGTGTGTGTGAGGCAGATTATGTCCCAAAAAAATATCTCATAATAGAAATAAATCAAGAATCAAGCCTGGGAGGCGGCTTACACCACTGCCCTAAAGGAGAACTGGTCCCCCTTCTCGTGTGAAGAAAATAGAACCTCAACTCTCCTCCAAGGTACAACCCGGAAGCCAGATTCCTACATCCGTTGGTGGCACGATCTCAACGGATGCGATCAGCGATCTTCAATGCAATCTTCAAAGAAAATAATAATAAAATGTAGAATTATTGTTGTAATCTCCTCCAAAATTTTCAACCTTTCAAAACCCTATTTATAGATTTTTTTTAAAAAAACGGTCAGATTTTTTTTTAAACAGCCAAGCGTTTCATTTTTTTTAAAATGGCCGAGCATTTCAAACGGCCGAGCGGAAAATGGGCATTGTTTTTTTTAAACGTCGGCGTTTGGTTTTCCAAACGGTCGAACGTTAACAATCCCCCACAAAAAAAATAAAAATAAAAACAAAGGAATAATAACCAAATAAATTAAATTCAATAAGCAATTTCAAAACTTTAAAATTTACTGTGCTTAATGCAAGTACCTTCTAGGTTTGAACTTGTATTTAGTATAAAATACACACAGTATGAAGATGAGCTGATCATAATGCGGGTTAGCGCTATCTAGGCCATGCGCTTGCCTTGATTTTTATGAGAGTTACTAGGGATTCGCCCCGGTCCCATAGTCGCGGCCTCACGACTACTCTCACTAAGGTAAATCCTCTAAGGGTATGTGCAACGGAATCATACCTCACTGAATTTACAGCCTTGGATCTATTAAAAGCTATGCTCAATAAGATAGATCCTCCAAGGGTACATGACCTCGCTGAATTTATAGCCTTGGATCTATTAAGAGCTATGCTCAACCTAACCATCACAATAAAGCACCACACCATAGGGATGGGATGGAGACAGACTCCTAAAGCGGTGCTTCCAGATATCACCTCAGAGATCGTTTCCCTTTGAACCTTAACCATGGGGTTGCCATGACAGTAGGGGTCCACTCTGATGACTAATATATGAGCTTAAGCCCCATCCCCCTCGATGTCTCAAATACCTCAGCCTTCGAAAGGCCTTTGGTTAAAAGATCTACCAAATTATGTTTAGATCTTACAAACTGCAGTAATATTGATTTTTTCATTTTATTTCTTATAGATTTATACCTGATCAGGATATGGGCAGTAATGTCCATTAGACAGAGAAAGACTAATTATGTCACATGAATGACAATAATTGACCATGCTACTTCATAAAAGAACCACAAAATATAATCTACAAATGAACATCATAGACTTGCATAGCATAGCAGTAAATTCATGAAATTGTTTCACTACCCATAATCTATATTATGCACCATTACCCCCAAAATACTGACCATCACTGTCACCTTAATAATAAATTTTTTTTTGGATTGCAACAAACAGTACAAAAATTTTAGTGAAGCAAAAATGATCCCATGACATAACTAACAATCATAACATTATACACTGTAATTCACCAACATGAGAAGATATGGACGGGATTCATAGATGAACGCACACACAAAAAAAAATATTTAATATGAATAACAAAACACCAAAAGAAGAAGCATCGAAAAGCCATAAAATGTTTTTTTTCTTTTTATATTTAAATCATGGTAGGATCTGATAAAGATTCGGTTTCTCCCTCTCAAAGAAGTGGACTATTCATTCAGATCAAAAGGCAAATGAAAATAAAAAAGATAACAACATTTGAACCCACGAAGAGATCAGATTACATCTCAGATCGCATCCAAAACCAAATCTCAGATCGCATCCAAAACCAAATCTCAGATTTTCTACTTCAGTTAGTTCGGCTTGCAAAGCTTTGGTTCCAGGGCCTTCGAGATGGATATCCTTAACAAGCTCAAGAATCTCGATGCCTATCCAAAGATCAACGAGGATTTCTACAGTCGGACATTCTCGGGAGGCCTCATCACCATCATCTCCTCTATCGTTATGCTTCTCTTATTCATCTCCGAGGCTAGACTATATATTTATTCAGAAACAGAGACTAAGTAGATACCTCAAGAGGAGAAAGACTACAAATCAATTTTGATATTACATTTCCATCCCTTAGTTGTTCGCTTATTAGTGTTGATACCATGGATGTAAGCGGGGAGCAGCACTATGATATAAGGCATGACATCACAAAGAAAGATTAGATCATTCTGGTAATGTTATTGAGTCAAGGCAAGATAGAATTGGTGCACCCAAGATTGAAAAGCCTTTACAAAAGCATGGAAGAAGGCTTGAGCATAATGAGACTTATTGTGGTTCTTGCTATGGTGCAGAAGTGTCAGATGATCATTGCTGTAACTCATGCGAAGAAGTTCGTGAAGCATATGTGAAGAAAGGATGGGCCCTGACAAATCCAGATTTGATCGACCAGTGCACAAGAGAAGGCTTCATCCAAAAGGTCAAGGAACAAGAAGGGGAAGGATGCAATATTCAAGGGTTCTTGGATGTCAATAAAGTTGCTGAAAATTTTCATTTTGTGCCTGGAAAAAGCTTGCACGGATCTAACATTCGTGTGCATGACTTATTGGCCTTCCAAACAGAAAGTTACAATATAAGCCACAAAATAAATAAACTATCCTTTGGAAAGGAGTTTCTAGGTGCTATAAATCCACTTGATGATGCACAGTGGACACAACTAGCCTCATCTAGGATGTACCAATATTTCATCAAAGTTGTTCCCATAATTTACAAACACATAAGAGGACACAGAATTCACTCAAACCAATTCTCCTTTAGATTGTTATTCAAGATGATTTTTTCATGCTTGCAACTAGGAATATATTAGTTTCATATATAAATATATATGAATACATATATGTAAAAAAAATATGTGGTGTGTGAAACAGATTATGTCCCCAAAAAATATCTCATAATAGAAATAAGTCAAGAATCAGGCCTGGGAGGCGGTTTACACCACTGCCCTAAAGGAGAACTTGTCCTCCTTCTCGTGCAAAGAAAATAAAACATCAACTCTCCTCCAAGGTACAACCCGAAAGACAGATTCCTACATCCGTTGGCGGCACGATCTCAACGGATACGATCAGCGATCTTCAACACAATTTTAAAAAAAAAATAATAAAATGTAGAATTGTTGTTGTAATCTCTCTCAAAATTTTTAACCTTTCAAAACCCTATTTATAGATTTTTTTTTATAAAAAATGGTCAGATTTTTTTTTAAACAGCCAAGCGTTTCATTTTTTTTTAAATGGCCGAGCGTTTTAAACCGCCGAGCGGAAAACGGGCATTGTTTTTTTTATTTTTTTTAAACGTCGGCGTTTGGTTTCCAAACGGCCGAACGTTAACAAAAAGATCATGGACCACCAACAAACTGTTGGGGTTTAGTCCTCTTTTGCTAATTGAGGCCGTCGTCCGGAATTAATTCCAAATAGAAGCCGTTTGCTTCTGCACTAGCTCATCTGTCTTCACCGTGGACTTCCAAGAACTTTCACGTCCCACGAAGACTTTCAAGCCCTTTCACGTTGCCTCCACCTGGGATCCTCACGTAGCTGAAGTCCGCCAAGGGAAAAACAAACACCCCAAGCAATCACGTCTTGACGAGAGGAGTCTTGCCGAGAGGAATCCACACGACGCTTGTAGCCAGGGTCCCGCTTAACCTGACCAAACGCGGCCAAGAACAGAGATGAGGAGGGAGAGAGAGAGAGGAGGAGGAAGAAGAAGACGGCTGCCGCCTTGTGATGAGAGATGAAATTTCTGGGAGAAAAGAATCTGTTCTCTCTTCCATCCAAACCCTAGATACTAGAGTTTAAATACATCCACGAAGTGGGCCAGACCCAGACTCAACAAAAACTCCCATGGACTAACCCAATGAGATTAAACTAATCCCCAAGCCCGTGTACACCCGTGACTTGATTTAATCTCAACCCTTGGACTCAAACCCAGCCCAATACAAGTTAGCCCACCTGGGCCTTGATAGCACCACACCAGGCCCAACAATCTCCACCTTGGTGCTTTCAAGGCCTCAGCACGTCCACTGTCCATCAGCTTTAACAACGAAATACACTTTTGAAAACTGTCCCGTGGAAGAACCTTAGTCAGTGCATCTGCTGGATTTTCTTTGGTGTATACCTTCACCAGCTCCACCTCACCATCTTCCACCAGCTCTCTGATCCTGTGGTATCTGAGGTCAATGTGCTTCGTCCTGGCATGATAGACTGCATTCTGCGCAAGCATCAGAGCACTCTGGCTGTCACTATGCACCTGGACAACCTTCTGATCAAGTCCCATCTCCAGCATCAAGCCCTTCAGCCAAAGAGCTTCCTTTGCTGCCTCTGTGATACCTATGTATTCTGCCTCCGTGGTAGATAAGGCTGTGATGGGCTGCAGACATGATCTCCACGATACTGGACCACCAAACAGGCTGAACACAAAGCCTGTTGTGGATCTCCTAGTGTCCACATCTCCACCAAAGTCTGCATCCACATACCCATATAACTGCCCACGAGCCTCCTTGGATAAGTTGGATCTCTCAGCATCTTCTTGCTGTCCATAGCAAATACCAACCCCAACTATACCTACCAAGTACCTGAAGATTCCCTTCAGTGCTCGCCAGTGCTCCCTACCAGGCTGCGCCATGAACCTGCTCACCTGGCTCACTGCATGGGCTATGTCTGGCCTACAACATACCATGGCATACATAAGGCTCCCAACACCAGAAGCATATGGTACCTTCTCCATCTCCTGAGCCTCCACCTCAGTCTGTGGTGACATGGTCTTCGATAAGGAAAAATGTGCTGCCAAAGGTAGTGCTATCGGTTTGGCATCCTTCATCCCATATCGCTCCAGAATCCTTTTAATGTAGCCACCCTGACTCAGATGCAGCACACCTTTGGATCTATCTCTGATGATTTCCATCCCTAGGATCTTCCTGGCTGGCCCCAGATTCTTCATCTCAAATTCCCGAGACAAAGCTATCTTCAGTTCCTGTATAGCCTTCTTACTCTTGCATGCTATCAGCATGTCATCTACATACAAGAGTAAGTACATCCTAGACCCATCATCCAGAGATTTAACATACACACAAGAATCATACTCACACCTGAAAAGTCCAATGCTCCTAACATAAGTGTCAAATCTCTTGTACCACTGCCTCGGAGACTGCTTCAGCCCATACAGAGATTTCTTCAGCAAACAGACTTTCCCATCTGATCTTGGTTCTCTAAACCCTGGTGGCTGCTCCATGTAGATGCTCTCCTCCAAATGACCATGGAGGAATGCTGTCTTCACATCCATCTGCTCCAGCTCCAAATCCTGAGCTGCTACAATACTCAATAATAGTCTGATGGAAGTGTGCCTGACAACTGGAGAAAATATCTCACCATAATCGATGCCTTCTTTCTGAGAGTATCCTTTGGCCACTAGTCTTGCCTTATACCTGATACCCTCTTGTTCTGAAGCTCCTTCCTTGCGCTGATAAACCCATTTACAACCAATGGGTTTCTTTCCTTGTGGCAGCTGGACCACCTGCCACGTATTATTTCTGTGAAGAGACTGCATTTCCTCTGCCATAGCATGGATCCACCTATCTCTATCCTGACTTTCCATAGCCTCTTCATAGGTGAAAGGGTCTCCATTTGCTGTCACCAGGGCATATGACAACGAATCCTCGAAGCCGTATCGAACTGGTGGTCGCACGTTCCTCCTGGGCCTTTGCTGTGCGATCCCAGTATCAGTCCCCTGTTCAGCTGCATCCTGCTGAACTCCCTGGCTTCTACCCCCTCTGTCAGTCCTCTCCACCTGAATCTCAAATCCTCCTGGTCCACTAGCAAATGGCACAACTGTATAGGAGGTTGTCTGACTAGTGTTACCGTGTTCTACCTCCTGTAGTCCCTGCAGTGCATCCATGCCACTTCTGTTCTGGAGGATTGAGCTCTCATCAAAGGTTATATCTCTGCTGATGACAACCTTCTTCTCCAAGGGGTCCCATAGCCGATACCCCTTGACTCCTCGCGGGTAGCCTAGGAACACCATCTTCTTAGACCTGGCATCCAACTTACTCCGCTCCCCAGCTCCAACATGCACATATGCTGTGCATCCAAACACCCTTAGATGGTTTAGGCTTGTCTTCCTTCCAGACCATATCTCCTCTGGAATGTCTCCATCTAACCTGGTGTGCGGTGACCGATTGACCAAGTAGCTAGCTGCATCTACTGCGTCAACCCAGAACATCTTTGGAAGCCCTGCCTGCAGCCTTAAGCATCTTGCCTTTTCCAATAGTGTTCTGTTCATCCTCTCAGCCACCCCATTCTGTTGAGGAGTTCTCATCACCGAGAAGTGCCTTCTGATGCCCCACTCCTCACAAAAAATCTGGAACTCCCTGCTGGTGTATTCCCCGCCATTATCAGACCTCAGACACTTCACACTTTTACCCTGCTCCTTCTCCACCTCAGCCTTCCAGATTTTGAACTTGGTGAAGACCTCTGATTTCTCCTTCATAAAGTAGATCCACAGCTTCCTTGAGAAATCATCTATCAGGGTCATAAAGTATCTGGCCCCATTCCTTGCAGAAACTGGGGCTGGTCCCCAGACATCTGTGTGTACTAACTCCAGGGGTTCAGCACTCCTAGCTATGCTGACTGAGAACTGTACTCTCCTCTGCTTTCCCATCTGACAAGGCTCACAGATCTCCATATCTTCGCTACTCAAGTCTGGAAGCAGACCTCTCTTGCTCAGTTCTTTCATCCCCTTATCTCCCATGTGGCCCAGGCGGTAATGCCACATCCTGTACACATCCCGGGGATCTTGCTCCACAGCTGCCACCTCAGATTTCACAGTCATCACAGAGCCCTCCATCTTGTATAGATTATTTTCCAGCCTCCTCCCTCTCATCACCACCATGGCTCCATTGGAGATGTTCAGAACTCCACTCCTGGCACGACTGCTGAAGCTGTATCCAGTCCGCTCCAAGTACCCCAGTGATACCAGATTCTTCTTGAGTTCTGGAACATGCTTCACACTGGTAAGAGTGCGCACCATACCATCAAACATCCTCACCCTCACTGTGCCAATACCTGCCACCTTGCAAGGGTGATTATCTCCAAGAGTCACATTCCCCTCCTCAACCTCTATGTAAGTACTGAACCACGACCGGTTGGGAGTGTAATGATGAGAACAGGCTGAATCCAAGGTCCACATCTCTGTGCTGTGCCTGTGATCATCTGATACAACCAAGAGATCATCCTCCACCTCCTGATCTGCAACTGTACTCACTGACTCAGATCCTCCTTTTTCTCCCTTCTGATTTTTCCACTTAGGACAATTCTTCTTAAAATGTCCTACCTCTCCACACTTATAGCACTTCAACTCTCTCTTGCCTTTCCTGGACTTTGATCGTCCTCCAGACTTACTTCTGTCCCTGCCCCTACCTCTGCCTGTCCTTTCCCCAACTGATAGACCCTCCTGGGGAACAGCTTCCTTGGTCATCTTCTCCCTCTGCTCATTCGTCCGAAGCACCGAGACAATATCTTCATAAATTAATGTCTCCTTCCCATAGAGCAGTGTTGTGACCAATGAGTCATAAGACGTGGGCATTGAACATAAAAGCAGAAGTGCTTTATCTTCTTCCTCCATCTTGACCCCGACATTCAGAAGTTCATTGCTCATCTGGTCGAATATTTGGATGTGACCCAGCACATCTCCACCTTCTGACATCCGAAGGCTGTAGAGGCGCTTCTTCAACATCAACTTGTTGCACATATTCTTTCCCATATAGAGGGTGTGCAACTTCGTCCAGAGTCCCTTCGGGGTCTTCTCCTCCAGCACTGAATAGAGGACTGAATCCGCCAGACAGCCCCTGATCATTGAACATGTCTTCTTCTCCAATAAAATCCACTGCTTGTCTGTCATCCCATCTGGCCTTTCCTCCAAAGCCAAATCTAAACCCTGCTGCACAAGGAGGTCCTCTACCCGGACTTTCCACATGGAGAAACTTCCCTTCCCATCAAACTTCTCAACCTCTATTTTTATGCTACTCCCCATGGCCAATTTTAAAAATAGCACAAAAATAAATTTTATAAAATAGAGAAGTACCTTGACGAGATTTTGTTGAAATTATTTCAACTCCTTGAAGGCCTCCAGATTACTCCTTGAACCTGGCTCTGATACCACTTTGTTGGGGTTTAGTCCTCTTTTGCTAATTGAGGCCGTCGTCCGGAATTAATTCCAAATAGAAGCCGTTCGCTTCTGCACTAGCTCATCTGTCTTCACCGTGGACTTCCAAGAACTTTCACGTCCCACGAAGACTTTCAAGCCCTTTCACGTTGCCTCCACCTGGGATCCTCACGTAGCTGAAGTCCGCCAAGGGAAAAACAAACACCCCAAGCAATCACGTCTTGACGAGAGGAGTCTTGCCGAGAGGAATCCACACGACGCTTGTAGCCAGGGTCCCGCTTAACCTGACCAAACGCGGCCAAGAACAGAGATGAGGAGGGAGAGAGAGAGAGGAGGAGGAGAAGAAGAAGACGGCTGCCGCCTTGTGATGAGAGATGAAATTTCTGGGAGAAAAGAATCTGTTCTCTCTTCCATTCAAACCCTAGAGACTAGAGTTTAAATACATCCACGAAGTGGGCCAGACCCAGACTCAACAAAAACTCCCATGGACTAACCCAATGAGATTAAACTAATCCCCAAGCCCGTGTACACCCGTGACTTGATTTAATCTCAACCCTTGGACTCAAACCCAGCCCAATACAAGTTAGCCCACCTGGGCCTTGATAGCACCACACCAGGCCCAACACAAACATCTCTACAAACTCAGATCCAGAAATTGAGAAAAAATGGAACGCCTGCTTCACCAAGCAAAGTTTTCCCAGTTCCTGGAGGACCGATAAGAAGAACACCCTTTGGAATCCGTGCACCTACTGCAGTAAACCTCTATGGTTTCTTCAAGAACTCCACCACTTCCATGAAAGTCCTGCTTTGCTTCATCTACTCCAGCAACGTCATCAAATGTGACACCAGTGTTGGGTTCCATTTGAAGCTTGGCTTTTGACTGACCAATGCCAAGCGGAACTCCTTCATAAGCTGGCAGCGGTGAAGACTCGTGCGCGGTGCAAGGCTGGCTTGTGAGGACTTCACGGCTGAGGGTGTTCTCCAACGAAAGCTAGCTTGCAGCGAGACAACTTCACGCATTAATCGAAAATATCTTCCACGTGGTACTGGGACTACTTCATGCGGAACTTCATGGGCGATGGTTTTCTTCAACGGAATTCACTTGTTTTGGGAAAGCTGACAGCGAGCGATGAGGAGCAGCCAGCTTGGCAGAAATGCCGTAATTCATCCGAAAAAAGAACTCTAAGACAGTGATTTTCATGCGTTTTTAACACGCATAGACTTTTTAACTATAAAAAGAAGACAGCCGAGACTTTTAGGATATGAAGAACAGAGGCAAGAGCTGCGTGTTCATCAATTTCTTTCAATAAAAAATATAAGTTTTCTTAGTTTTCTTTTTACTTTTATTATGAGCTAATTTCTTTTTTAGAACATTGATGTAATCTATCAATGAATATACAATTTATTTTATTAATTATTTTATTTTTAATATTTTTATGATTAAGTGTTTAATTCTTATGATTAATGTTTCTCATTTATTGTTTGATTAATTGAATTACAATGAGACCTCTTGTTATTTTAGATTTAGAATTAAATACTATTAGTTGAACGAAAGTAGAGATACTTTATCGTGATTAATGTGATTTTTAGAAAATTCAAAATACGTAATGAGTCTCCAATTAATTAAATTGAGTGTTAGTTGGAGATATTATTGATATTGTTCGAGAGAAGATATTGGATAATTAAGGAATTTTTAATCATCAACATTGAGATTATTAAAATTTAATAATTAAGAAGAATAAATTATGTGGGATTTGTTAGGTGAAATCAATCGCTCTAGATTCATTCTTATCATATTTTTACATGGTTAGATTTTTACGCTCTATTAATTTTTAGATTAAGTAGTTTTATTTAATTTAGATAATAGAACATTCTGTATTATTTGATTTTTTAAATAGTAATTAATTTAGTAAATTTTGATATTCAATAACATAATTAATCTCTGTGGGTTCGATATCCATTCTCTAAAAATACTTACTACTTGTTACGATTCTGTGCACTCGTAGATTATTTTACATGAACAATTGTCATTACTTTATTTCTCTTGTATAG
The DNA here is from genome assembly GCA_900491605.1 of Calamus simplicifolius. NCBI lineage: Eukaryota > Viridiplantae > Streptophyta > Magnoliopsida > Arecales > Arecaceae > Calamus > Calamus simplicifolius. Next base: position 1,724,257 of record UESW01003886.1, on the reverse strand, counting down.
TTTTAAATTTAATACATTTATTGCTTTAATTTTACTTAAGTTTTAATTTAAATTTTAGAAACCCACTCTACCTCCAGCTTGTTCTTAGGCCGACAAGTGGTATTAGAATAAGGTCTTCAAATCTATTAATCTAACTATCAAGGAGAAAATATACGGCAAGCATGAAACATTCATTCTATGGTGAGGGTTTATTAACTAAGAGGCCTCCATCGTTCAATGGATACTCCTATTGGAAGATTAAAATGAAAATCTTCATCTAAGTAATGGACTTTAATATTTCAAAAACCATAGCCCAAAAGAGGAATACGACCAAAATGAAGGGGATGTAGGAACTCTTCAAATAAATGCAAAAGTATAAATGTTCTTTATTATGCTTTACGTATTAATGAGTTTGATAGAGTCTCAATATATGAAACCGCTAAGAAAATTTGGATAAACTTGAAGTTATCCATGAGGATACAAATCATGTTAAAGAATCAGAAATCAGTATCTTAGTTCATAATTATGAACTTTTTAAAATGAATCTAGAAGAAACTATTTTTAAAATGGTTACTAAATTTATCAATATTATAAATGCTTTGAAGTCTCTTGAAATATGTATACTAATATTGAGAATGTTCGAAAAAATTTTAGTCTTGCTAAAATCATTGGAGCCAAAGATCATTGTAATCATTGAGGTGAAGAACCTAACGAAACTTAAGTATTGATAAACTACTTTGGTCTTTTATGACTCATAAACTCACCATAAATCAAAGAAAAAAGAAAGAAAAAAAATGTTGTAGCTTTAAAATCCTCCACACTAGCCATTAATTATGATGCAGGCGGTGAACAAGAAAACAATGTTTGCTAGAGCATATCAAGTGAAGTGTCCACAGCTCGAAAAAGGGACCAAAAGGCCAAAGAACAAGGCCTTAATATCAACTTGAAGCAATTGCGAAGTAAATAGCTCCGAGCAAGAAGGAAGTGATATTGAGGTATCTACCCTTTGCCATTAATGAGGTAAGCAATCATGACCTTAATCTTGAATGCCTAGTTATGATGAATTAATTGCTACATTTGAAGAATTGCACGAAGACTTAAGAAAAATTGGACTTAAAAATGCATCTTTAAAGAAACTAATTAGTAAACTTAAAAATGATGTAAAATCATATAGAATAAAAATTGCGTTTTGAAGAATGAAAATGAAAGGCTAAAATCATGTTGTACTTCAAATGAGCATGTTGACCCAATTATTGATTTTGATGAATAACAAAAACTACATGAGTATATTCCTTGTGTTACTAATAATTTTGATAAAGTATTTCAGAAATTTAAATGGTTAATTAATCAAAATTTAAGAAAAATTAAGTTTGACCCTATGTCTAGTGTTAAGTTTCAACATTTCGAGCCGACTCCACAAGTCTAGGAGCCAACTCCGAAACATATCGAAATAGTTTGGCACTTTCGGCACGCAGTAGAGCCAACTCCTGCAGAGTCTGAAGCTAACTTTACCTGAAAGATAGAAAGTCCTCAATTCTGCATCGAGCTGGAGCCAACTCCTACAAAGATTAGAGCCGACTCCACCGGTTATACAGAGAGTGTGTTTTTTGGGACTTTGTTAGAGCCTGCTCCCACATTCTCTAGAGCTAACTCCCACACGTAAAGGTGTCGATCCCTCAAAAAGTCAGAGCCAACTCCATGATGGGCAGAAGTTCACATTTAGCACATCTCATGTTAGAGCTGACTCCAAATTTGCTAGAGCCAACTCCAACCTGTCAGGGGCAAACTCCAAAGGTGTCAGAGACGACTCTAAAGTTTGACATTTTTTCAACAAATTTCAACGGCTCTTTTCTTTTTCGTGCTAAATTCATCCTTAAGCATTTTCAATGGCTAGTTTTCATCTAAAAGAGGATTTAGAGAAGATTATAAAAGAGAACCAAAAGACCGTTTAAAAGAGAGAACACAAGATAGAAAAGAAAGAAAATAAGTTCAAATTTGAAAGCCCTACTGTGCGAAATAGATTTTAGAGAAATCCAAAATATTCGAAAGCCAATCTTAAAGGATTTTCATCAAATCAAAAGGAGAAAAAAATAGCCCTGGTTCTTCAAAAGCCTCTACATCAAAGATTCTTTCAAAGCCTCAAGCTCAATTTGAGGAAGATCATTTTTGAGGAAAAGAAGAAAAGAAGAAAGAAGAAAAGCCTAATTTCAAAAATATCTTAATTATGCTCTTCTACTTCTATCTTGATTACATTGTTCTATTTGTTCATTTGAGAAGCTTTATATCTGTTGTAGCCATTTCTTTATTATACTTATTTATTGGTTCAATCAAGGGATTGAATTAAGGGAGGCAGTTTGGCCTTGTTCAAGCTAGAAAGCTTATGATAAATTTTGTGCTGGTGATCCTGTGAAAACTGGCTAGGTTCATTGTGATCCCATTATAAAACAACAATTTTAATTTATGAGCTTGTAAAATGACTCTGTTGTAATCAGGATGATTATAGTGTGGGCCCAAGAGTTCCTTGAGAGTGGATGTAGGTGTATCTAACACCGAACCATTATAAATTTTTTGTGTTTGTCGTGCTTGTCTCTCTTTCTCTCAACTCTATTTGTTTTACTCTACTCTGCATTCTTAGCACTACTCTCATTGCATTCTTTCTTGTGCATTACTTTGAGAAATAGTTTTAAGCTTTAAAATTTTTAAGAACCCAATTCACCCCCACCCTCTTGGGTTGCCATCTGGGCCAACAATTGGTATCAAAGCTTATGCTCATCCTTCCTTGATCTAATAATCAAGAGCTAAAGATCCAAATGGCAGCTCAAGCTGATTCTTCTTTTTATGAGGGACAATCCACCAATCGTCCACCGTTGTTTAATGGCAGTAACTACTCATATTAAAAAGCTAGAATGAGGATATTCATTCAAGCTTTGGACTATGATTTATGGAGTATCATTATCAATGGTCCTAGCACTCCCACATACTTAGTAGATGGATCCATTGTTCTTAAGTCCGAAAGGGATTGGAATGAAAATGATAAAAAATAGCCCAGCTCAATGCCAAGGCCATGAATGTCTTATACTGCTCCTTGGATGCAAATAAATTCAATAGAATATCTACTTGCATCTCAGCCAAGGAGATATGGAATCGGTTGGAAGTTATCCATGAGGATAGCAACCAGGTTAAAGAGTCCAAAATTAACATTCTTATGCATAAATATGAACTCTTTAACATGGATCGAAATGAGTCCATCACTTGCATGTACACTAGATTTACTAATATAGTGAATGGATTAAAAAGTCTTGAAAAAACCTATACTAACTCTGAGCTTGTTCAAAAAATTCTTAGGTCCCTTTCAAGAGCATGGGAAGCTAAAGTGATAGCAATCTAAGAAACCAAAGTTCTCAACAGTTTACCTTTAGAGGAGCTTCTTGGATTACTCATGACCCATGAACTAATGATGAAGCAACATCTGAAAGAAGATAGAAGAAGAAAAAGATAATCGCACTAAAAGCTGCTAAAAAGGAGAAAAATAGTAGTGAATAAGATGAGGATGATGAAGATACCGCTCTTCTTGCAAAAAAAATTAAGAAATTTATGCAAGAAGGAGGCCATTTCATTAAAAAAAATCCGGTATCAAATTGGAAGGAGATAAGAAGAAGGATAAGGAGAAGGAGAATGATTCCATAATTTACTATGAGTGCAAGAAGCCCGAACATTACAAATCTGAATGTTCTCAGCTCTAAAAGGCATATAGAAAGAAAAAAAAAGCGTATGTTGCAACATGGAAGACAGTGATGAATCTTCATCCAAAGAAGAACAACAAGAAGTTGCTAACATATATCTTATGGTAAATGAAGAAGATGTATGTTTTGAAAATCCTATTTATGATTTCACCTTTGATGAACTTTATAATGCTTTCAATGAACTGTTTAATGATTTTAAAGTTTTGAGAACAAAGAACAAAGTTTTAAAAACTAAAAATCAAAATCTTCTTAAAAAGAAAGATGATTTTAGCATTGAGTTTGAAAAGCTAAAATCTGAAAAGCAAAATTTAGAAAAAGAGTAAAATATAATTTTTGCTAAAAATTAGAATTTAAAAAATAAAGTTAAAAAGTATAAAAATATTGTTGACAAATTTACTTATAGCTCAAAAGACTCAATTTGCTTTTGAATAATCAAAAAGCTATTTTTGATAAAGCCAGTTTGGATTACAAACCATATAAGAAATAAAAATTAGTTAATAATTTCTTTGTTAAAAAATTAATTAACAATGATACTTTCTATTTTTGTTGTGGTAAGAAAGGTCATAAATTTTATGTTTGCAATCATAAGATATTTCATTTAAATGATGGTTACAAAGGTAAAATAATTTGGATTCCAAAATGGACTATATTTTTTTCTACTAACCATAAGGCTTGAGTATCTAAACATAAGATGTGATTGCTATGCATGTGTGTCTTGCAGCTAAATTATCAAAAAAAAATGGTATCTTAACAGTGGCTGCTCAAGACACATGACGGATGATAAAGATTAATTCATCACCCTTGAAGCCAAAAAAGATGGAGTGGTGACCTTTGAAGATAATGGTCAAGGTCACATCATGTGTATTGATAAAATTCAGATCACTCCATCCACTTTTATTAAGAATGTTCTATATGTTGATTGCTTAAAACATAATTTGATTAGCATTAGCTAACTATGCGATAAAGTTTTCAAAGTATCCTTTGAAGCATCTATCTGCACATTATCTAATCCCATTGATAGCATTATCTTTATTAAAAATAGAAATGGCAATGTATACTTAATTAACTTGGATAACTTATCTACAAGTAATCATTGCCTAATTGTTGATAATGCTAAGGTAAATGAGATTGGGTGGCTATGGCATCATAGATTAGGTCATGCAAGCACACACTTGATTTTAAAATTGCTTAGAATGGATTTGGTTAAAGGTCTTCCAAAGTTGAATTTTGAAAACAATAGAGTTTATGATGCATGTCAATTTAAAAAATAAACTAAAAATTCTTTCAAATTCAAAAATATTATTTCAACTTCTAGATCACTCGAGCTACTATATATGAACCTTTTTGGACCTACTAGAACCACTAGTCTAAGAGAAAAGAAATATGGTCTTGTGATAGTAGATGATTACTCTAAATTCACTTGGGTACTATTTTTAGCTCATAAAGATGAGACTTTCTCGATTTTCTAAAATTCTTTAAGAAAGTCACAAATAAGAAAATATTACCATAGTGTCTCTTAGAAGTGATCATGAAACTGAATTTAAAAATTATTTATTTAAAATTTTTGCTTGAAAATGGCATTCATCATAATTTTTCAGCACCTAGAACATCTTAACAAAATGGAATGGTAGAAAGAAAAAAAAAAATGACTCTAGAGGATATGGCCCATACCATGCTATGTGAAAGTTAATTCCCAAAATATTTCTGGGCGAAAGCTATAAACATAGTATATTACATCCTAAATAGAGCCCTGATTAGATGATTCTTAAGAAAACATCCTATAAACTATGGCATGATAGGATATTCAATATTAGCTATTTTTTCACGCATTTGGTTGTAGATGTTTCATTCACAATAATGGAAAGGATAATCTAAAAAAGTTTGATACCAAGTCATATGAAGGTATCTTCTTAGGATATTCTACATCTAGCAAGGCATATATAGTATTTAATAAGAAGTATTTGATTGTAAAAGAGTCAATTCATATAGTGTTTGATGAATTTTTAGCATCAAGTTCTGAAAAGAAAGATGATGAGGAAGATACTAATATCCTTAGAAGAGATTTTGAAAAACTAAATATTAATGTATCTTTAGATCATGAACTTGAAGCTATGAATGATGACTCACCTAAGGATAATAATGTTGATACTACTCGTAATGATACAGATCTATCTAGAGATTGGAGATATGCTTATGGTCATCCAAAGGACCTAATCATTGGTGATCCATCTCAAGGTGTAAGAACTAGATCATCCATGAGAAATATCAATAATCATCTTGCATTTGAATCTCATATAAAGCCCAAAACAATTAAGAAAGTTGAAAAAAATAGTTATTGGATGTTAGCTATGCAAGAAGAGTTGAATCTATTTGCTAGGAATAAGGTGTGGACCTTAGTTGATAGACCTGTAGATTATTTAGTTATAGGATCAAAATAGGTATTTAGAAATAAGTTAGATGAAGATGGCACTATTATCAGGAATAAAGCTAGATTAGTTACAAAGGAATATAATCAGGAAGAAGGTATTGATTTTGATGAAACCTTTACGCTTGTAGCTAGATTAGAAGCCATAAAGTTATTACTTGCATTTGCATATTGCATGAACATTAACTTATTTTAGATGGATATAAAAAGTGCATTTTTGAATGGTTTTATAAATGAAGAAATTTATGTTGAATAACCACCCGGTTTTAAGGATCATAAATTTTTAAATTATGTTTTTAAACTATACAAAGCACTTTATGGTTTGAAGCAGACACCTAGAGCTTGATATGATAGACTTAGTAAATTTTTGATAGAAAATAATTTTTCTAGAGGTTATGTTGACAAAACCCTGTTTTTAAAAGAAAAGAAAATGATTTCTTAGTGGTACAGATCTATGTTGATGATATAGTATTTGGTGCTACTAACAATCTTCTTTGTCAATATTTTGCTAAGCTAATATAGGGAGAATTTGAAATGAGCATAATGGGAGAACTGAATTTTTTTCTTAGACTTCAAATCAAACAAGAAAGAGAAGAAATTTTTATTAACCAAACAAAATACACAAAGAGAATTCTTAAGAAGTTTGGAATGAAAATTATCAAACCTCTTTGTACACCAATGAGTCCTTCATGCAAACTCGACAAGGATAAAGATGGCAAAAAAATAGATCAAAAGATTTATAGAGGTATGATTGGTTCTCTACTTTATTTAACAGCTAGTAGACCTAATATTATGTTTGTTGTATGTTTGTGAGCTAAATATCAATCTGATCCTAGAGAATCTTAATTGCTGTAAAAAAAATTTAGATATTTAAGTGAAACAAAAAATGCAGGATTATGGTATTCTAGAGACTCACCATTTGATTTGATTGTATATTCTGATTTTAATTTTGCTGGTTGTAAACTAGATAGGAAAAGCACGAGTGGAGCATGCCAATTCTTAGGCAATAACTTAATCTTTTAGTTTATCAAAAAGCAAAATTTAGTTGTATTATTAACTGCTGAAGCTGAATATGTTGCAGCTGAAAGTTGTTGTACTCAAATCCTTTGGATTAAGCGACAACTTGAAGATTATGGCATCACATTTGATAGGATTCCCATAAGGTATGACAATACTAGTGCAATAAACCTCACCAAAAACCCAATTCAATACTCAAGAACTAAACATATAGAAATTAGACATCATTTCATTAGAGAACATGTTGCTAACAATGATTTTATCTTGATTATGTATGTACTGAAGAACAATTAGCAGATATATTTATAAAACCCTTGAGTGAAGAGAGATTTTGTTATCTTAAGGAGAATTAGGTGTTTGTGATCCATTAGAATAGATTTGAAACCCCTAAGAATGACTATCTAGATTTCAATTTATTTTCTTGAAAACTCTCTTATGTTTCTAAGGAAAACCATCTAGATATTTGAATTCTTTGATCCCCCATGCCTTAAGGATAATTTATCTAGGTTTTTTATTATGGCTTGACAAGTTTTAGATCTTTGAAACTCTTATTTTTTACTGAAATTGTCGTGGAGCTGACTCCACTGAAGTTGGAGTCAACTCGAGAGTTTACAACTTTTTATCTGCTCATTAGATCTAACTCTAGCTACTATGGAAGCCGACTCTATTTTGAGTGCTGACTATTTTATTGATGTGGAGCCGACTTCATGCTTTGCGGGAGCCAACTCTAAGTGGTCCCCATTCAGTATTTCTAGGGTTGAGCCGACTCTTTTCCAAAATAAATCATCTCCAAATCTTTCTAAACTTTATTTCACTCCTCTCAAACTTCCAAATATCCTTGATTTCAACCTCCATTGATCTCCAATGGCCCGCAAATGCTGCGCATCTACCCTTGGATCAGTCTTCGTCACCATCGGGAGAAGGTCCACGCAATGTCCGGCGAGGCAACCCTCTCCATGCACACCATCGACTTCTTCTACCTCTAATCCAGATGCCAATCCAACTCCACCCTCACCACATATTGATTTATTGGGTGGAAAAGCAATTACAACCGGCAGAAAGGTAGACTTTTACTTCTTTGACCTTGATGGTTTTGACATTGGGAGGCTTTGAGAAATATGGGTTGGAAAAAGGTTTGTTCGTTGGATGTTCCAACCTACCCAGCTCTAGTCAGAGAATTTTACTATAATATAGGAAGAGGAGATGGTGGTTTGATTAGCTATGTGAGAAGAACCCGAGTCCACATAACTTCAGAAATTTTGGAAAATATTTTGGAAATGCCCATAGATGGATTGATAGCTACACATCCCACTGATCGTGCTGATGCTTTATCAAGGTTGTTAGGAAGAGAAGTAAATGAATTAGAAGATGTTTTTGCCAACCAACTGAGCTTGGAGTTGAGGCTTTTATGTAATATTTGTGGTAGAATTCTTTTTCCCAAGACTGGGAGGTTTGAATATGTAAAGAGAAATGTAGCTATAATGGATTGTGTATTGACTGGGCAACCCATAAATCTGACGGGAATGATGATTGGCTATATGGTGAAGGCTGGTACAAAGAAGAGGTCAACTCTATCATACGGGATGGTGTTGACATTAATTTTTAGAAGCCAAGGGATAGATATTTTAGATAATGAGCCACAAAAGAAGATGAGACAGATTACTACAATATCTCCACCCAACACCGCATGGGTTTTCAAAAAATTAATGGACAATGGTAAAGGCGAAGACCTGGTGATATGCCAGAGCCAGTCAGAGAAGCCAGAGCTGATGATGATGATGATATTGAGGAGGTCCCTGTGCCTTCAGCACCTGCACCTGGACCATCTACTTCCGGACCATCCTTTACACCACCGGGACCTAGTTTACCACCAGCACTACCACCGACAGCATCTATAGGACCTTCCTCTACTTTTTTAGCTAAGCAAGTTAAGCAATTCAAAGAGATAATCAAAGCTGCACTTGTCGAGCTGGAGGAAAAAAAAAAAGAAAATTTTCAGAATCAGCTTTTGGGGATAAAGCATTTGGTTTACATTTTGGAGAAGAAAGTGGAGAAGATTGAAAAGTCCATCAATACCTCTGTTGATAACTTAAAAATAGAGTTGCAAGATATTTTTAACAAAATCAGAGGTATTGGTGATGATTTAGATACCTACTCCAAGTGTAATATAGAACTTTAAGGCAAAATTGATATAGTTGCTTCCAAAGTTGAAATGTTATTGAATGAATTTTTGAAGACGCAAAAAGAAGAAATGGGATAGATTCTGAAGGAATTGAAATGACTTTTAAGATTCTGAAGTGAATGTTCCCTTCCTCTCTTGTCGATCCATCCAATCCAAGCCAATCCAACAACTCTATGCAATCTACCTTAGTTTACTTTAGAATTCATAGTTATATTAGAAATCCTAGATTGTACTTAGGATATTACTGAAAAATATGTTTTGTTGTTTTGTACTTGACTTCACTTAATTTGTACTTCACTACATGTACTCAATGAAAATGTATGAAGTTTTTATGACTCAATGAAATCTCTTTGATATCTTTGAAATGATTATCTTCTTAAGTCATTCTATGATATGTTGACTCTATTTTGATTGATGTGAATCTCATCCTGAGCAAGGACTACCCTATGCTTTCTTAACTTTTTTGTTAATGACAAAAAAGAAAAAGATTTGTATATGCATATTGAGTTTAAATAGTATGCACATACATAAGGGGAGCAACTACTCAGAGAGAGTTTAGAATTAGAACTTATCGGAGCTTAAAACTTAGCATATTTGAATTGGTAATTTGATTTGATTAATTTGAATAGTATGAATCATTGAATTAGAATTTTTTTTTAATTCGTGGAGTAGTTAAACTAAATATTTGGAATGAAGTTATTGTTCAAGATAATTATATTGAAATTATGTTTACTATCATTCTAATTGAAAAGTTAAAGTTTATGCTTTAATGTATATGCATATACTCAGTGTTTTTGTCATCATCAAAAAGAAAAAGATTTCTCTAAACTCTTGGCTCTTTTTTATAATCTCCTCTAAATCATCTTTTAAACAAAAATTAGCCGTTGAAAATGCTTGAGGATGAGTTTAGCAAGAAAGAGGAAAGAGCCATTGTACCGTGCGAAATAGAGTTTAGAGAAATCCAAAATATTCGAAAGCCAATCTTGAAGGATTTTCATCAAATCAAAAGGAGAAGAAAATAGCCCTAGTTCTTCAAAAGCCTCTACATCAAAGATTCTTCCAAAGCTTCAAGCTCAACTTGAGAAAGATCATTTCTGAGAAAAAAAAAGAAAAGAAGAAGAGCCCAACTTCAGAAATCTTCTAATCATGCTCTTCTACTTCCATCTTGATTACATTATCCTATTTGCTCATTTGAGGAGCTTTATATCTGTTGTAGCCATTTCTTTATTATACTTATTTATTGGTTCAATCAGAGGATTAAATCAATGGAGGCAGTTTGACCTTGTTCAAGCTAGAAAGCTTATGATAGGTTTTGTGCTGGTGATCCTGTGAAAACCGGCTGGGTTTGTTGTGATCCCATTGTAAAACAACAAGTTTGAATTGTAAGCTTATAAAATAACTCTGCTATAATCAGATGATTATAGTGTGGGCCCAAGAGTTCTTTGGGAGTCGATGTAGGTATAGCTAACACCAAACCACTATAAATTCCTTGTGTTTGTCATGCTTGTCCGTCTTTCTCTCAACTCTATTCGCTTTACTATGCTTTGCATTCTTAATGCTACTCTCATTGCATTCTTTCTTGTGCATTACTTTGAGAAATAGTTTTTAAGCTTTGAAATTTTTATGAACTCAATTCATCCCCTCCTTTTGGGTTACCATCTGGGCCAACAAAGCACTTGGCATAAGTTTATGAAACACTAAAGAAGAAGGTAGATGATTTAATTAAAACTTTTCTTAAGTTTACAAAAGGTTTTTCAAAACAAAACTTTAACGTACTATTAGGAAGTCAAAGATATTATCAATAAAAAGTAAGGTTACGCTCCTAAATGTAAGAAGTATTTTAGAAATTTCCTTATAAAAGCAATATCTTCGTATGGTCCTTTTATTACTTGCAATTAGTGTGAAAACAAGAGCTCATTGATCTCTTTCTTATGGGTGCATCTCAAGGTCAACACTCAACATGCAAAGTAACCAATGGCACTTGAATAGCACTTACTCAAGCATATGACCGATAACAAATCTAAGTTTGCAAGTAGTACACCAAGGATAAAGGATATGTGATGTGTGAAGACAATAACAAAGAGAAGATCATTGATATTTATAACATTAGTAATAACTCTTCTCATATCATTGAGAAGGCATTACTTCTTAAAAACTTAAAACACTGTTTGCTTAGTATTAATCAACTTTGTCATAAAGAAGAATAGTTTTGAACCTACTCATTATTTATTTGAAAGCACCGGTGAAAATTAGACTTTTTGTTGGGTCAAGGCATGAAAATGTGAATATTCTTTATTTAAATAATACTTCTTCCACTCAATTCCATGTTTGTTTACTTAGATTAAGAAAAGGTCAAATATACTTAGATTAAAAAAGATCAAATATATATTACACGTCAAAAAGTTTAGCAAATAGGGTCCTTTCAATCCAAAAATATTATATCTATATCTAAGCCTCTTCAACTATTACACATGAATTTATTTGCACCAATTAGAATTTTAAGGTAAGCACTATGCATGAGTAATAGTTGATGCTTACCCTAAATTAACTTGAACTCTTTTGCTTACGCATAAAGATGAAGCCTTCGTATCTTTGCCAAGTTTTGTAAAACAATCCAAAATGAAAAAGGTTTTAATATCTCATACTTCAGAAGTAACTATGGAGGAGAATTTAATAATCAGTCCTATAAACTTTATTGTGATGAAAATGATATTGATCATCAATTCTTGAGACCAGGACCCTTCATAAAATAAAGTTGTCAAGAGAAAAAAAAAAAAAAAGACTGCAAAAGAAACGGTATGAACAATGCTTAATGAGAATAATATTTTTAGTAAGAAGCAATTAATAAAATTATAACCAAGGTTCTCTTTAGTTCAATTCTAAAGAAAACTTTTGATAAATTATGGAGCAAAAAACCTAACATTAGCTATTTTTTGTATTTGGTTGTAGGTGCTTTATTTTGAACATAAAAAATTTGACCCAAAATCTGATGAAAATATCTTTCAACGATATCCATCTTCTAATAAAGTATATAGAAACATTTAATAAAAAAACTCTAGCAATTAAAGTGTCAATTTATGTAACCTTCAATTAAACTAACCCCTCGTTAAAGAAGCCCAGCTTTAATGATGATGTTGATGAAATTAATAAGACTTTAGAAAACCTCTTCCTCTTAAGAAATTCCGAGGATAAAATCCTTAAAGAATATTAAAAGGAATCTCAAGTTGTGAAAAATTCAAGGACTTGCAAAATGCAGTGATATCTAGAGAACGAACAATAGGTGGCCCTTTTTACGGCATCAAAACTACAACATTAATAAAGAATATGTGCAATCATCTAGACTTCTTCCTGTAAGTTAAATCGTTGAGCCAAAGATTTTTGAAAAGATCCTAGACGATGAATATTAGATTTTAGCAATATAGGAAGAGTTGGTTGAGTTTGAGAAGAAAAGGTTTGAATCTTACTTTATAGACCTAGTGATCTTCTCAAGATTAAATGAAATAGGTTTCCAAAACCAAACTTGATAAACCCAAAATTGTTATTAAAAATAAGACCACATTAATAACTAAATATTACAATCAAAAAAAAAAAAGAGATAAGCTTCGATGAGACTTTTGCTCTTGCAGCTGAATTAAAAATAATTAAAATTTTACTGACATTTATATCTCACATGAATGTTACAAGTATTTAAAACTATTTAAGTGAAACAGGTAGGCTTGGGAATTTAAATAATCCTGACCTACGAGATAAAACATTATTCCATTCCATATATTAAGCTTCACCAAAGGAACAGGACTATCAATCTATTCCAATTAAAGACTGATATAATAAATATACCTTTTTAAATATTAGAATAAATTTCCGTTCAAAGACTAAAAAGGCCAAACAAAAAAAAAAGCCAGGATGAATGATCTTGCATGTGGAACAAAGAAACAAAGAAATAAAAAAAAAAACGAAGAACATAGCTACCACAAACAGCAATAGACAGCACTTATAGGCACTGACTGAAAGGTAGCTTCAACTTTATACATGAAGCATTGTAATTCAGACCATGCTAATAAGATTCCTTAGGGATTGTAAATTTAAAAATATCAATAGACTTAGTAAGGGACTTCAACAAAGATTTACAGAGCTTCAATTACAGTTTTTCTACAGTCAAAAGCACAAAAGACCAACTTTACAGCTTTTCCAAGCCTTCAGTTACATGAGCAGCTCTCTTTCACATGTGCATAATTACAAAGTGATTTCTCTTAGTTACAACAGACTGTATGCTCTACAGATAAAAGGGTGGACAAAAAAGAAACGAAAAGAAGAAAAAATAGGTGCAGACTTCTTAGGTAAAGCCTAAGCTGGCAGGAGTGCTTTGCCACAGAGCAAGGCATGGCAACTGAATCCACAATTGGAGTCAGGAAAAATGTAGAGAAGATGAAGAGGCATGAGAAAGGAAGGTCATGCGCTGGCATGGTGGACTTGAATGTGCTCTTTTCCAAAATTATAGAAAAATTGATCAAATAGAAAAGAGGAAAAGGAAGAATAGCAACCAAACTACTAGAATGTCTGGCCATGTGGGAGCTGAGTTGACCATGGTTCAGCTACAAGCCCTATTTACTCCAAGAATTCTAAGCCAGATAGCGCAACATTTGACTTTTTTCTGTCCTTTTGTCTACTTTTTTTTTCTTCTTCTTTCTTCGTTCCTTTTTTGCCCTTTTTCATTTTTGATCAACCAATGGGAATATTAATTTAAAACTGATGGAAATATTAAAGGAAAGGGCACATATCAGTCTGGAGTATCTCAAAGTAATTATCAGATGAAAGTTACTTTTATGCTAAGTAGGATGTTGTCTTGCTATCAACAGCTTCTTGTCCGGCTAAGTGGGTCGTAATCATAAGCTTCACCAGCCTTAACAAATCGTCCCTTCACCCGCCGCCTCACATCGGCCCTTGCTTTCCGAGATGCATACCTAATTTTTTTCTCAAACCTGTTTGAAAGCAAGAACAAAATTGTTGGTTTTGCAGTTCAAATTCGCTTGCAAGTTTCACTAACCATAATTTTGTGAAAACAAACCAGAACAGTAAGAGTTACTCTATCTATTTGTAACATTGCATCAGTATAGCTGATATAGGACCAAATATTTCTACAACTACAAACCTTTTGCAATATGCCAAACATGATGCGTGCGGATAAACGTTAGTGTTTTAATTGAATGATAACATATTTTAGGTTGAAAATGATGGCAAGAGTTAGGTAACAACAATAGAAACGAAGACATGGATGTGTCAAGATGTTCTTTCGAGGTTCTATGATATTTTTATAAAGTTGGCATATTAGAGGATATAATTCAGCAAACCAACTCAGCTTTACTCATCTAAGTCTTTTCCCAACTACATGGAGTTGGCTACATAAATCTGCTTCGTCCACTCTGCTCTATTCAGGAGTAAGTCGATATTCAAATTATAAATAGTTGTATCTTTTTTAATTATTTTTATCTATATTAGTTTAGGTCTACCTCTATCTCTATCCTTACCATATATTGTTAAAAGATCACTCTACCTCTATCCTTACCATGGATTGTTAAAAGATCACTCTTTATAATTGGAGCATCTAAAGGTCTTCGTTATATGTCCAAACCATCGTTATAGATTTTCTCTCATTTTATCTTCAATTAGGGCTACTATTATCATTTCTTTTATATATTTATTTCTAATTCTATCTTTAAAAGTTTTACTACATATCCATCTTAACATGCGCATTTCTGTTACACTTAATTTATTCACATGATGTTTTAGTATTGCGCAACACTCTGTTCCATATAGTATAGCTAGCCTAATAGCGGTTTTATAAAATTTTTCTTTCAATTTTAATGGGATACATCAATTATATAATATTCCCAAAGTACTCCGTCACTTAATCCACCCTGCTTTAACTCTATGATTCACATTTTCACCTATTTCACCTTCTTGCTGGATAATTGATCCCAAATACTTAAATTTTTTACTCCTTGATATCATTTGGCTTGCAATCTTCACTGTTTCTTCTTTTGTATTTCTACTTCCACTAAATTGCATTTCATGTATTCAGTTTTAGTTCTACTAATCTTAAAACCTTTAGATTCTAAAGCCTCTCTCCAAATCTCTAGCTTAACATTTACTTCAGATTTAGTTTCATCAATCAACATTATATCGTCTGCAAATAATATACATCATGGAATATCATTTTAAATATGTTTAGTTAATTCATCCATAACTAATACAAAAAGATACGGACTTAAGGCAGATCCTTGATGTAAACCTACAGTAATTAAAAACTCACTAGTTTCTCATATTATTATTTTAACAATAGTTATTGCTCTATCATGCATATCTTTTATTAATTTTATGTACCTTTTGGTAATTTCTTTTTTCTCTAAAACCCACCATATTATTTCTTTTAGGTATTTATTATATGCTTTCTCTAAATCAATAAAGACCATATGAAGGTCTTTTTTCTTTTCCCTATGCCTCTCCATCAATCTTCTTAATAAATAAATAGCTTATATGGTTAATCTTTCAGGCATAAATCCAAATTAATTATTTGATACCAAAGTTTCAGTTCTTATTCGATTTTCTATTACTTTCTCGCATAATTTCATTGTATGACTTATCAGCTTAATCCCTCTATAATTTGCACCGTTTTGAATATCTTCTTTATTTTGTATATAGATATTAATATAATTTTCTTCAATCATTCGGCATTCTTTTAGTTGCTATAATCATGTTAAATAAATCAGTTAACCACATAACTCCAATTTCTCCTAAGCCTTTCCAAACCTCAATAGGGATCACATCTGGTCCTAATACTTTTGCATTTTCATTTTACTCAAAGCTTTTTTAACTTCAAGCATGCTAAATTTACGAAAAAAAATTATTTTTATTTGTTACTCCTAGGTTATCACACCTTTTACCTTTAAATTTACTAAATTATTTTTATTTAATAATTTTTAAAATAACTTTTTTATTTTTCTTTTATCTCTTCTTCTTTTATTAAGACTCTTTCATCTTCATTCTTAATATATTTAATATAGTCAAGATCTTTTTTTTCTTTTCTCTTAGTTTTGTTTTATATATAGTCTTTTCACCTTCTTTCGTATTTAGTCTATTATATAAATCATTATAGGCTTTAAGTTTAGCATTGCTTACCTTTTTTTAACTTCTTTCTTTGCATCCCTATACTTTTTAAGACTTTCCTCATCCTTAGCCTCTTGCCAAAATTTATAGTTTATTCTTTTAAGCTTGATGGTAGCTTAAATTTCTTGTTCCACCACCAAATTTTCTTTCTTAATAGTCCTACTCCTTTTGATTCTCTAAAACATCTTTTGCTATATTTTTTATGCATTTAGTTACTTTTTCCCATATTAAGTTAGGATCACTATCAATATTCAAGTCATTTCTCTTTCTAACTTTTCTTTAAATAATTCTAGTTTTCCTCCTCTCAAATTTCACCATTTAATTTTGAATTAATAATTTTACGTTTTACTCTGTATTTCATTTTTATCCATATATCTGCTACCATTATCCTATGTTGTGAAGTTAAAATTTCTCCTAAAATAACTTTACAATTTTTACATATTATTTTATCCACCTTTCTATTTAAAAAAAAAACTATTTGACTTTTATTAGATCCACTTTTAGATGTTATTAAATGTTCCTCTTTTAAAAAAGTGGTTGCTATTGTTAGATCATACGCCATTGCAAAATCTAATAAGCTCGCGCCGACTTCATTCCTATCTCCAAATCTATATTCTCCATGTACCATTTCATATCCATCTCTCTGTTTACCTACATATCCATTAAAATCTCCTCTCATATATATCTTTTCTTCTTATGGTATTTCTTGCATTACTCCATCTATGCCTTTCCAAAATTGTCTTAGTTTGTTGGTCTAATTCTACTTGTGATGCATATACACTAATTATTTAATTATATTATTCTCAATTATAAGTTTTAGTGATATAATTCGTCTCCTTTCCTATTTACCTTAACAACATATTCCTTAAAATTTATGTCTACAATTATTCCTACTCCATTTCTATTTTTATATTTTTAGTATAATATAATTTATATTCTGTGTCTCTATTTTTTTAGATCTTTTACCTACCCATTTAATTTATTGTAAGCATATTATATTTACTTTTCTCCTAATCATAATGTCCACTATCTTCATTGCTTTAGCTATTAATGTTTTATGTTTCAAGTTGCTACTCTAAGCTAACTATCATGGACTAACTTCTTTGCCTGCACTCATCCATAGTGCAGAACCCTTGCTCACTTATCACCGCACTCAAGCGCCGATACAATGCCCCTTTCTTATTTTTCGAAACATCCAGAAGCAGATGCAACGCATCTCTTAGTTGCATCTCTTAATGGGGACATCCTAGCCTTTCGTATAGTTTAATTTAGTAGAATCATGTTTTAGAAGATTTAACGAGTTTTACGCTGGCTGTCAGCTATCTAATGGTGGATTCTGACTCAGACACAAAGTTCCAAAAAAAAAAAAAGGTGAATATGAATTTGGACTATGCAGTGTTCATGTTTGTTAGTTTCATGTGAGACATGTGGTCAATCTGAACACTAGTCAACAATCCAAGTCCTTGGAGCACCTGGCTTTTAAATAGGTTAATCCTAATTATTCTTTTTGAGGATCCTATACTATCAATTGCATTAAAGGAATGCTGTTCAGTAATGCCAATGAAGGTGCTGAATAGAATATATATATATATATATATATATATATATATAGAGATGAATAATGATATTTAAGTTGATCCTCGTCAGAATGCCATGGTATTAACAACATAAATAAGTAAAACACAATACATTGACAGAACCAGGACATCAGAATATCCAATAGGCTATAAATTCAGAAAAGTGGTTGATGCAAATTGATGATCATGTGTAAATTGTGCTGATACATGGTCACAGACAATTAAATTACATATATATATATATATATATATATAAGTTTTAGAGACAAAAGCCAACACAAAGATACTGGCATTTAAAAGGGACACGAGAAAAGCTAGCCTCTTGAACAGAACAGAGTTTGTTCTGAGTGAGCGGTTATAATTATCCAATCTAAGCTGTTATTTAATGGGAAAAAGGGTTACCAACACCTACAATAAAGAAGCTTTCCTTAAACTTAGTAGTCAGTTACCAATCAAATTTGGGCATAGTCCACTTGGGAGGCTCTGTCAAAGCAAGATCCATGCTATTTGTCATGTAACAGCCTATTCAATTGGTTTGTTTACACCACATATCCAAAGAATTGGGTATCGTTTTGTCATTCATATGTGAACAAGAACTCCATAAGGATCTGTCATAAACCCTCCCAATGCGCTTGAATTTCTGATAGGTCTTGATAGCTTTGGCACTCTCAAATAAAGAAGATCCACATGCAACTAAATTAGATATTCTAAAATCCCACATTTGAGACCAACACACATGACATTAAAAATATAAAGCTAAACCAATGAAAGAAATGAATATAAACCAGAGCGGGTTTGTGTGCAAAACTCTTTGCATTTAAGAATGTAATAACAATCTGTACATTGTAGATGAACTTACTTGCGTGCTTTCTTCTTTTCCTTGTAACGCATCACAGCATTGTCCCTACTAGCCGGAGGATATGGGGAACTCTCTGGACCAGTAGGGCACCAAGGAGACTCGCCCATTAGAAGCATTGATGACATCCCACAATCTTGATAATCTCCAGGACTGCTCTCACCAGTCAAACCAGAAAAGGAAAGAGAGATGCTGGACCGAGCTTGCCTTGCTGGGAAACACAGGTTAAGATCTGCTTTACTTCCAGGATTTGACATAACAGAATCAGCAGAGACTGCATTGCTAAATGCTGCTTGCATAGGTTTGGCCTGTCCAGCAGATGATGCCTAAGAAGTAAGAAAGAGCACAAGGGTGGTGAGAATCCTTGGGGGGAAAAAAGAACATATTAACAATAAAATCTTTTTAAAAAAAAAAGAGAGAGAAATTAATGTACAGAAGAAGGTGTATTCTTAGTTGCATTTTTGCAGTCAACCACAACCATGAAGTAATGAAGCATCTTAGTAAAATTCCTGGACTACAGTACATACAAACTGCTGGTAATCAGGATCCACACTACCCTGGATATTTCTCACTGACTGCAGTCTGCCTGATAATTTATGATGTGCAAATACTAAGCCTATTACTTGCACACGTTTCTGTACAAAGCCTGAAGGTGATAGCTGTACCTGCCCTTTATGGTGCATGGTTTTGATGATCCATGGTGTTTGCGTCATCTTCTGTCATCTCTTTCTCCCTGAACCATCTGTGACTAGCCCTAGGGTTCTCAAGCAGCTCAGATATAAGCTTCTTTCCACTAACCTGCATCAGCTTTCTGCATTTTGTAGCACAGAGTAATCTAATCCTTTTCTATTAATCGGCAAAACTCTCTCTCTCTCTCTCTCTCTCTCTCTCTCTATATATATATATATATATATATATATATATATATATATATATATATAGACACACCACTTGATGCATTGTCCAGGAGTTTTCAAATCATATGATTTTTGATAATGGAGGCATTTTAGAGGTAGTAAATTACATTAAATGGTTTGAATCATTGAAGTGGGATCCCCATCATCCATCCAATATACATAATTAGATCTGAGTAGAGATCCTCTCCACCGTAGCCAAGCCAAGTTGTGTAATATCCCCTTCCTCCACCACCACAGGACAACCCCCCCCCCCCCCCCCCCCCCCCCCCAAAAAAAAATAATATATATATGTATGTATATTGGATGTTTACCCTCAACATCATAACTTGCTAGACAATGTTAGTAAAACTAGCACTTAACTAAAAGGTACCTTTATAAGTATCTGAAACTACATGTATACCCTCACATATTTACTATTTGCATGTTTACCCTTATAAATTATTTCTTTTGCACATCTAGTCTTATTGAGTTAAGAATATTCAAGTCATTTCAACTTTAAAAATTCAATTCTTCATAGTGTTAGATGGCATGTTAACTGCAGGGTAAACATACAAAAAGAAATAACGTATAAGGGTATACACGTAGATGCACAATTTCAAATATTTATAAGAGAATATATGCAAAAGAAAAAAAAAACTATACATTCACACACATACATCCACAAACATGCCTACGAAAGTGCACACATGCATAGAAGCCCACTTTAAAGTCCAAGAATCCAGAGTGCAGTAAATGAAACTATGAAAAGATTTTTAACTGGGGACAATTGAATTGAGGGCATAAAATTAAGTTTTGCAAGCAAATTCTCATGAACATACAAGGAAGATGATGAATTATTAACATGGTGCATTTAATGCCCAAGGAAAATAACAAAGATCGGAAAATGCAGCAGAAATTTCTGGACCCGGACTAAAGCAATTTCTTAATAAAGCACACATGCTAAGAGCAGAGGTTCTCAAACAGAATATTAGCATCCAGATTTCAAATTGAATCATGCTCATCACTATCATAAGCTAATTTTTTGCTTCTTTGTTTGTTTTCCTTGATCATGATTGTTTTGTTGAAGTACCCTATGGCAGTTTTCACTGGTTGTAAATCATTGTAGCTGATATATGTTTACCATCAAGGGAAAACTAAGGGGCCAACAAGAAGTCCATCCATCATCAGATTTTATTTAGAAAATAAAATCAGGATGATTCCATTTTTTATTTGAAGACTGCTAAGAACAATATGCCACAAA
Organism: Calamus simplicifolius; assembly: GCA_900491605.1. Lineage (NCBI taxonomy): Eukaryota > Viridiplantae > Streptophyta > Magnoliopsida > Arecales > Arecaceae > Calamus > Calamus simplicifolius. The sequence continues at coordinate 1,703,157 of UESW01003886.1, read as the reverse complement.
AAGCTGGAGCTGCCTATTCTATTAAGTATCTAAGATATAGTTCACTTTCTTGGCTTCTATACCTAGATTTCTTTTCTTTAAATAACAATGCAGCAGATTCATACAAGAATAATTTAGAAAACCATACATTAAGTTCTGAAAGTTGTAAAAATCTTGATTTTATGGCCATAAAATATGAAGTTCCCTACTAGAAGCACTTGAGAATTTAGAACATGTACCTCTGCAACAAATTCACCTTGGCAGTTGGAATTGGCGGCTGACATTTCCTTCAATTCAAAAAAACTGTCAATTCCAGCATCATCAAAAAGCTGTTCAGCATTACTACGAGATGCACCAAATAATTCTTCATAATTCTCAAAAGTCAAGTCAACATCATCCACGTTGAAATCTTCATAGAAGTCATCTTTGCAGATAAGATCTTTGGTCCCAGCAGAGCATAGCTGCAATATTGAATCATAGAGCAATTCAGCACTTAGCAACCGCATAGGAAGCAAACAATTCTTTAAATAAACCCATAAATTTTTCAGAACAGCATTATGCTTTGTTGTTTTAAATAATTGTCCTTAACTTTTAGGCAGTCAAAAATGATGACTTAGATGAGTTTGAAAAATATTTTCATTTTCTGGACTTGTCCATAAATGCGCTTATCAAACTGCTATATACGATGTCCTGTTTTGCTAGGCTCAGCTGAAAGGGGAAAGGGAACATTCAAGTTGCTTAGTAAGATCCAATTTGGGATTGAGGGGGCACTCATGACTCACTTCGTAGAAGGCTCGGATGAAATTTGTTGCAGCAAACATGTACAAAACTGCAGCAAAAACTCATAACAGACCTTCATGAACCAGCAGGCAATACGCAAGTGTGAACAGACCCACATAGAGTAGAAAGTACTATTACAAAGCATGCTCGGTAAACAACCGTACTTTTCAAGAAACAAATAAATCTCAAAAGATACCTCATATACAATAAGATAAAGAAAATACAAAATAAGAATTTTATTAAAAAATGTGCATAAGGTGTTCGAAAGGTGGAATAGGAAAGGATTTGAAAATAGCATGCGTTTATATAAAAAAAAACTTACATTAGAATGCACATCCATAAATAATCATACAAATGTATAGACATAAAAACAAACAGACATCAAATACCTACATCTACACATAATAATTGACTGATCATTCATTAAAATCAAAACTGAAATTAGCGCTTTCAACAAAAGATGATGTGACTGATTGAACAATGTCAATAATTATAAAGTGACACTTCTGTACATTGGAGATGCAGTCAGAAGGTATGATATGTTGTATTTAATAATACACACCACAATAAAACAACATCTAAGTGACAGAAGTCAGAAACACTGATTGTTTGGTGGTAGATGATGGGTATTTCAAAGCGTTCATGCACCTTAGGAGTAGTTGAATCCACTGAACCTGCTGGCTGATCTGTACTGCATATCATAGGATTCACTGCGGATGTTGAAGATGAACCAATCCAATGATTGAGCTTATTAACAGAATTCATACCATTCATCTTGCCTGCGCTAGCTATATCTATGCTACTTCTGTTCTCTGGGGCTCCCCAGAAGTTACTGACACTGTTCTCATTGATGCTCATCAAGCCCATCCCCTGTTCACAGTTAGAATCTGCCATGGGAGGAAACTCCGGAACAAAGGACCAAATTCTCGAAAGTTCTGCTGCTGATGGGCATCCTGAGTAGCAGTTGATTGTCTGCCTTTTATGACATGAAGTCGAACCACCATGTCCATTCCAATCACAGTTTTGGCAAAGTGAAACATTTTCTTCAATACATCTAACTATGGCTGGTTGTGTAATGCATCTATCGCATAGAAGAGTGCGAGAGTGACGTCTAGAGAGTGCATTTGCAGAATGAACATTGCGGTCACATGATAAGCATAAGCAAGCAGCATCAGATCTGCAGTACACCATAGATCTTTGCTCCCCACAGAAATCACAAAGAGGACTCATGCTTCCTTTCCTGGAACCAGATGAGTGACCAAGTCAGCAGTAATATTCTTTGTTTTGCTATAGAAAAGTCCTCAACCTACACCACAGCCTTCTATATTAAGCTTATTCAGCATCAAAACCAATAGCAGTTCCTGCAACTTTCAAATACCGTCAGAGGGACATTAGATCGTCTGACTGAATGAACAGTGGTGTGCATGTAACCAAAAGAAAAAAGGGGCATTTTACACAATAAAAATAATGAAAGAAATCTAGATGCAAAGGTATATATACTGAACTCTTTCAACATCAAAAGAATATAACCTCTCCGAGCAATCACCTCAGATTCGCAAAAAGCAGAGTAAATCAAAGATGGATGAATCTCACCATAAACAGTACATATTTGCTATTCATAGTTATTGATTATAAGGAACGGGCATAGATGCAGCTCTAATTTCTTATATGTCCAGCTTACGCAATTGCTTAGCCGAGTCCATATCGTATTTCAATAAAATATTCCAGCTAATGGAGTCATAAGCCAATGGACTCTCCCAATTTGCCGCCTTACCTTATAAAATTCTTAAAGAGTAACATAAAATAAGTGCTGCGAAGCTTAGAACCTTCGAATTCCACAGGAATTTAAAAGAGTGTTGCTTAGTTCAAATTCATTTAAATGGCCTCTAGAACATAAGCCAAAAACAAAAGTTAATACCGTCAGCTTCCAGGAGTGCTACGGCCCCCAAAATCTCTCATAAAACATATTAAATCTCCAAAACATTTCCAGTGCATCTCATAGACTCGTGCCAGAGGAATTACTTATATTCGCAGAAGGATCTTTGCATTAACTGATTTAAATAAAAAAAAAGATGCTGAAAAAAATCTAAACAAGATCTTTTCCAAAAATTCCACCCGAGTTCCATCAAAAGTAACCATGCTGTTATGAAAAAGAAGAGATAAACTAAAAAAGGGAAAACAAAGATGAAACGATCTAAAATTATAAAAACAAAAAAGTTTCAAAAAATCATTTTCGCAAAGATTTATCTAAAACACTTTATAATCGCTCATCGAAAAAAAACAAAACAAAACAAAAAGGAGAATAGAAAACCACTTCAAATTCTATATTCACACTCAAAATCCATATCCAAATCCAAACAACCAATATTGCAAGAATTACGTACCGATACCGATAGATCGCTGTTTAAAGGAAGCTCCCTTTTCCCTTCTTCGTGCCAGTTCGGATTCAAACCCTAAGAGGGGACGAGAGGGATTCCGGGCTCCCTCTTGCAAAGCTACGAGGAGGAATCCAGACGGGAGACGGAGAGAGAGAGAGAGGAGGGGTGTGGGGGAGGGAGGGGTGAGATGAGGGTGGGGTTTGGTGGGGCCAAAAGAGCTCATGAAAAAGCTACGGAACCGGGTTTCGCTTTTCGGGGGCATTTCCGTGAATAAGGGAAAGAGTAAGGGGAGTTTGTGTTGGCGGGTCACCGGCCGGACACGAGATCTAAGTATCTAACGCCATGTTGAGACGTTAGGCGTCCAGTACGACTTTTTCCTTGCCCAGGCGAATCACCCGTTTGCCCCTCCCCGATCAGCTATAATGGGCCTGCGTCGGCCCAGACTCTGCTAACCTTTGATCCATCGGAAAAGTTTTGCTCCATCACCTTCAAGGTGCAGCAAGCGCATAACATGCATGAATTAGCCATGCATTCATATAATCATGCATGCCAAAGCTTAATAGATCTTAGTGCATACCATACATACAATGGCACCAATGTATGATTAATTCGTGCTTTCGATGCGCACTTGTTGCACCAAAGAACGGTACAACAAGTCTTTTTTTGGTCCATCATAAAAACTTACGCAAGCGCATGCCGGCTGTGCAAATTGGCTATCCGCTCATGCCAATGCATGTGCAGTATATGATAAGGTTCATTGGATCATCGCATATGCATGCGCGAACGGCAAATCCGTATGATCTATGTATGCTTACTGCATCGAAGTGCGATATAGCAAACTTTTTCTTGGTTCATCGGAGAGTGACGATGTTTTAGATAAAAATAACAATAATAACAATAATAATGCTTAAATTACTCAATCACTTGCAATAAATATAAACGCAAGCTCTTGTTAGGTAACCACAGCAAAAAAAGAAAAAAAGCTTTTGGGATCTCAACTAAGGCCATCCCATCTTTCCGAAAGAAAAAAATGCATTGAAATATCATGAGCTCCATCATTTAATTGGTTTCTCATACTAAAATTTCTGGATTGAATTGGAAGGGTTTTGGAAGCCCATAGGATTGAATTGCCAATTTAATTCACAGTAATTCAAGTGGCAATCCAGGTATGCCTTTAGTTGATCTAACAAGATTCATCAATTTTGATAATATCGAAATGCCATATTTATATCGTTCATGGTACTCTTATGAGGATGCTAAAAAGGTGCAACCTTAAACCTTAAAATGAAGAGTATGCTCAATAATTTCGAGCAAATAACCGAAAGCATTGTCAATATTTGTGCTCTTAATATTCAATTCCATTTTGCTATCTTAGTTATTTTGTTTATACTTCAATGTATGGATTGGTTCAATAAACCAAAACTCCGGCTTGCATTGATACCATGCCTCAATTGAGTACCAAAACTAGGTCGATACGAATCAATAGGGCTTGCCATGAGTAGTGTTAGTGATTGAAAATGTACACAACATACCCATATGCCCATAGGATTTCTCAAGTTGGAGATTCAACCTAAAGCCCTTGACTATAGCCAAGCTTAGTATTGATGAAAATTAAGGATCTTTAATTCCAATGAGGATTTGTAATTTTGGATGACACCAGATTCATCAAGCCTTGGCAATCTTAGGTAGATGGACCAGGGGCCCATTCAAAGCCCATGACCAGCTGACCGGGGTTAAGAAGGGACACCAACAGCTGCAAGCTAACAACGACAACTTTTCTCCGGAATAAACAACACGAAAAGAAAAAAAAAATAATAAATAACTCGGAAGTCGGAAGCGTATGAAAAACATTGGCAAATTCCTCAATTACACTTCTACCCCTCATCCGTGGAAGAAACGAAATTTATTATACCGTCAAAAAAGCAAGGAGGTGGCAGATCCCACCACGTGAAAGCAGGCTTATGCTCTCAAAGGTTCATCGCCGTGTAACAGGAACACGCTCATCAGCCACCATTCAATCGGTAGTCCTCTCCTCGGTGGACCCCGTTCGTGTTGCACGAGATTTCCCTCATCGCGCCTACATGAGACCTACAATTTCGCCGAGATTGATCAGCGAGGACCGTTGATCGCGCGGTCGCGATCCGGTCCACCAGCGGCGCTGCTGGAAGAGTCTGGCGCCGAAATTTTGTCACGTCACTCCGTTGCCAACTTTATGGGAAAAGTTGAAGGATCTTTAATCAACCTTCGGTGCATCATGGCCATTAGGTGAGCAAATTGTCGGGAAAATTGACGTTTCGCGTAGTGGACCACGACGCGTCATCATCCGGGTCCTCGTCGTTGCTGGGACCACGGCATCATCTGGCCTCCTCGTGATGCGAGCCCTTTCGCATCAAGAAATTATTTCGGCCTGATCGCTACCCTATCAGCAATCAAGACGTAAATTGACAGCCGCGACACCAGAACAAAGCCGTCCGATCGGAATCGCAAGGCTGGAGTGACATAAGTTGGAACCCGGGGGCGGGGGGAACGGTAATTTTAGTTAAATTCGGGGGGCATAACTATATCAGCGTTTCCGGAATCCGGACGGAGGGGAGCTTCTATTTGCACCACAAAAATTGTACTACGTGCTCTTTAATTCTTTTTTAATTTATTTTTAAAATTATCTTAGCAAAGATTTTTATTTTTTTTTAATTTCTCACTTTTTCTTTTTCTGATCGATCATCGGGGCATCAATCTTTCTCATTGACTTTTTTTTTTTTTTTTCCGATGCTTGAAGAGAAGGAGCGAAGTTCGAAGCAATCGAAAAAGAAGAGAAAGTTGGTCGAAGCGAACGGAAAGAAAGCAAAAATTTTAAGAATAATTTGAAAAAAAAAAGATTAAAGGCGATAAGGGCAATTTTTACTGTGCAAATAGGAGCTCACCCGAGGGAGGGAGGGGCCGCGGCCGGGCCACGTCGTCGGCAAGATTGGAAGGTGACGTCAGAGTCACTGGAGCTACGCCACTGCTCAGCTGGCAAGATTATCGCAACGCCCTGGGAAAAGTGCCCCCTCGGTGGCACTCGTGTCGTCGTGACGGGATTGTTCGTGTGGAGCCATGGGATAAGATTGCCAGCTGGTGGCCTCTGATTGGCTGGGCGGTGTAGTGGGAATCGAGCAGCAGACCACGTCGTGGTGGGAACAGTTGGAACAGTGATAGGTACCGCCCTTTTTAAAAAAATGCACTCCAGTTGTGTCTACTGAGGTAGGGAATCACTGTGGGATGGGGTGATGAATGATGCGCTCGAGCCCCATGTTGTACATGGTTAAACAGGATTCATGATGTTACCTTAAAACTGGGTACGTCCTTTTTGGTGAAATTAATGCAAAAGGGCGCGTGGGAGTATCATTCTAGAAGGCGGAGTTGGACGACGGAAAGTGGGGTAAAGTGGACATGTGATGATGTGATGCTACATAAAAATCGAAAGATAGTGTGACGCTAGCACACTCAATTTATTATCTTTATTTTCTATTTTCTAAAATATATTTGATAAGTAAAAAATATTTTTTTTATTTTTATTTCATTATAAACGATATTTTTAAAAATGAACCAAAAAAATTAAAAGGGATGGTGACAAATTCTGTGCTTTAGAGTTATATTTTTTAAATTTTATTTTTATTTTCATTCATCAAATATATATTTTTTTAATATTTTTATAAAAAAAATCAAAAAATCTCCGACCTTTTCTAAATGATTGTATGTGATGCTGCACGTGTCTCAACTACTTCTTAATAAAGCTTTTGGTTTCCCTAAATGCCATTCAAGTTTACTAGAATGTTGCAAATGTCTCCATAATGTTTAATTTATATTTTTATTTTTTATTTTTTTTATCCTTTAATCAAAGTTCCATGTTCCCTTAAGAATAAGCTACACGGAGAAATGTGTTCTCTTGGATAGAAATTAAAAATTAAAAATTATATATAATAATTTTACCATTTGATGTCCAATAAATAGCTTACTACGCTTCTATGAAATAGAAATTATATGTTATCACAATGATCTCTTTAACATTAGAATGGTTTTGAGCTCCTTCGATTTATTTAAATATTATGGCATATATTTAAATTTATATATTAATTTTTATTTAAAACATAGATCTTACAAGCTAAGTAGGTCATAATTTGAAAATACTATTGTTGTTTTTTATTAAGATCCATTATTGCCTATTATAATAACTTTTATAATAGCCATTATTTTTAATACTAAACTAATTAAAAAAGCATATATTTTTAACAAATAATGCGAGCAAAAGGGTACAAATTTTTATTAAAATGGCCGTTATCATTTCAAAATTAGCTCAGCAAATTATAGTGCATTTCATTGTAATGATAATCAATGCATAGAAAAGAAAAATTAGCACAAAAACCTCGATATATAAAGACAAAATACTAGTTCTAAATTTAATATTACTAGATATTTTATTTAAATTGAATCCTATTTTCAAAATGTATATTCCATTGAATTCAAAAGTTAAGTCCTTTATATATATATATATAATTAAAAAAATTATACCTATTTTAGTTGGATTGGCTACGATAATATGGGTTATACATTTTAAACTATGTTTTGCACTTTCATTTGTTCAAACAATATGTATCTCTTCTCTTTGCTATATTTTTAAGTAAAATAAATGAATTATAGTTGAATACAAAATACAAGAGCTTAAATTTGCATATACCAACAAGACAACATGCCAAGTTAAATTTTGACCAATATTTTAGAGTGCTATGATATATTTATTATCATATTGCATTTAATATATAAATAATATTTGCATATACTGCAATTCTATTCAATTCTTGGGTGATTGAGAATTGATGGTATTTACAAATAGTGTTAGAAGATTAGTATTGATAACCTATTGATAGTAATGGCATGAATTTAAATTGTTAATCACATCTGTTTATGGTCCATAGAAAATAGACTAAGCTCTTCTTTCTAGATCATTTAATTAGAAATTTAAAAATACAAATTACATGAAAGAAATCCAATAGTAGTGAATACAACCAAAAAATGTTTCTTGAAAAGTTAGGATTATCATATGCATATCCTGTAACAACATTATTTATTGGTAAATAAGAATCGTTGTTCCCTACAAGAGTAAAATATTTGGAGTTTTTATTATTTTATAATTTTTTTGAGAAATTATTATTTTGGAATGTTAATGTTGTCCAAGTTTTAGGCCCAAACTCTAGCCCTTCAAATAATTTATATCATATTTATCCATTAAAGCATAAACATGTCAAAGTTGATAACCAGGTAAAGATGCGGACCTAATAACTGTCATGATCAAGATTGATAATTATTATAGGTAATATTATTCTAATATATATTAATAATTAATGACTAATAATAATCATTATAATATATTATTAAATTACATAATAACACTATTGAAATAGTATACATTAAAGTATATTTTTATATTATTGCATAATATTAGTATTAATAGCTAAAAATATTAAATATTATATGTTTAAAAAATTGTATAGATTGTTATATTATTACAAAATTATATAATTATAAATAGTTTTATATTATCATATAATATTGTTATTATTATAATTATTAATATTTGTTAGATGAGTGCCCTACAAAGTCAATTTTTGGCTTACACATTGTATTTTATTTCAGAACTTTCATTGTACATAATTATGTTCATATTAATAAAATTGGGCATTTTTTATACAAGTTGATGTGTCATATATTATCTTTGGGTTGATGGATAATGACGTGTGATGACACACGACCGCAGACGTGGAGCGCCGCGAGACCTGATCTGGCTGCTGACGAGATTCTCGGGCAGCCGAACGACCTGCAAGAAGTCCCAAAATCGAAGAGGTTCTTCGGTGGGGACCCTCCAACGCCCAAGTCAGTGATCGAGGTCACAGCCGAAGAAGAGCTCGAAAGAGCCCTTTTAGGTCCAAAGAACCCTCAGAGGTAGAGTTGCTCTAGGTGAAAAAGTGAGAGAGTGCTTATGTTAGCATACCTAAATCTCTTGTGGACTTACCCTTTTATAGGCCATTGAAATTTGCATGGGTTTGGGCGCATGACATTCTGCGAGGAGGGAATATCTGCGGGACACGTGGGGGTTACGTGAGCTTGGGATGGTTGGTGGGTCCTGTCCCATCAGAGAGGAAAGGCCAACGGTTGGTGAGCCAAGTCCCATCAGTCGGTGGAATCGGCTGGTAGGTGGGCCTGGTCCCATCAACAGCATGGTCAGAAGATGCCAGTCTAAGCGGGTCAGATGATTGGTGGTTTTGGCAGGCGCAGGGCCGACCTGAAGAGGTCGGGGCCGCCACGGCACATCTTGGAGAAGCCAGGGCAGACGGGGCCGACCTGAAGAGGTCGGGGCCGCCACGACATACCTTGGAGAAGCCGGGGCCATCGGGGCCGACCTGAAGAGGTCGGGGCCACCACGGCACATCTTGGTTAAGCCAGGGCGGACGGGGCCGACCTAAAGCGATCTGGGCCGCCATAGCACACCTTGGAGAAGCCGGGGCTGTCGGGGCTGACCTGAAGAGGTTGGGGCCGTCACGGCACATCTTGGAGAAACCGGGGTGGACGGGGCCGATCTGGAGAGGTCAGGGCCGCCACGGCATATCTTGGAGAAGCCGGGGCCAACCTGAAGAGGTCGGGGCTGCCCCGGCACGTCTTGGAGAAGCCGGGGCGGACGGGGCCGACCTGGGGAAGTCAGGGCCGCCACGGCACGTCTTGGAGAAGCCGGGATTGCCGGAGCTGACCTGAAGAGGTCGGGGCTGCCACGGCACATCTTAGAGAAGCCGGGGCGAATGGGGCTAACCTGGGAAGTCGAGGCCGTCACGGCACGTCTTGGAGAAGCCGGGGCCAACGGGGCCATGATTGTGCCACATGGTTGATTTTGCCATGATTACCCCTGTGGCTTTATTGGCTACATCACTGGTCACATCAGATGCTCCCCCGCTCCTGAGCGCTAAGGGCCACGCGCCAGTCACCCTTTGGACGAAAGGAGCGCAAAAATTCAAAGGCTATGACAACTGACTTTAGGCGCTTTAAATGGCGGGCAAATCAGCGCGCCATCCCGGAGCGACGTCGCCTCGAAGATCTTCCGTAATCATGCGGTAGGTGGGCGCTGATGTCGGTCCCGGGCGATTTGAGGGGGTGCTCCTCGAAGGATGGGAGAAAGGTAGGAGTCATCATTGCTGCTCCGTTCTTCAAGCATTACTATTGGCCGGAGACTCCGCTCTTTAGTAGAATCGAGGCGGGGCGCCTCGATTGTGGACAAAATGGCCGGCGCTTTGGGATGCGGTGTAATAGGCGAGGGCCACGTGGCTGATCCTGTGGCAGAGCGATTTGAAATTGGGGTATAAAAGGCACCTCCCAGGCCTGGGAGAGAGTTTTATACTGCCATTGCCCTCCTGCCTTCTTCCCTCTCGAGCTTCCTTGCAACCCAAGACCTTCAACCTTTGTCTTCTTAACAAATTCCCAGGTTAGTTTCCATTTTTTACCTTAAACCTTTGATCCATGGACCGTAAAGCCATTAAAGAGGGTAAGAAACCAGTAGTAGACCCGTCCTCTTCCCCGGTGAGAGCAGTTCCCATTTCTTTCTGCCGCCCAGCATCCCCTCCGGTAACTAGCCTTGACCCGGCCGGGCCGGGGGGGATTGCATCCACCATAACTCCCAAAGAGGTAGAGGCCATTAGGACTACGTATAAGGTCCCAGACTTCATCCGTTTGTCCGCGCCAGGCCCCGAAAATAGAGTGAACTCCATCCTCCCGGGATGGGTTGCTCTGTACGAGGAGTTTTTTAGGTGCGGATTACGGCTTCCTTTCCATCCCTTCTTCCTGAACCTTTTGAATAGGTATAGGTTAGTACCGGCGCAGTTGACTCCGAACTCGATTCGGATCTTCTGCGCCTTCATCATCCTTTGCCATTTCCAGGGGTCCGTGGCCAGCTTGTCCTTATTCCGGGCTCTTTACAAACTCCGCCGTCAGGGTGAGAGGGCCTGATGGGTGTTTACCGCCAGGCCGGGTAGGGCTCTCCCATTGGGTCTTCCGTCCAAAATTAGGGGGTGAAAGTCTTGGTTTCTTTTTGCCCATATAGAGGGAGTGAGGACTGAATGGGGGGAACCGGATGTTAGCTCCAATGAAAATTCTGTCGTAAGTGATAAGGATGAGGAGCTCTTCCGCCATTTCTCTAACTCCCAGATCCCTTCTTACAAGGACCTCCTGTCCAAGGAGAACTTGTACGAGGCTGAGTTGGCTCCGGCAGTCGGTGAGCACAGAAATCCTTCCTTCTTGCCCTCGGCCGGACGTGGCTTTTACCCATTTTGTAGAAATTTTTCCTTTTCTTCTTTTTCTTCTTTTCTTGCTTTTGCATACTAACCTTTATTTTTTATGCAGCCATGAAGTTTTCTGCAGAGAAATTTGAGGCTCTCACGCGCCAAAAGTAACGGGCGACCAACGAGCAGGTGAGGCCAGCCAAGAGGGCGTGAAGGGGAGCTCGCGCTGAACCGGCCGAGACACCTGAAGCCCCTCCAGTTCGGGCATCTGTGGAGGAGCTAGTTAAGGAGGCACCGGCCGAAGGAGTAGTCCCCGGGCCAGCCGGGGCCGAGACGGAGGAGGGGGAGATCCTGGCCACCACCGAGGCAGCCGTGGTAGTTTTGGATCTCGAAGAGAAAGTCCCTACCGCTGCCGACTTGGTCGAGGCGGGCAGGTGGCGATTGTTAGAAGCTCTCTGGCTCCCATCGAGCCGAAGACGGAGAGAGCGCCTCCCACGGCCGGAGAAGGGGAGGCTGCCACTGGGAGCCCAAGGGCCGGGGCGACGAGGTCCAGCGAGCATCAGGCCGAGAAGGGGAGTTCATTTCGGCAATCCAAGCACCGACCAGCACAGCGGCCACCGATCGAGCCGCTGGGGGGCCAGCAAGGCCGGCGCCCAGGCTGCTTACAATAAAAGATGCCGGGTGGGCCGCCGCCTTGCTATCGAGGGCGCGGACCTCGGCGACTGAGGAGATAGGGCGGCAGTCCCACGCCGCCCTCCTTGACATGGTCATAATCAATGTGCTTCAGGTAACCCTTCGAATATAATCTCCTTTTAGCATACTTTAGTTGATCTGTGGCTAATGGGCTCACTTGGTGCAGTTGGCCCACGGGGCCTTGGCCCTCCGTGCGGCGGTAACTCATACAGGGGAGGCCCTTGCGCTCACTATTGGGCGGGCCAACAAGTACAAGGAGCAGGCCCGCGCGCTGTCCGAAAAGCTGACTCGGCAGCAGGAGGAGGCCAAGGCCCGAGAGGAGGACCTTGGCGGCCAGTTGAAGGAAGCAGAGCACCGAGCCGAAGTCGAGAGTGGCCGGGCTTCCACGGCCGTGACCCAGCTGTCCCTGGTCTCGTCTAGGCTGGACTCGGCCAAAGCCGAAATAGAGGGGCTATATCACCAGCTCCAGCACGCGGAAGGCCGGGCTGACGCGGCGGCGGATGAGGCTTGTGCAGCGATGGAGAGAGCTGCCGCAGTAGAGGCAGCAACGGTCGATGCCGGGCACGAGCGGGCCGAGGCGAAGGCCCATGCTCATGAGGCTAGAGCCCGCGCCGAGGAGGCGGAGAATAAGGCCTGGAAAGCCGAGGCACATGCCAAGGAGGATGAGGCCAACGTCAAAACACGGGTCCTGGAGGTCGAGGCTGGGGTGGAGATGCAGATCCGGGAGATCAAGGCCAAGGTGGAGGCGCAAATCCAGGAGACCGAGGCCAGAGTGACCCAAGCCGTCGCCGATTTTAAGGCCTCGACGGAGTTCGAACATGAGGTTTTGGAGGCCAGCTTCGACGCCTATACAAAGGGCTTTGAATTTTGCAAGGAGAAAGTGTCCGTGATCCCCAATATCAGCAGCTCCGACCTCGAAAAGATTCAGCCTAGGGGTCCTGGCGATGAGGAGACGACGGAGGAGGAAGAGGCCGGAGAGGAGCCGGGGCCGAATGGGCCTTAGGAAATTTTGTATTTTTCTTCTTCCCTTGTACCCTACTCTGGGTCGAATTTTGTAACAATTATAAAGCAATTAATGAAAAGAAAACCATTTTCTGAATGTTTTGTTCCCCCATTGTAAGGCATCACGCGTGTTGAAAGTGGCGCAGCAGATCCTGGTACTCATATCTGGTGGTGTCCAAATAGGTTCAAAGGAGTTCGCACTGCTGAATAGACTTGTAGGTAGTTGAGGTAACTTAACGCCGGCCGCAGTCGTTTAGGCCTTTTAAGCTTTCTCTTTGTTGTCTATCTCTGTTGCAGCTGAACGCACGGTAAACTTGCGAACTTAGGAGTCCGCTTGAATGGGCGCGGAGCCATTGAACTTATGGGGGTACCTCAGTGATTAATTCTGAAGGCTGCACCGACGGGCAAAGTCCACCGAGGGCGGTGTGAAACTGGACGACGCCTTTCTAGTCAAGGTGTCGTCAGACTGTTACGATGTATCGAGATTGAGTTTGATGGGAAGAGTCGAGCAAGGCCAACTAGGGTGAGACCAGAGCGCGAGCTCGAGGCTGGTGCTGGGGTGGCAATTTGAGGCCGGTGCCGGGGCGAACGTCTAGCTCTTTTAGATACTGCTGAGATAGAATCATGGCTGCCAGAAGCCTCCTGAGCCTTGGAGGGCGATCTAAGGGTTGAGAGTCATCGGGTTCCTTTTGAACCGCCTTGGGGGTTTAAGAACCGCTGCGAGGGGCAACTCGATCGGTTACGGAGCCTTAGGGACTTGAATGACTCAGGGGCACCGCCGTGCCGGGGCCAAGTGGTGTCCCATGGGCCGCGATGCTGGCGAGATCCTTTTGAACCATCTCGGAGGTTTAAGAACCGCTGCGAGGGGCGACTCGACTGGTTACGAAGCCTTAGGGACTTGAACGACTCGGGAGCACCGCCGTGCCGGGGCCGAGTGGTGTCTTATGGGCCGCGATGCTGGCGAGGTCCTTTTGAACCACCTCGGGGGTTTAAGAACTGTTGAGAGGGGTGACTCGACCGGTTATGGAGCCTTAGGGACTTGAACGACTCGGGGGCTCCGCCGTGTCGGGGCCGAGTGGTGTCCCATGGGCCACAATGCCGGCGAGGTCCTTTTGAACCTCCTCGGGGGTTTAAGAACTGCTGCGAGAGGCAATTCGACTAGTTACAGAGCCTTAGGGACTTAAACGACTCGGAGACACCGCCGTGCCGGGGCCGAGTGGTGTCCCATGGGCCGCAATACCGGTGAGGTCCTTTTGAATCGCCTTGGGGGTTTAAGAACCGCTGCGAAAGGTGACTCGACCGGTTACAGAGGCTAGGGACTTGAACGACTCGGGGGCTCCACCGTGCCGAGGCCGAGTGGTGTCCCATGGGCCGTGATGCCGGCGAGGTCCTTTTGAACCACCTCGGGGGTTTAAGAACCGCTGCGAGGGGTGACTCGACCGGTTACGGAGCCTTAAGGACTTGAACAACTCGGGAGCACCGCCGTGCCGAGGCCGAGTAGTGTCCCATGGGCCGCGATGCCGGCGAGATCCTTTTGAACCGCCTCGGGAGTTTAAGAACCGCTGTAAGGGGTGACTCGATCGGTTACGGAGCCTTAGGGACTTGAACGACTCGGGGGGCACCGCCGTTCTGGGGTCGAGTAGTGTCCCATGGGCCGCGATATTGGCGAGGTCCTTTTGAACCACCTTAGGGGTTTAAGAACCGCTGCGAGGGGCGACTCGACTGGTTACAGAGCCTTATGGACTTGAACGACTTGGGGGCACCGCCATGCCAATGCCGAGTGGTGTCCCATGGGCCGCGATGCCGGCGAGGTCCTTTTGTGAGATCTGTCCCTTGGATGCAGGGAGAAACGACTTCGGTGTTGAAGAAGGTCCTTTATTGCTCACATCATGAAGGGATACATTATTGATAATATCGACGGAGGTTGTCTGTATTCCAGGTACGCGGGATAGGTCGGCCATCGAGTTCTTCAATTCGGTACGCTCCTTGATGGAGCGCCTCGGTGACGTGATAAGGACCTTCCTAATTGGCGGACAGCTTGCCCCCCTTCGTTGGCTTGGACACCTCGGCCTTTCTCAGAACCAGATCTCTAGGGCGAAATACTTTGGGATGGACTCGGGTGTTATAATACTTGGTTGTCCGCTGGTAGAAAGCGGCCATACGCAATAGCGCCCGATCATGCATTTCATCAATGAAGTCGAGGTTTGCCCTCAACTGGGTGGAGTTGTCTTCCTGGTCGTAGGATTCCACACGCGGGCTTGGCAGTCCGATCTCTACGAGGATGACCGCCTCAGACCCAAAAGTTAGACTGAACGGGGTCTCGCTTGTCGGAGCTCTTGGGGTAGTGTGGTAGGTCCATAATACACTAGGGAGCTCTTCTACCCATCGACCTTTGGATCCATCCAGCCGAGTTCTGAGTCCTCTAAGGATGTGCGGTTCATGACCTTACCCTCCCCATTGGTTTGGGGGTGGCCGACAGAGGTAAATCGGTGGCGGATGCTCAACTCGTCACAGAAGGTCTTGAATGTGGCATTATCAAACTGGCGATCGTTGTCGGTGACAAAGTGTGAGGTAGGCTGAAGCGACATATCACCGACTTCCTAAAGAAGGCTTTGACCTTGCTCTCAGTGATTTTGGCTAGCGCCTCGACCTCAACCTACTTGGTGAAGTAGTCGATGGCAACAATTAGGAACTTCCGCTGCCCCGGAGCCGGGAGGAATGGTCCAAGTATGTCCATCCCCCACTGGGCAAAGGGCCATGGGGCCGAGAGTGGATTTAGAGGAATAAAGGGTTGGTGTTGGATGTGCGCATGACGCTGGCAGCCATCACACTTCTGAACTAACCTAGCCGCATCCTCCCTCATAGTGAGCCAGAAGTACCCTTGCCGGAGGGCCTTATAGGCTAAGGACCTGCCCCCCAGGTGGTTCCTACAGATGCCTTCATGGATTTCTCTGAGGACATAATTGGCATCGGCAGGTCCCACGCACTTGAGCAGGGGATAAGAAAATAATCTTCTGTATAAATGTATGTTTACGATGACGAATTTGGAGGCCCTCTGCTTAAGCAATCTGGATTCATTGCGATCATCGGGGAGGGTGTCGTCTGTGAGATAGTGGATGTAGGCATCCATCCACGTCGGCTCTTGGGTAAGAGGAAGGATTTCCTCACTGTCTTCTATGCTGGGTCTTTCTAGGTGCTCGACGAAGGCGTCCCTTGTGATGCTGTCGGTGGAGGTAGCCAGGCGGGAAAGGGTGTCGACCTTGGCATTCTCGCTCCGGGGAATATAGCTGATACTGAAGTAAGAGAGTAGAGAAACTATGGATTGGACCTTGTCTAGGTACCGGGTCATGGTGGAATCACATGCCTCATACTCCCCGTTGATCTGCCCGGAGACAAGTTGCGAGTCAGTGAAAGCTCTGAGGCACCTTATTCCAAATTTTTGAGCAAGCTTTAGTCCTGCCAATAAGGCCTCGTACTTGGTTTGATTGTTGGTGGCTTCGAACAAAAATCGGAGGGCGCATTCTACCATCTCACCGTCAAGGCCCGCAAGAATGAGGCCAGCACCGCTTCCTTGGGAATTTGAGGCACCATCCACATGGAGGATCCAAGACTCCCCATCGTCCTTTGGCTTGGCAACAGGTTGCTCCACAGGAGCCTCCTCGATTGGCTTCTCAGCCCAAGTGCACTCGACCAGAAAGTCGGCCAGGACCTGGGACTTCAAGGCGGGTCGAGCTTGAAAAGAGAGATCGAACTCTCCCAACTTGATGGCCCATTTGGCGAGTTGGCCTGATGTGTCTAGGCAAGCCAGGATGGCTCGAAGGGGTTGGTCCGTGAGCACCACAATGGGATGGGCTTGAAAGTATGGGCAGAGATGTCGGGCGGAGACGATCAAGGCGAAGATAATTTTTTCTGTCCTGGAGTACCTGACCTCCGCATCGTGGAGTACCTTGCTCACGTAATATACAGGCCTCTAGGTCCCGTCAGCATCGAGATGCACCAAGACTGAGCTAACGGCTTCTGGAGAGGTGGCGAGGTAGAAAAAAAGACTCTTCCCGTCCCTTGGCTTAGACAAGAGCGGTGGGGATAGAAACGCCTTTAGCCCATCGAAGGCCTCCTGGCAGTCGCCCGTCCACTCGAAGCTGTTCACCTTCTGCAGGGCTTTAAAGAAGGGTAAGCATCGCTCGGCTGACTTGAAGAGAAAACGGCTTAAAGCTGCCACCCTTCTGGTAAGTCGCTGCACCTCCTTCTTGCTAAACGGCGGCCTCATATCGAGGATAGCACTGATCTTCTCAGGGTTCATCTCAATCCCTCGCTGGGTCACCATGAATCCTAAGAACTTGCCCGTTGTAATGCCGAAGGCACATTTCTTAGGATTCAGCTTGACCTGGAAGCGGTGGAGGTTGTTGAAGGTTTCTTCTAGATCGGAGATGTGGTTGGAAGCAAGGGTGCTTTTCGTCAGCATGTCATCCACATAGATCTGCATGTTCTGGCCCAGCTGGTCTTGGAAGACTTTATTCATCAACCTTTGATAAGTCGCTCCCGCATTTTGAGGCCGAAGGGCATCACCTTATAACAATAAATGCCTTATCTGTCACGAAGGATGTGTATTCCTCGTCACTCAGGTCCATCTTTATTTGATTATACCTGGAGAAGGCATCCATGAAGCTAAGAAGTTCATGGCCGAGGTGGAATCCACCAGCTGGTCGATCCGGGGCAGAGGAAAACTATCTTCGGACATGCCTTATTCAAGTCAGTGAAGTCGATGCAGATCCTTCAGCTTCTGTTCACCTTTCGCACCATGACCACATTGGCCAGCCAACTGGGATAGTGTGCCTCTTGGATATGGCCGGCGGTGAGCAGCTTGTTGACTTCTTCGTCAATGGCCTTCTGTCATTCAGGAGCAAAGCTCCTCTTCCTTTGCGGATCGGACGGTACTTCGAATCGATGTTCAGCTTATGGGTGATCACCTCCGGAGGAATACTAGGCTTGTCAGACGTCGACCAAGCGAACACGTCCGAGCTGGCCCAAAAAGGTCAAGAGGCGGTCACGGTCTTCTGGGGGAGGAGTCCACCGATGCGCACGGTCCTTGTTGGGTCATCTCCTAGAGGAAAAGTTAAGAGCCTCTCGGCCAGTTCTCCCCCTTTACTGGACTCCCTGGGGTCGGGCGCCTCTGGGACCGACTCGGCTTCCAGAGGACTTGACGCTGCATGATAGCAAGGCAGGACTGAGCTGACCTCACCTCTCATTTTCCATCCTTCACTAGTAGGGAACTGCACCAACAAGTGCTTGTGGAGATGACCGCATCCAATAAATTTAAGCCTGGGCGGCCGAGGATGGCATTGTATGCCAAGGTACTCGACGACCAGGAACTTCATGATAACTGTGTTTGGCATGATGGAGTCCGGTCGTCACTGGCAAGGAGATTTCCCTCAACCCTTACTGAATCCCCTGTGAATCCGACTAAAGGGGTCGCTACGGGCCGAAGAGAGTCAAGAGATAATCCATCCTAACAAATGCATCGTAGGTAAGGATGTCGGCCAAACTGCCACTATCAACTAATATCCTTTTTACAAAGTGTTTGGCGATCATCGAGACAACATAACCTTCATTATTTACATTGTCAACATTGCTGATCCCCCCTAAAATACATCACCCGACGCCTCCTCACCTCTCGGACGTTTAGATGAAGAAGCCACTCCCCAAGACAGCATTCCAACCGTCCGCTCCGTGGGGGTGTTATCGACAGTGGCCTGAGTGGACGATGGTCCCATGAGTGCCGGCAGCGGTTGTGGCGCCTTCTAGACATACTTTCTGAGGTAGCCCCATCAGATAAAATCTTTGATGGTGCGCTTCAGGTTGTAGCAACTGTCGATGTCGTGGCCGTAGTCTCAGTGGAAGCGGCAATTGAAGGGAGAAACAATCTTCGAGGCATGCATGTTTTATAAAATTGATAACAATTATCAATACGGAAATTTAAAGATTACATGCTAATCTATCTAACATGCATCAAGATCATATCTTTGCCTTGTATATAGGATCGATTGATCCAAAATATGCATATAAATAAAACTATCAAGATCACGTCTTAATCTTCAAGGCAAGAAGTCATACTTCTTATCTTGAAGCATGCCTTAAGATCTAGGGATCATATCACTTACCTTAAAGGCAATGGTAAATCCTTTTATGCTCTACAGCCGTTCAATCATCCGGCCTCTAGTATCGTCCACGCGAAGCCCCGAATGATCGGATTCTCGGGAGTGCTAGCTCGTAGAAAACGACTTCGCTGATCTTGAATCCTTCCACTTGAATTCCTCTTCTAGGATCCTCCACACTTCCATTAGCACCAGAATCACCAGGATTTTCTATTCTAATTCTTTAGAAAATTAATTCACGACATATCGTGTGTTATTTTTTTTTTCTTCTTAGCAATCTGGTGAGGGATGTCCTCTATTTATAGTCTCTTTTAGCTAGCCCATTAAATTCTAACATTTAGAATTCCACCGCTTGGCAAAAACCAAAGAGACGCCGAACCGTAGCGCTTGGTTAATTCCGACGTTCGGTAAAAAACTAAAGAGTCGTCGAACCGTAGCGCTTGGTTAATTTCGACGTTCGATAAAAACCAAAGAGTTGTCGAACCGTAGCGCTTGGTTAATACAAAGAGGTGCATTTATTCCATATAAATTCTAACACTTTAGAATTCCGACGGAATTGTTTGGAGAAGATTAATGCAAGACATTAAATTCTATATGTGAATTTAATCTCTCAGACTTATGCCAGAGGTTTGGGTTTAGTTTTTGGTTTAAGCTAATCTAAATTTATTGGACTGAACCCACATAGATCATGGTCCTAGCCCAAATCAAATTTGGCTAGTCCTGAATCTATTTAAATCCAAATCAAGTCTAATTTTAAATCAATATTTGAAATTGACTAGTCCTTCTAATAGGCTTAAACCAAATTGAATCTTATTCAATTGTACTTAACCCAATTGGGATAATTCAATCAATCAAATTGATTAATTAAATCATATACGATTCTCAATCGTTGATCAGCATACAGATCATCCTAGGAAACTTCTATGCGTGTGACTCTCTAGGTTCGAACCTAAGCCGATAGCATAGAAACAACTTTCTATACTAATCGATGTGCCCATCTAGCAATGGAACCCGACGTCCGGATAGATCGAAGAGTTGCCGAGCAAACTTCAAGAACCCCAAGAAATAGTTATCGTATAATTCATCCTCTTGACCACAAATGCTAAGGATGGCTTAAGAGCCTGTCAACTCTAAACAGCGAATCCATAAAGTGATTTCAATTTTAGTGATCATGTGACTTTCACATAAAGTGCCTTGGCCAAGGTCTTGCTAAATTGAAACACAAGCATTTCTCCTTTTAACGGGATATGTCAAATTCCATCTTGATCCACAACTGACTACTACAAGTACTTGACTGCACCCAGCAACCTTTCGTAGTTGGATTAAAAATCCAGGTGGTCCAGCACCTAAGTACAATGAGTTGCTTGTAAGCCACTGGTTGTGATCTTCAGGTCTGAAGGATGCTTATACCTATATCTTCTCGGATTAACTCTTAACAATAGAGTATCCAGAAATGAGTCACGTTCGGTGAAATGTACTCCTATACTTTCACCTGTATGTCATACCAGTGTCTCTACACTCCTTGGGTAAGAGGACAACCAACAAATATGATATACAACGTCCTATAATTGATAGTACTATGGCCCTGTCATAGTATATCATATGGTTGCGAACCTTTCTGAGGACCTTCAAAGATAAATCCTTCTTTATCGTGAAGGAAGATCCTAAGGGCTTCATTACAATCAGGAGTATTAAGAAGATGTTCTTGTAATGAATAAACTGCCAAATAACTTTTATTAATATATCAATTTATATATAATTTATTAGCCCAATCATCAAATGATTGGCTTTAGGATACAATTTCCAACAAACTCCCACTTAGCCTAAAGCCACTCATTACAGTATCTAATACCCATCTTCAACTTATAGTTGTCAAACTCCTTGATGCTAAGTGCTTTAGTAAATGGATCACCTAGGTTTTCCTTTTCATCAATATTCTGAAGATTTATGTCACCTCGGTCTACAATCTCTCGAATAAGATGAAACCGGCGCAGTATGTGCTTGGTGCGCTGATATGCTCGTGATTCCTTTGCTTGAGCTATGGCACCAGTACTATCACTGTACAATAGGATTGGTCCATCTATGGAAGGTGTCACTCCAAGCTCGAAGATGAACTTTTGCAGCCACACAGCTTCTTTCGCAGCATCTGATGCAGCGATGTACTTTGCCTCGCATACCGAATCTGCCACTGTATGTTGCTTGGAACTTTTCTGGCAAATAGCTCCACCATTCAGGATAAACACGAAACCCGATACACTTTTGCTATCATCATGATATGATTAGAAACTTGAATTAGTATATCCAACAAGTTTCAAATCAGACTCTCCATAGACTAACCACTGGTCCTTAGTATTTCTCAAATACTTAAGGATTATCTTAACAACTTGCTAGTATTTTTCTCCTGGATCAGATTGGTATCTACTCACTACTCCTAGTGAGTATGCCACATCTGGTCTTGTACATATCATGGTATACATAATCGATCCCACTGCCGAAGCATATGGAATTCGACTCATACGTTCTCTTTCATTAGGAGTTGTCGGACAATCCTTCTTAGAAAGATGAATTTCATGGCCTATCGGAAGATAGCCTTTCTTTGAATTCTCCATGCTAAACCTCTTTAGCACTGTGTCAATGTACGTAGATTGGGATAAACCAAGCATCCTCTTAGATCTATCTCTATAGATCTTTATCCCTAGGATGTATGATGCTTCTCCCAGATCTTTCATAGAGAATTGTGATGATAACCATGTCTTTATTCCTTGTAATGCAGGGATATCATTCCCGATTAAGAGAATATCATCCACATATAATACAAGAAATACAATAACGGAATCGTTAGCCCATTTATAAATGCAAGGTTCTTCTTTATTTTTAATAAAGCCATAAGATTTGATCACTTTATCAAATCGTATGTTCCAACTCCTAGATGCTTGCTTAAGTCCATAAATGGACTTCTGTAGCCTACACTTTAGACTCATCTTCAGATATAAAACCTTCAGGTTGTATCATATACATCTGTTCTTCTAAATCACCATTTAGAAAAGTGGTTTTAATATCCATCTGCCAAATCTTATAATCGAAGTGTGCTGCTATAGCTAGCATAATCCGAATGGATTTCAGCATTGCCACAGGAGAAAACGTTTCGTCATAGTCAATACCATAACATTGACGATACCCCTTAGCAACCAGACATGCTTTATAGGTCTCAACCTTTCCATCTGCGCCTCTTTTTCTCTTGAAAACCCACTTACACCCTATGGATTTTATCCCTTCGGGTGGATCAACTAATGTCCATACATTATTGTCCTTCATGGAGTCAAGTTCGGATTTCATGGCCTCAAGCCATTTATTAGAGTCAGTCCTTTGCATAGCATCCATATAGGTGATCGGATCCTCGTTGTTCTCATCGAGTTCAATAGGATCATCATTCTGGACCAAGAAACCTAAGTATCTGTCCGGTTGATGTGGTACTCTACCAGATCGCCTTAATGGTGCATCAAAAATGGGTTTTGAGTTTGATCTAATCAACTCAGATTCTAAGGGTTCACTGGTTTGTGTTGTTCCTTCTACTTGATGAACTTCCTCAAGTTCAACATTAGAGCTATTTGTTCCTTCACTAAGGAACTCCTTTTCAAGAAAAACTGCTCTATTACTAATGAACAACTTTTGTTCTTCAGTATTGTAGAAGTAATATCCTTTGCTCTCTTTCGGATAGCCGATAAAAAATATTTGTCAGATTTGGGTTCAAGTTTGTCTGATTTTGCATGTTTCACATAAGCCGGACACCCCCAGACTCTCAGATAGGTAATAACCGTTTATGTCCATACCACATCTCATGTGGAGTTTTAGAAACAGACTTACTTGGAACCTTATTAAGAATATGACAAGCTGATTCTAATGCATATCCCCAAAATGATATTGGCAAGCTCGCAAAACCCATCATGGACCGAACCATGTCTAACAGAGTTCGATTCCTTCTTTCGACACACCGTTATGCTGCGGTGTTTTAGGAGGAGTCCATTGGGAGAGAATCACATTCTCTCTTAAATATGTCACAAATTCATTGGAAAGGTATTCGCCTCCTCGATCTGATCGAAGGGTCTTAATACATTTTCCTATTTGTTTTTCTACTTCTTTATGATATAGTTTGAACATTTCAAATGACTCAGATTTATGTCTCATAAGATAGACATAACCAAACCTAGAAAGATCGTCTGTAAAGTAATGAAGTAGTAATATCCACCTTTGGCACAAGTGCTCATTGGTCCACATACATCAGTATGTACTAGACTCAATAGCTCTTTGGCTCTTTCACCTTTTTCAGTAAAAGATGACTTGGTCATTTTACCAAGAAGACAGGATTCACAGGTAGTTAATGATTCACAATCATCAACTCGAAGGATGCCCTCCTGAGTTAACCTGTTTAATCTGTTCTTATTGATATGACCCAGCCGATGGTGCCAAAGATAAATGTCTGTGACATCAGTTGTTCTAGGGTGCTTACTTGAATTGTACACTATATTCACAGGCTGTGATAATATATAAATGTCATTAGATAAATGCCCAGTCATTACAGTGACTCCATTCATAATGATATTCAAACCTTTATTGAAATTTCATAATTACTTTTGGCCAGAAGGCCTACAGAAATTACGTTCAATAAGAACGTTGGGAAAAATGACAATCATTTAGTATAATGACATTTCTATTGAAAACTATTTCAAGAACTCCTAATGCATTACTGAAACTAATCTTCCATCGCCGACATTAAGGAATCTTTCATTGTCCTCAAATCTTCTGGTGACCTGTAGTCCCTGCAATGAATTGCAAATGTTAAAAGGACTCCCGGTATCCAATACCCAGGTCTGATTATCATATACAGAAAAATTACAAGGTGTTATCATATAAATACCTTGTTGAGCAACATCTTGCTCCTTTTTCTTCTTTGGCCTGTTTGGATCAAGTGTGGCAATGTAAAGAGGACAGTTCCTCTTCCAGTGCCCTTGCATCTTGCAGTGAAAGCATTCAGCTTGACTTTTATCAACTTTCTTCTTCTGCATCTGACCCCTTATAGATGTCCTAGCATGTTGCACCTTTTTATTATTCTTTTTCTTCTTCCTTTCCCAAAGGGTTTACGCCCTACCTTAGATCCTTCAACCACATTAACCAAACCCTTAGAGAGCTGGTTATCCTTCTCAAAGTTCTGTAACAATCCCAACAAACCATGGTAGTTGACTGCAGGCTTTGTCATTCGAAAATGAGTAAGGAAAGGTCGGAAGGATGGAGGCAAGGAATTCAGGATCGCATCTTTTCCCAACTGCTCATGTAAGAAAAGCCGAGCTTGCTTAGGAGTTCTATCTTCTCATCATATACAATACATGATCAGTGACAGGAGATCCATCCCTCATTCGAGCATTAAAAATAGCACAACTAGTCTTGTGCCTTTCAACGTCGTCGGGTGTGCCGAAAGATTCATTCAATGCTTGAATGATTTCTTCTGCTGAGCATTCTCGAACTGGCGATCGAATTCATCGTTCATTGCTGCTAGCATGATATAACGCACGCTAGTTCTATCATTAAGCCACTTCTGATAAGTGTCTCTCTCAGAACTTTGGGTGTTTGCATCAGGTATCTTTGGTGCAGGATTATTCAGAATATATAGAATCCTCTCATGCTCAAGGACGATCTTAAGTTTTCTGAACCAGCTATTGAAATTGGAACCATTCAACTTGTCACTATCCAATAGGGACCTTAATGATAAATTAGTGGCCATGTTCTGCATAAGGAAAAACTAAAGTTTATTAGTATATAAATTGATTCAGTCTAAAGACTTGGACTTTAGTCTAAAGATTCTCCACTATTTTGTTCAAATTGGCAGCCTCTACACCCCAATTCGAAGAATTATTCTTAATTCTTTAGCGGGCACTAAGATCTACATAAACTACATACAGGCCCAAGTGAAGCTTGGCTAACCCATATGCATCTAAGAGTAGGTTCAAAACCAATTGTTTTCCCAAACAATTCTTAGTGTTCAGTTTTGCCCCATATACCTCTTCAGCAGGCATGAAGTGCCTCCACTGAAAGTTCTGGTTAGGTCCAACCATTAAATGATATAATCAGTGTAACCTATCAATAGACAACCAAGCCCGAGTGAAGCTCGGCTCACCTGACTGTTTATGTAATAGTTACGCTGACTTATCATATAATGAATGATAATTCCGATGGTTGACAAGCACCAGGCATGGAGTGCCTCCAATGATTATCAAGACATCGGACTCATTATCACCCACCTTAATGGGAGGCTATGATTTAGTTATCATATAACTATTTCATTTTAAGGACCTAATAATTTTAGAGGATTTAATAATCTATAGATAAATTGACTAATCAAGTTCTCCACTGAATCTATGAAATCGGTAGAATGAAACAAGATTAAGTCAGGTTAAGTGGCACCTAAATCAGTCAGACTGATTTCCTTACAGGCATGGGTCAACCCGAATCAGGTAAATGATCTGAATCATAAATGGTTCACCACATTGACCAGGTGAGTGAGATCGATGGGAGGGATATGCCATTAACTCGTTAAAGACGCATCAATACGAGTAGCTCCCAATTAAAAACCATTCGATCGTTGATCCTAGAGCAACTTGCCAACTCACCTTGACATCATATGGTTAACCAATTCTGATTTGACCATCTAAGAGATTCATGCTCAACCACGAAGCCTAATCTACTTCCATTTGGTTTAATCAAAGAGAAGGACATGATCAACTACAACTATTGTTTGATTTAGAGCATTCTTAACCTAATCTAATTAGATTTGATCAAATACTCTTATAGTCCAGTTGATTTAAACCTTAGGGTCTAACCCTTTATGGACCGATTTAGCTAACCCAAAGGATTAAATATATTTCATGTTTACATGTCATATATTTCAATCAAGCATCACATGTATTATGTTACTACTCATAATTCCTATATTTAGATTATATCTAAAGAGATTATGAATTAACATTTGACATTCAAATTAGACTCTCATAAATATTTGTATATTTCATAACATAGACATCATGCCATCATATATCATATCTATGTTTATACTAAACATGCAAATATCATGTTTTTATACAACATCAATATGTATCAAATATAAAACATATTTTGAGAGTGTGTGTAATCAGTGTTTGAAGCCAAAGATCAATTTAAATTATTATGGCAATATATCACAGAATACCTCGTTGAATGGTAATTTGGATTTTCAATCCATCTGTGACCGAATAGACCTGTGATTTGTTTTAGCCTTGATTACATAATTAATAGGAGCATTAATTTATATGCAATAAATTAGATCAATACGAAACCATCACTCTAATACCATTTGAAGGGAGAAACAATCTCTGAGACATGCATGTTTTAAAATTGATAACAATTATCAATGCGAAAATTTAAAGATTACATACTAATCTATCTAACATGCATCAAGATCATATCTTTGCCTTGTATATAGGATCGATTGATCCAAAATATGCATATAAATAAAACTATCAAGATCACGTCTTGATCTTCAAGGCAAGAAGTCATACTTCTTATCTTGAAGCATGCCTTAAGATCTAGGGATCATATCACTTACCTTAAAGGCAATTGGTAAATCCTTTTATGCTCTGCAGCCGTTCAATCGTCCGGCCTCTAGTATCGTCCACGCGAAGCCCCGAATGATCGAATTTCCGAAAGTGCTAGCTCGCGGAAAATGACTTTGCTGATCTTGAATCCTCCCACTTGAATTCTTCTTCTATGATCCTTCACACTTCCGTTAGCATCAGAATCACCAGGATTTTCTATTCTAATTCTTTAGAAAATCAATTCACGACATATCGTGTGTTGTTTTTTTTTTTTTCTTCTTCTTCTTAGTAATCTGGTGAGGGATATCCTCTATTTATAGTCTCTTTTTAGCCAACCCATTAAATTCTAACATTTAGAATTCTGTCACTTGGCGAAAACCAAAGAGACGCCGAACCGTAGCGCTTGGTTAATTCCGATGTTCGTTAAAAAACCAAAGAGTCGTCGAACCGTAGCGCTTGGTTAATTCTGATGTTCGGTAAAAATCAAAGAGTCGTCGAACCGTAGCGCTTGTTAATACAAAGAGGCACATTTATTCTATATAAATTCTAACACTTTAGAATTCCTTTGTTTGGAGAAGATTAATGCAAGACATTAAATTCTATATATGAATTTAATCTCTCAGACTTATGCGAGAGGTTTGGGTTTAGTTTTTGGTTTAAGCTAATCTGAATTTATTGGACTGAACCCACATAGATCATGGTCCTAGCCCAAATCAAATTTGGCTAGTCCTGAATCTATTTAAATTCAAATCAAATCTAATTTTAAATTAATATTTGAAATTGACTAGTCCTTCTAATAGACTTAAACCAAATTGAATCTTATTCAATTGTACTTAACCCAATTGAGATAATTCAATCAATCAAATTGATTAATTAAATCATATACGATTCTCAATCGTTGATCAGCAAACAGATCATCCTAGGAAACTTCTATGCGTGTAACTCTCTAGGTTCGAACCTAAGCCGGTAGCATAGAAATAACTTTCTATACTAATCGATGTGCCCATCTAGCAATGGAACCCGACGTCCGGATAGGTCGAAGAGTTATCGAGCAAACTCCAAGAACCCCAAGAAACAGTTACCGTATAATTCATCCTCTTGATCACAAATGCTAAGGATGGCTTAAGAGCCTGTCAACTCTAAACAGCAAATCCATAAAGTGATTTCAATTTTAGTGATCATGTGACTTTTACATGAATTGCCTTGGCCAAGGTCTTGCTAAATTGAAATACAAGCATTTCTTCTTTTAACGGGATAGGTCAAATTTCATCTTGATCCACAATTGACTACCACAAGTACTTAACTGCACCCAGTAACCTTTCATAGCTGGATTAGAAATCTAGGTGGTCCAGCACCCAAGTACAATGAGTTGCTTGTAAGCCACTGGTTGTGATCTTCAGGTCTGAAGGATACTTATACCTATATCTTCTTGGATTAACTCTTGACAGTAGAGTATCCGGAAATGAGTCACTTTCGGTGAAATGTACTCCTACACTTTTACCTGTATGTCATACCAATGTCTCTACACTCCTTGGTTAAGAGGACACAACCAACAAATATGATATACAACATCCTATAATTGATAGTACTATGGCCCTGTCATAGTATATCATATGGTCACGAACCTTTTGGAGGACCTTCAAAGATAAATCCTTCTTTATTGTGAAGGAAGATCCTAAGGGCTTCATTACAATCAGGAGTATTAAGAAAATATTTTTGTAATGAATAAACTGCCAAATAACTTTTATTAATATATCAATTTATATACAATTTACATTAGCGCAATCATCAAATGATTGGCTTTAGGATACAATTTCCAACAGTAATAGCGGCTCTTGTCGCAGGGGGTGCCCTTCTTCATGGGAGGAGGCCGCTGGAGGTAAGGCTCGCCCTCAATCTTCATAAGGATATGAGAGCGGGGAGCAAGAAAAGGCGTGAGCTCACCCTCCCGAGGGGCGAGGCTTTGACGCTCGCGGTCCGATCATCGAGGCGGTTCAGGCCGCCAGGGGCGAGAAGGTCCACTTGGCTCTAGGCGAGCAGGCTTGCGGCTGGAGCCCCTTAAGGATTCTCGGCGGGTGAGATCGGCCTCATCCGCATGGATGTACTTCTGAGCCCGGAGAAGGAGGTTGGAGTAGGAGCTTGGGGGCTTCTTGTCCAAAGAGAAGGTGAAGCGGGATGGAAGGAGCCCCCGCTTCAGCGCCAACATTGCCACCGCATCGTACAGATGGTAGACTTCAAGGGCGGCGATCTTGAACCGGGCCACAAAGTCCCGTAGTGGCTCCCCCTCCTTCTGTCAAATGGAGAAGAGAATGTCCGCGACTCTTGGGATCCGCCGGTAGGCATCAAAATGCGCCAAAAAGGCCCTTTTCAGCTCTTGAAAAGAGTCGATGCTGTGAGGGGATAGACGCGAGTGCCAAGCATGAGCAGCTTTCCATAGTGTGGCATGGAAAGCTTTGCAGAGAAGGGCATCCGTAGCACCCTGGACTTGCATCATAGCTTTATAACTCTCGAAGTGGTCGAGAGGGTCCATTGTACCATTGTACGGATATATCTAGGGGAAACAGAATCTGGAGGGGATGGTCTCCTCCAGTATCTGGCGGGTGTAAGGAGGACATGTGTCATACTCCTCCTCTGACTAGCTATTAATCTTCCTGGAGAGCTCGTCCAGTTGCCGGTGATACTCGTCCAAGCATTCCTCCGCCTGACGATTGATCACCGGGGCCCTCCGAGATGGCTCGGAGGATGAAGAAGAAGAAGAAGAAGGACACGGAAGGTGAGACTTCCGCTTTGCTTCCTCCTAGCGGTGCGGCTCTGGCGGAAACTTGCTCGGGCCACAATCAGGGGACCATGGCCACTTGGGAGGCTCACGATGAGGCTTCCTAAGGAAAACCTAACGACGACCAGCCTCTCGCTGAGGAGAACCTCCCCTTGCCGACTGCTGACTCGCAGGGGGAGCGGTCTGGTGTTGGGTGGCTACAGACTGATGCTGCTGAAGTCCATGGACCATGACGGTGAGAGTTTGGACTTGCTGGGTAAGAGCTACCAGTTGTTCCGCAGCTAGGGCAACCGCTTCTGGTTACGGGGAGGTAACGGAAGGATCGACAATAGGGAGGTTGGTCTCTTGCTGCCTAGCCGGGGGGAGATGCCCCCCAGGGTGACTGACTGAGGCATCCTGAGCCCGTGTCATCACCATTGTTGAGATAGGGAGAGAAAAAAGAGGAGTACTGCATGGTTTGGGTCTTCTTTTTCCTTCCCCCTTCTTGGCGTGCCAATCTGATGACGCACGATCGCAGACATGGAGCGTCGGGAGACCTGATCTGGCTGCTGATGAGATTCTCGGGCAGCCGAACGACCTGCAAGAAGTCCCAAGACCGGAGGGGTTCTTCGGTGGGGGACTCTCCGATGCTCAAGTCAGTGATCGAGGTCACAGCCGAAGAAGAGCTCGAAAGAGCCCTTTTAGGTCCAGAGAACCCTTATAGGTGGAGTTGCTCTGGGTGGAAAAGTGAGATAGTGCTTATGTTAGCGTACCTGAATCTCTTATGGACTTAACCTTTTATAGGCCATTGAAATTTGCATGGGTTCTGGCGCATTACATTCTGCGAAGAGGGAATGTCTGCGGGACACGTGGGGGTTACGTGAGCTTGGGCTGGTTTGTGGGTCCTGTCCCATCGGAGATGCCAGTCTAAGCGAGTCAGATGGTTGGTGGTTTTGGTAGGCGCAGGGCCGACCTAAAGAGGTCGGGGCCGCCACAGCCTGCTTTGGAGAAGCCAGGGCCGCCGGGGTCGACCTGAAGAGGTCGGGGCCGCCACGGCACATCTTGGAGAAGCCGGGGCGGACTGGGCCGACCTGAAGATGTCGGGGCCACCACGGCACACCTTGGAGAAGCCAGGGCTGCCGGGGCCGACCTAAAGAGGTCGGGGCCACCACGGCACATCTTGGAGAAGCCGGGGCGGACGAGGCCGACCTGAAGAGGTCGGGGCCACCACGGCATACCTTGGAGAAGCTGGGGCCACCAGGGCCAATCTGAAGAGGTCAGGGCTGCCACGTCACTTCTTGGAGAAACCGGAGCGGACAAGGCCGACCTGGGGAGGTCGGGGCCACCATGGCAAGTCTTGGAGAAGCCGAGGCCGCTGGGGTCGACCTAAAGAGGTCGGGGCTGCCCCGGCATGTCTTGGAGAAGCCAGGGCGGACGAGGCTGACTTGGGGAAGTTAGAGCCACCACGATACGTCTTGGAGAAGCCGGGGCTGCCGGGGCTGACCTGAAGAGGTCGGGACCGCCACGACACATCTTGGAGAAGCTGGGGCCGATGGGGCCACGCTTGTGCCACGTGGTTGATTTTGCCATGATTACCCCTGTGGCTTTATTGGCTATATCACTGGTCACATCAACGTGTATTTTCAAGGGTTAAAAATTTGAGACAAATGTTAATAGATTATCTCTCAAAATGCTCCTAATCAACTGATCAATCACAAGGATGGTGATCGATTCCATCAAATTGGAGCATGAATCGCCTTGATACAAGTCTCTTGTATGTGGTATAAGATGCATGACCATATGAGAAATTAGTAGGATAACTGTTCGCTCGTCAGTGACTTCTCAATAATGTAGTAGTGTAATTGATCCTTAACCTATGATACTTCAATTACTCGCACTTAGAGGTGGGCACTGGGCCGTGCCTGACACGACATAGCCCAGGTCCATCGTGCCTCTAAAATTACCGTGCCGTGCTTGGCACGGCCTAGTACGGCCTAGTAACAAACGGGCCGTGCTAGGCATGGCACGGTAAAAAAAAATTTAGACCCGGTACGGCCCGTGGCCCATTTTGGACCACGGTCCATACCAGGCCTGAGCCGTGCCAGGCCTGGCACATGCCTAAGCACAACAACTATGCCTAGGTACAGCGTCTTGTGATGCTGTACCTAGGCACGGCTAGGCACAACATCACAGGATGCTGTGCACAGCGTCTCCTATCACAGGTGATGCTGTGCATGCATAGCGGGTGCGCTGTGCCTACGCACAGCGCATCCTGGCATGCCGGCACGATCCGACGGGCTAGCCCAAGCCCGTCATGGGCCATGCCATGTTGGACCAGTGGAAAAATTTTTTTGAGCTCGGCATGGCACGATTTACTGGGCCGTACCATGCCGTGGGCGGCATGGCCCAGTGCCTACCTCTACTCGCACTAAGGTTATTATAATTTGACTACATATTACCTTAATTCTTTGAGGCATAAAAGACTTTGTTATGTAAAAATATTGCATATGACCGATGCTTAGGGTTTGATGAGTTATTTTTAGCCTAGCATCTTGTTGGAACTCTTGATAGAAGGACTATACTATACGACAACTATATTCTGAGTTCTTTTTTCTAACCTACTAGCTCACCACTACATACTTCTAGGTGCCACTGGTGGATTGTGAGAAGCTCACTGTAATTGATTAGGATCATCGATTCCAAGTTATGAGTTGAGTCGAAATAGTTTCAACCCATTGAAAAGAGTTTTGTTTGTTGGCCCAGATGGCAACCCAAGAGGGGGGTGAATTGGGTTCTTAAAAATTTAAGACTTTTAGAAATGTTTTAAACAAATTTACTCAAGATGTACAAGTGAGAGAATTTAACTTAGAAGCAATGCACAAACAGAAATATAAGAGAGATAGAGTGAGAGACAAATGAGCACGGCAAACACAAGGTTTTATAGTGGTTCGGCGCAACCAGCACCTACGTCCACTCCCAAGATTCACTTGGGTCCACACTATAATCTCCCTAGATTACAGCCGAGTTATTTTACAAGCTCACAACTCAAACTTATTGTTTTCCCGGGATCACAATGAACCCAGCCGGTTTTACACGGGCTTACCAGCACAAAACCCAAACACAAGCTATACCAAGCTTGTACCGAGGTAAGACTACCTCCACTAGTTCAATCCCCCAGATTGAACTAGACACAAATAATAGAAATGTGTTTGTTTAGTTACAATGCTCCTTAATGAGTAGATTAACAAAAATAAGAATAGAGTTTAGATAAGCCTGATTTGCAGTTGGTTGGCTTTGAGCTTTTCTTCTTTTCTTCAACTCCTTTAGGTGTAGAATCGGCCTCAGCACGGATTCTCCACAGAATGAGTGTTGGAGTTGATTTGGGCTTTTCCCCTTTTCTTTGAGTGGTGGAAATTACTTGAGATGCACTTGGATTTCTTCTGAAGCTTCCTTGGATAGTAGAGCTTGAGCACAGATGGAGCTTCCTTTGATTTCACCCTCTTTCTTTTACTCTATTTTGAATCACGGATTTTTTCAGCTAACGCTCTGTTTTTCCGATTTTTCCTTTCTTTTTCTTTGAAATAAAATATCTCTCTCTATTGCTCTCTCTGATTTGAAAACAGCTTCTCTATTTATAGATTCTGCAAGAATATAGCCGTTAGAGACAAAGAAAAATAGCCGTTAATCGAAAAACTAACCGTTGGAGCTGAGTTGGCATCCGTAAAAATTTTGCCCAGATTTGCTGGAGTCGACTCATGCTTTTCCCGAGTCGGCTCGAGCTCGTCTTACCAAAAATAGAAATGTTTATAAAGGTTAGGGGTCGATTCACCAAAAGTAAAGTGTCGACTCCTGAAAGTCGGGAGTCGACTCATGAAAAGCTGGGGGTCAACTCGCGAAGTGCTCAGAAAAATACACCTCTGGTGTCTGAGCGGAGTCGACTTGCACAGTTAAGGAGTCGGCTCGACAGAATCAGGGGTCGACTCGACAAATTTCATGGGTTGACTCGAGACAGATGCACATTTCTGTACACTGAGCGGAGTCGACTCTAAAACTCAAGAGTCGGCTCCGGAACGTATCAAAAATCAGAAACATTTCTGATTGACATTAAAATCGTTCCAGATTCATTTTGATTCATTGTTTTGACTTGAATTCAATAAAATTGACATTAAGAATTGATTCAAGAACTATTCCAAAAACTCATTGAATAAAACATGAATTATAAAATTTCTTTTTAAAAGTTTAAACATTGAGCTTAAAGTTACTTTCAAAATTGATTAAAGTCAAACTTTAACATTCTCATTGATTGTTCAAAATAAATTTATTGCTCATTTAAATAAACTCATTATATCTTTTAATGAACTCAATGGCTTTTAGTAATCATCAAAATCAAAAGGATTGGGTCATATAATTTTTCAATAATCTTCCAACAATCTCCCCCTTTTTGATGATGACAAAAATATTGAGTTTATGCATGATTGATTAGTGAATTTATTTTGTTTTCATAGTTAGGCTTAGGCTCCCCCTGAATGAGGTAGCTCCCCCTATGAAACTTAAATAAATATCCCATTGTTTATCTCATTGATTACTTTGATTTTTCAAATGTATTACAATCATAAAACTATAAAACTCTCCCCCTTTTTTGTTATCAACAAAAAGGTAGAGAAGCATAAACATTCATTCAATCAAGATAAGATTTGACAATTTCATTCATTCATTGAAAGAAGGAAATACATTGAGTAATCAACATAGAGAATTCATTTCATCAAAAGGTCTAATACATCAAGATTTTTAATACATTGATATCAAAATAAAAATTTCAGTACATAGCAAGGATTGAAAATCTAATATATCAGAAATGAGTTCTTACAATCCTAGTTAAATGATCTACTATGTTCTTCATTCCATTAGATTGAATTTTTACATAATCTTTGAGCCTCTCATCGACAAAGGTGCAAGCAGTCAGAATCTTATCTTGTAGCTCCGCATTGCACTTTGCATAAGTCTCTCCATCTCCGCATATATCTTTAAGTTCTTCAAATATATTTTTGAGATCACCACTTAAAGATACCGAAGAAGAGCTGAGAGTAGACTCCATCTTAGAGATACGATCATCCAATGAATAAAGAGTCTCCCTCAAATTCATGAACTTATTCTCAAATTCAGATTTAAGTTTTTCAGATTGATCATCAAATAGAACTTTGAGTTGCATTAGCTGTTGATCTGAGAAACCGGCAGAAGATGATGAAGCTTGATCAAATAATGGAGCGGGGGCTGGAGCAGGGGCAGAAGCAGAAGGGCTCGGAGGTGCAGGTGAAGGATGTCTCATAGAAGGTCCTGCAGCCTCAACATCTGTAGCTCTCTCTTCTGTCAGTCCTTTCCTCTCCCATTTTCCATTCTTCTTGATAAAACCCATTCTATGAATGGTGGCCAAGCAATAGAAGTCAGTATGTCGCAGATTCCTCATTGGCTCATTATCTGAAATCACAACTCCTTGGCTCAGAAAAATCTTGGTTAGAATCATTCCATAGGGCAGGCTAGACTTTCTTTTTCCTCCACAGTCTGCAATGTACCATAGTATCATACTGGGAAGATTTATAGGTTTGCTTGTAACTATGGCATCCATCACAAAGATATCTCTTTCTGATACATAATCAAATCTTTCGGTCTTTGGAAAGAGTATCCTACTGCAAATATTATGTAATAATCTCAGTTCTAAAGAAAGTTGATTGGAAAAAACCTCTTCAAATCCGACAACATCCCGATTTAATAATCTGGCAAGAGCGGGACTACGGTCTTCTGAAGAAAAAGTGGCAGTGCCAGATAAAGGCAGATCCAATAGTCTAGAAAGAAGCTTAACAGTAACAGAGAGCCTATGACCTCTCACATTGCTAACTAGGCCGTGATCACCTCTAGACAGATTTTTGTAGAATTCCTTTACTAGTGAGCGATAGGTAGGGCAATCCAATGAACATATTTTCTCCCATCCCATTTCAATTAGTTGTATCCCAAGCAAAAATCCCTCAGCTTCAAATAGTTCAAAATCTACATTTCTACCCGTTGTTATGATCCTATCCGCTAATCTATCTACCTGAGTAGAAGCAGCAGTAGGTGAAGCATTCGGAGTAGAAGAAGAAGATGAAGAATCAGAGCTGGGTGACGGCTCACGCACGGGATGCCTCACGGTTTTCTAACGGCTCGCTTCCTCTTGACGCCGGCCGCACAGAGGTTGGAACCACGTGTTTTGGGGGCCATTTGTCGATTGGAAGTGTCAATAAGGGATTCTAGAAAGTTTGGAAGGTTTGGAAGTGTTTTGGAGAGAGTATTTTGAAGGATTGAAAAGTTTGAAATGAACCGCGAGTCGACTCTGCCCTAGATAAATCAACCTGGGACCACTTCGAGTCGGCTCGCGCAAAACTAGGGGTCGACTCTGGACAGTCACAGAAAACTATCCCAACTTGGAGTCGACTCGCGCCGAGGAGGGGTCGACCTGAGAGTTTCAGTCGAAACCAGGAGTCGACTCCGATACGCACCGAGTCGGCTCCGAGACCATTTCAGAGCAAAAACATGAAGTTTCTGAAATGTGTCCGAAAATTGATCATGAAAATTGATAAAATAATCATTGAATATGAGTGGATCAATTAAATATGAATTCTAGATAAAAATTCTTTAAAGATCAAAGATTTGAAGGAATCTTAGATAAAATTTCCTTAGGGGTTTCAAATTCATTCCAATGGATCACAAATCCCTAACTCTCCTCTAAGATAACAGAATCTCTCTTCATTTAAAGGTTTAGTAAATATGTCAGCTAATTGTTCTTCAGTGTTAACATAATCAAGACATATTTCATTATTTGCTACATGTTCTCTTATAAAATGATATCTAATTTCTATGTGTTTAGTTCTTGAATGTTGAATTGGATTCTTTGTTAGATTAATTGCACTTGTGTTATCACATTTTATGGGAGTCTTATTAAGTGTGATACCATAGTCTTCAAGTTGTCGCTTAATCCATAGGATTTGCGCACAGCAACTTCCAGCCGCTACATATTTAGCTTCAGTAATTGATAATGCAACTAAATTTTGCTTTTTGCTAAACCATGAGATTAAGTTACTTCCTAAGAATTGGCATGCACCACTTGTGCTTTTTCTATCTAATTTACATCCGGCATAATCAGAATCTGAGTATGCAATTAGGTTTAAAGTTGAGTCTCTAGAATACCATAAACCTATATTTTTTGTTCCACTTATATATCTTAGTATTCTTTTAACAGCAATTAAATGTGATTCTTTAGGTTCTGATTGAAATCTAGCACATAAACATACAGAAAACATAATATCTGGTCTACTTATGGTTAAATAAAGTAGGGATCCGATTATACCTCGATAATATTTCTGATCAACCTTCTTACCTTCTTCATCTTTGTCCAGCTTGCATGAAGGACTCATTGGTGTTCCGAGGGGTTTCATTGATTCCATACCAAACTTCTTTAGGATTTCTCTTGTGTATTTTGTTTGGTTGATGAAGATTCCCTCTTTGCTTTGTTTGATCTGGAGTCCAAGGAAGAAGTTGAGTTCTCCCATCATGCTCATCTCGAATTCTCCCTGCATCAACTTAGCAAATTCTTGACATAGAGAATCATTAGTAGCACCAAAAATAATATCATCAACATATATTTGAACTACTAATAAATCTTTACCTTTTCTTTTCAAAAACAAAGTTTTATCAATATTTCCTCTTATAAAATCATTTTCAATTAAGAATTTACTTAATCTATCATACCAAGCTCTAGGTGTTTGTTTTAAACCATATAATGCTTTGTGCAATTTAAAAACGTGATTTGAAAATTCATGATCTTCAAAACCTGGTGGTTGTTCAACATAAACTCTTCATTTATAAAACCATTTAAAAATGTGCTTTTAACATCCATTTGAAATAAGTTAATGTTCATATGACATGCAAATACAAGTAAAAGTCTAATGGCTTCTAATCTAGCTACTGGCGCAAAGGTTTCATCAAAATCAATACCTTCCTCTTGATTATATCCTTTTGCAACCAATCTAGCCTTGTTTCTAATTACTATCCCATTTTCATCTAGTTTATTTCTATATATCCATTTTGATCCTATAACTGAATGATTTTTAGGTCTTTCAACTAAAGTCCATACATTATTTCTTGTAAATTGATT
This sequence comes from Calamus simplicifolius, assembly GCA_900491605.1. Classification (NCBI taxonomy): domain Eukaryota; kingdom Viridiplantae; phylum Streptophyta; class Magnoliopsida; order Arecales; family Arecaceae; genus Calamus; species Calamus simplicifolius. The sequence goes on along the minus strand of UESW01003886.1, from coordinate 1,665,314 downwards.
TAATTCTTCTTGCATTGCTAACATCCAATTATTATCTTTTTCAGCTTCTTCAATAGTTTTAGGTTCAATTTGTGATACAAATGCAAGATGATTACTAATATTTCTCATATATGATCTAGTTCTTATTCCTTGAGATGGATCACCTATAATCAATTCCTTGGGATGACTATGAGCATATCTCCAGTCTCTTGGAAGATCTATATCATTATGATCAATATTGACATTATCGTCCTTATGTGAATCATCATCTTTAGCTTCTTGCTCATGATTTGAAGATACTTCAATATTAAGTTTTTCAAGATCTTTTTCAATTATGTTTGTATCTTCCTCATCATCAAGCTTTTCAGAACTAGATGCTAAAGACTCATCGAAAACTATATGAATGGATTCTTCAACTACTAAGGTTTTCTTGTTAAATACTCTATAAGCTTTACTAGTTGTTGAATATCCTAAGAATATTCCTTCTTCAGATTTAGCATCAAATTTGCCTAAATTATTTTTACCATTATTATGAATAAAACATTTACATCCAAATGCATGAAAGTATTTTATATTGGGTTTTCTTTCATTCCATAATTCATAAGGTGTTTTCTGTAAGATTGGTCTTATTAGGGCTCGATTTAAGATGTAGCATGCTGTGTTAATAGCTTCCGCCCAAAAGTACTTTGGTAGGTTATTTTCGCATAGCATGGTACGGGCCATGTCTTCTAGAGTCCTATTTTTCCTTTCAACTACACCATTTTGCTGTGGAGTCCTAAGGGCTGAAAATTATGATTAATACCATTTTCATTGCAGAAACTTTCAAATAAGTAATTTTCAAATTCAGTTCCATGATCACTTCTTAGAGATACTATGGTAGTGTTTTTCTCATTTGTGACTTTCTTGAAGAATTTCAGGAATATCGAGAAAGTCTCATCTTTGTGAGCTAAAAATATTACCCAAGTATATCTAGAATAATCATCTACAATCACTAGACCATATTTCTTTCCTCCTAGACTTGTGGTTCTAGTAGGTCCAAAAAGGTCCATGTGAAGTAGTTCTAAAGCCCTAGAAGTTGAAACAACATTTTTAGATTTGAAAGAACTTCTAGTTTGTTTTCCAAATTGACATGCATCACATATTTTGTTGTTTTCAAAAACTAGTTTAGGTAAGCCTTTAACTAAATCCATTTTAATTAATTTTGAAATAAGGTGTGTGCTTGCATGACCTAATCTACGATGCCACAACCAACTAATTTCATTTATATTAGCATTGTCAGCAATTAAGCAATGATCACTCAAAGATAGTTTTTCTAGATCAACCAAGTAAACATTGCCATATCTATAACCCGTAAATACAATGCTATTATCAATAGAATTAGTTACAGTGCATGTAGAAGATTTAAATGAAATAATAAAGTCTTTATCACATAATTGGCTTATGCTAATTAGATTATGCTTCAAACCATCAACATAAAGTACATTATCAATAAATGTAGATGGAGTTATACGAACTTTACCAAGGCCCATAATTTGACCTTTACCATTATCGCCAAACGTAACAACTCCACCTTTCTTTTCTTCCAGGGTGATGAATTCATCTTTGTCACCCGTCATATGTCTTGAGCAGCCACTATCAAGGTACCACTTTTTCTTTGATCTTTTGGCTATAAGACATTCCTGCAATATAATTTAAACTTTATGTTTAGGTACCCAAGCTTTCTTGGGTCCTTCATGGTTAGTAGCAATAAAAATTGTTCCTTTCGGAACCCAAATTTTCTTTCCTTTAGTGTTTAATTTTTCATTATTACTTATTGTTTTGCACTCAAAAGATTTATGTCCTTTTTGATTACATTTAAAACAAGTAATATTACTTTGGTTAGCTTTTACAAAAATATTTTTTAATAATTTTTGTTTTCTTAATGTGTTATACCCTAAACCTGCTTTGTCAAAAACTGCTTTTGACTATCTAAAATCATATTTAGTTTAGTTGAGCTTAGAGTAAATTTCTCAACAATGTCTTTATACTTTTTAACATCTTTCTTTAGAGAATCATTTTCATTAGAGATTGATTCTTTTTCTTTAATTAGATTTTTTTTCAGATTTTATCAAATCAATCTTATGAACACAATCATTCTTTTCATTAAAAAGTGTTTCCATTTTATCTTTTAAATCTTTAACTACAAAATTTAATTCACTTTTCTCTTTAATTAAATTTAAGTTTTCAGTTTTCAAAGATTTGTGTTTCTTTTTCAAAGCCTTGAAATCAATCATCAATTCATTAAATGCTTCAAACATTTCATCAAAAGTAAATTCATCATCGGGGGTTTCGGTACTTACCTCTTCGTTGTCGTCCGCCATGAAGCAAACATTTGCAACTTCTTTTGTTCTTCTTCTTCGGAAGAAGACTCTTCACTATCAGTCCAAGTTGCCATGTAGGCCTTTTTCTTTTTCTTATAGGCCTTCTTAAGTAAAGGACAGTCATATCTAAAATGCCCTGACTTTTTACATTCATAACATACTAAGGGCTCTTTCTCTTTGTCCTTTTCCTTTTTCTTATCCTTTTCTTTTTCTCCTTCCATTTTTGATACAAATCTCTTCTTGTGGAAGGGCCTCCTTCTTTGCATAAATTTCTTGAATTTCCGTGCAAGGAGGGCTATCTCATCATCATCATCATCTTCATCATCGCTGCTGCTTACTTCCTTTTCCGCAGCTTTGAGGGCGATGGTTTTCTTCTTTCTTGACTCATCCTCATTGACATGTTGTTTAACTTGAAGCTCATGAGTCATCAGCGAACCAAGAAGCTCTTCCAATGGTAGGATGTTCAGATCTTTGGCTTCTTGTATGGCTGTTACCTTGGCTTCCCAAGTCCTTGGAAGTGACCTAAGAATTTTGCGAACAAGCTCAGAGTTAGTATATACTTTTCCAAGACTTTTCAAACCATTCACAATATCAGTGAATCTAGTGAACATGCATGTGATGGTTTCATTTTGTTCCATGGTAAATAATTCATATTTATGAACCAAAATATTTATCTTTGATTCTTTTACTTGGTTTGTTCCTTCATGTGTTATTTCCAACCTATCCCAAATTTCTTTTGCGAAATTACATGTTGAGATTCGGTTGAATTCATTAGAGTCTAAGGAACAATACAAAATGTTAATGGCTTTAGCATTTAGTTGTGTCATTCTCCTATCATTATCATTCCAATCCCTTTCGGGCTTAGGAACAATAGTGGCATCTATTACGTGTGTGGGTGTACTAGGTCCATTTATTATTACTCCCCATAATTCATAGTCAGAAGCTTGAATGAATATTCTCATTCTAGCTTTCCAATAAGAATAGTTGGTTCCATTAAATAAAGGAGGTCTATTCGTAGAATGACCTTCAGCAAAACATGAACCACTTTGTGTTGCCATAAGGATCTTTAGCCCTTGATCGTGAGATCAAATTCTAAATGAGCACTTGCTCTGATACCAATTGTTGGCCCAGATGGCAACCCAAGAGGGGGGGTGAATTGGGTTCTTAAAAATTTAAGACTTTTAAAAATGTTTTAAACAAATTTACTCAAGATGTGCAAATGAGAGAATTTAACTTAGAAGCAATGCACAAACAGAAATATAAGAAAGATAGAGTGAGAGACAAATGAGCACGGCAAATACAAGGTTTTATAGTGGTTCGGCGCAACCAGCACCTACGTCCACTCCCAAGATTCACTTGGGTCCACACTATAATCTCTCTAGATTACAGTCGAGTTGTTTTACAAGCTCATAACTCAAACTTGTTGTTTTCCCGGGATTACAACGAACCCAGCCGGTTTTACACGGGCTTACCAGCACAAAACCCAAACACAAGCTATACCAAGCTTGTACCGAGGTAAGACTACCTCCACTAGTTCAATCCCCCAGATTGAACTAGACACAAATAATAGAAATGTGTTTGTTTAGTTACAATGCTCCTTAATGAGCAGATTAACAAAATAAGAATAGAGTTTAGATAAGCCTGATTTGCAGTTGGTTGGCTTTGAGCTTTTCTTCTTTTCTTCAACTCCTTTGAGGTGTAGAATCGGCCTCAGCACGGATTCTCCACAGAATGAGTGTTGGAGTTGATTTGGGCTTTTCCCCTTTTCTTTGAGTGGTGGAAATCACTTGAGATGCACTTGGATTTCTTCTGAAGCTTCCTTGGATAGTAGAGCTTGAGCACAGATGGAGCTTCCTTTGATTTCACCCTCTTTCTTTTACTCTATTTTGAATCACGGATTTTTTCAGCTAACGCTCTGTTTTTCTGATTTTTCCTTTCTTTTTCTTTGAAATAAAATATCTCTCTCTATTGCTCTCTTTGATTTGAAAACAGCTTCTCTATTTATAGATTCTGCAAGAATATAGCCATTAGAGACAAAGAAAAATAGCCGTTAATCGAAAAACTAACCGTTGGAGCTGAGTTGGCATCCGTAAAAATTTCGCCCAGATTTGCTGGAGTCGACTCATGCTTTTCCCGAGTCGGCTCGAGCTCGTCTTACCAAAAATAGAAATGTTTATAAAGGTTAGGGGTCGACTCACCAAAAGTAAAGTGTCGACTCCTGAAAGTCGGGAGTCGACTCATGAAAAGCTGAGGGTCGACTCGCGAAGTGCTCAGAAAAACATACCTCTGGTGTCTGAACGGAGTCGACTCGCACAGTCAAGGAGTCGGCTCGACAGAATCAGGGGTTGACTCGATAAATTTCGTGGGTCGACTCGAGACAGATGCACATTTCTGTACACTGAGCGAAGTCGACTCTGAAACTCAAGAGTCGGCTTCGGAACGTATCAAAAATCAGAAACTTTTCTGATTGACATTAAAATCATTCCAGATTCATTTTGATTCATTGTTTTGACTTGAATTCAATAAAATTGACATTAAGAATTGATTCAAGAACTATTCCAAAAACTCATTGAATAAAACATGAATTATAAAATTTCTTTTTGAAAGTTTAAACATTGAGCTTAAAGTTACTTTCAAAATTGATTAAAGTCAAACTTTAACATTCTCATTGATTGTTCAAAATAAATTTATTGCTCATTTAAATAAACTCATTATATCTTTTAATGAACTCAATGGCTTTTAGTAATCATCAAAATCAAAAGGATTGGGTCATATAATTTTTCAATAATCTTCCAACATTGTTGTAACCGTAATGTTGATTAGGGATTATTTAGTATTAATTTAAGACCTTGAGTATGAGTCTTATGTGATGAGATTCAGCTTGGACTTAAATTCAGATCAAATTAGATTCGATTTTGACCTTGAATAAAGAGTCCGAGTGGATCGAGAGTCTCTTCTCGTTTGGATGGATTTTCTAGAATTTTTGCTATGGATGGAATTGTTTTTTTTTCTTGACTTTTTTTTATTGATAGAGCATTATTTATTTTTCTTATGCTCGTGGTGGTTCGAACCTTGAACCACCTTCACCGGTTGGTGGATAGGAGCGCATGCTTGGAGCAAGCAAGTTACTTCTTATATACTCCTCGCTCTTCTCATGTATTTAATGGGTTAATTAAGTATATTAAGTGTTGTTTAATGGGAAGCATTTGAAGGGACGTGTGTACTTCTTATATACTCCTCGCTCTTCTCATGTATTTAATGGGTTAATTAAGTATATTAAGTGTTGTTTAATGGGAAGCATTTGAAGGGACGTGTGGCCCCTCGGTTGGTGCGCTCCGTCATTTGCCGCTTGGTTGCCCCTCCCTTTAATCTATAAATAGGGCTGATTTAACAGCAGTTGAGGAGATGCTTTTGCCGACTATGCTTTGAGGTTCGTGCGAGGGAGTACTCTGGCGACGTTCTATTTCCTGCTTTAAGATTCGTGCTCGGAAGCCTTTCTTCCCCAATCTCCTTGCTACTGTGCTGCCTTCCCTGCTCTTTCGATTCTGATTATGGAGAATATCAAATCCTCCTCTCCGTCAGTGATGGATGGTCCCAACCGTGGCGGCACGGCGTGGCGACGCGGGATCTCGGGCCGTTTTGAGTGGGTCGCTCCTTCTCCTTCCCCGGTGGTCGTGGCGGAACTGGAGCGGCTTTATCCGGATGTAATCCAAGTTCCAGTGCAATCGCTGGAAGAAGAGGAAGCTAGATGGCGAAATTCCTCAATCATCGTCCGAAGCCTCACTCGCTGGATTCCTCCAGAGGTAATTACTAGAGAATTCCAGCGTGCAGGGATAGCAGGGGATATGGAATCGATTTCACTGCTAATCGGCATTTTCTCTTCAGATTCTCCGATCCCTGTGCTGTGGAGACTGTTCTTAGAAGACCCTGGGTTGCCAATGGTCAGCCGCTGGCTGTTGCAATGTGGCACCCAGATTTTGTGCCGGCTGTGAGCTCGATCCACAATGCTCTGCTGTGGATTCGTCTTCCTCAACTCCCTATTGAGTATTGGACGGATGAGGTACTCTCTTCGATCCTTTCGGTCGCTGGGCAATTCCTCTTCGTTGATGCTTCCACCAGAGATCGGAGTCGAGGAGGTTTTGCGCGAGCTTGCGTCCGCGTAGATTTGAGCAAGCCCTTGCGGCCTGGAGCAAGGATTCGAGGCAATAGATCCCCATTCTGGCAGCAGTTCTCTTATGAGAACTTGGAAGGCATTTGCGGATCGTGTGGCGCCCTGCATTTCGATGGGGTCTGTGGGGCAGAGTCGGGTGCTTCGTCTTCCTCTGTGCCATCTTCCGAACCTCGCTTCGGATCATGGATGGTTGCTCTCAGACGCAGGAAGTCTCCTCCATCTCAGAAGCCAGCGGCTGGACATTCCCCCCCGGGAGGAAATGCTGGAGCTTCTTCCTCTGCTCCCGTGGATGGCTGGTCTCTCCCGAAGAAGGTGGCGCATCGACCGGGAGGCAGAGCTTCTGGGATCCAGGGTATTGAGCCTCAAAGAATTGCTATAGTGCAGGAACATTCAGCGTGCCGGTCTCCTCTCATTACTGTGCCGGTTTTTTCTGAAACTGAGAAGCAGGTGTTAAATTCCAATCCATTTGCTAAGTTGACTTCAGATCAATCTGAAGATGCTGAGCAAGGAAATTTAATGCAAATTGTTGATGCACAGATGGGTCAGTCCAAGAGGGCCAGGCCAATTGAGACAATTCAGCATAGAGGGGTTTCAAAATCTTCAAAAGGGAAAGGAAAAGCCCTCCTTCGTGGAAAGGGTAAGGCCCAGGACCTCTTCAAATTTGAAGCTACTGCATACTCCCTTTAGGGATCTACTGGCCTTAATGGGCCAGGAGCCAAGAAGTCCTGCCGTAAGGATGGGCCTGATCGGGAGATCTGTTTAGGGCCCTCCTTGCCAAGTCACATTGGGGGCTTGGATCATGATTCGGCAGTCTCCCTCATCAAGAAGGCCATTCAGAGGGGGGATCCAGAGGTGATCATGGAAGTATCTCATACTGATAGCCAGGTTATGGAGGGATTCGCTGTTAAGGGGCTTTCGGGTACCCTTCCTTCCAGTAATCCGATAGATCAGGAGTTGACTGGGGACATGGATGAAGTCCCCTCCTCTAAAGGTTCTGAATGAAGATTCTTATCTGGAACGTGCGAGGTGCTCTTAAACCCTCGTTTCGATCCTCGTTTGGAAGATTATTACAGCATCATGCTTTTGACATATGTGTCCTTTTGGAGACCCGCCTATCGGGGGATAGTCTGGCTCGCATTCAGAGACAGTTTTCTAGATTATGGTCTACTTATGCGGTTGAGTCGGCTGGTCTCTCTGGGGGTATCCTGGCACTTTGGAGACATGATAACATCAGAGTTGACGCTTTCCATGGCTGCGGTCAGCAAGTTGCTCTGGTTATATCTGAGGGATCCTCTGCTCCTTGGCTCCTATCGGGCATCTATGCTAGCACTGACTTTCGTATGCGCCGAATGCTTTGGGATGAGATCCTCTCCCTTCTTGATCAGGGTCTTCCCTCTTTTATTGCTGGTGACTTTAATTGCATTTTGGAGGCCAAGGAGAAAAGGGGGGGTAGAAAATTTGTGGATTCTCCAGGTGTTGCTGAGTTTAGATCCTTCATTTCTTCGGCTGAGCTGTTAGATTTGGGGTTCTCTGGACACCAGTACACCTGGTGCAACAATCGACAGGGTACAGCTAGGGTGTCTGAAAGACTGGACAGGGCTATGGTCTCTTTCTCTTGGCATCAGCTTTTTCCTTCTGTCACTGTTACTCATCTTCCTAGAATTGGGTCCGATCACTGCCCCATCCTCATCTCCACTGATCATTCTCAGCAGCGTAGTCGGCAGTTTAGATTTGAAAAGTTCTGGACTTTTTATTCTTCAGCGAGAACCATTATCTCTCAGATCTGGCGTTTACCTGTTCGAGGGAGTGTTACTTATCGACTATCTCGACGATTAATCATTGACAGGCGCCGGCTCTCAAGTTGGAATAGAAGAGAGGTTGGGGACATTGTCAGGCAAGTTGAGAAGGTTGAATCTACTATTTCTTCCTTGCAGTTGAAGGAAGATCAGGTGGGCTTCCTCCTGGATTCCGATCTTGCTTCTCTCAGGGCCTGCCTGGCTTTGCATCACTCTCTTATGCTACAGTAGGAGACTTATTGGAGGCAAAGGTCCAGAATTCAGTGGATTAGGGAGGGTGATCGTAATACTAGATTTTTTCATCAGTCCACCTTGAAACGCCGTGCGATGAATTGCATTAGGCATGTTATTGATGAAGAAGGTAATCTTCAGGAAGACGCTCAGTCAATCAGGGATCAGTTTTTTCAGTTCTTTCAGTCCAGATGGTCTGAGCATTCAGGAGATGGTTCCCCTGTTTTCCCTGTCCAGCCCCTCTATCGCCTCTCCACAGCGGATAATGATTGTCTTATCAGGGCAGTCACGGAGGAGGAGATTCTTCGTGCATTATGGGATCTTGGTGCTGATAAGGCCCCTGGGCCTGATGGATTCCCTCCTTTCTTCTTCCGCCACTACTGGGATATTGTGGGTCCGGAGTTGGTTCAGGCTATTCATCTTGTCTTTCAGTTCCACACTATTCCTCCTGATTGGAACCGGACCCTTATCACCCTGGTGCCTAAGCGTCCTGATGCTTCTTCCCCCCAGCACTATCGGCCTATCAGCCTCTGCACCACCTTATATAAGGTTTGTGCTCGCCTTTTGGTTTCTCGAATGGTGTCAGTTATTCCTCGGCTTGTCTCCCCGGAGCAGGGTGCTTTTATCAGGGGCCGAAGTATTACTGATAACGCTCTCTTAGCCCAGGAGTTTATGCATGATCTGCAGCGTGCCTCTAGTCGGCAGCGTCTTATGGCCGTCAAGCTTGATATGGAGAGAGCTTATGACAGACTGAGTTGGGACTTTCTGCGATGCACCCTCCAGGAGTTTGGCTTTCATGATCTCTTTATCACCTGGATTATGGCATGTGTCCATCGGCCATCTTTCTCTCTCCTTATCAATGGAGGGAAGACTGATTACTTTCATTCTGAGGTTGGATTGAGGCAGGGATGTCTTCTTTCCCCCTTCCTTTTTATTCTATCTGCTGATGCTCTGTCCCGGGCTCTCTCTCAGGCTCAAATGGACTCATCTTTGGAGCCCTATTCTGCTGGTCCTTTTGGGCCCTCTCTTTCCCACCTAATGTTTGCGGATGACTGTATTCTTCTAGGGAAGGCTTCTAATCGTAATGCTTCCATTTTGGCGACCATTCTGCAAGATTATTGTTGGGCATCGGGTCAGAGAATCAATCTCAACAAGTCCTTGATCTGCTTCAGCCCAAAGACGCCTCCCATGATCAGAAGTTCTATATTGCAAACTATGGGGATTTCTACTTAGGCTGATCAGCTGTCTTACCTTGGGATTCCCATCACGGGTAGAAGGCCTCGGATTTCTGATTTTTGTATCCTGGAAAGGAGGGTCCGTGATCGCCTTGAAGGGTGGCAGGTTACTGGGCTCTCTATGATGGCTCGGATTACTCTTATTCGCTCTGTCCTGTCTTCTCTTCCTCTCTCTCTGTTATCTAATGTGGCCATCCCTCTTACTTGTTTGTGGAAGATTGAGAGATGCTTTCGGGACTTCCTTTGGGCCTCTATGCAGGAAGGTCATGGTGTTCATCTTCTTGCTTGGGATATTGTCTGCATGCCGACTGCTGAGGGAGGGCTCGGGATCCAGTCTCTTATGGCCAGGCGGGAAGCTCTTATTGCTAGGCATGCTTCGCGATTCTTGCTTGATCCGCATTGTCTGTGGAGCTCCTTCATGCGTGCCAAATATGGTGACTGGAATCACTCTGCTTCCCCTCAACCCTCACACCGGCACTCCTTCTTCTGGAAAGAGGTTTGTCGTCACGCTCTGGCTGTTCTTGATGGCATTTCTTGGATTATTGGCGATGGTTCCTCTGTGGATGTTCTTCATGACGCCTGGATTTCTGACCTTCCTCTCTCTCGATGGCCTACTTTTGTTACCACTGATATCCCAAATGAATGAGAGTCTCTGATCTTATTTCTCATGATCATTCTGCCTGGCTTTCCTCATCGATATCGTGCTTCTTCAGGGACGAGCTCTACCGTCGTGTTACTTCTCTTCCTCTCATTCCGGGCCACACTAATGACTCTAGGGTTTGGAGGAGAACTTGTTCGCCCCGGGCTTCTATGAGGGACCTCGTCGATATCTATCGGCCTCGGCCCCATCAAGTGATGGATTTGGATTGGATCTGGCATCTTCCCATTCACCCTAGAGTGCGTCTTTTCGTATGGAAGCTCGCTTGGAGTATTCTTCCGACCTGTTCCCTGCTCTCGCGTAGAGGTTTGAGCATCATGCCTATATGCCCGTTGTGTGGCCTCGAGGAGGAAACAGTGGATCATGCTATCTTCTTATGCAGTAGAGCAAGATAGATCTGGCATCGTTCGGGGATGTGTCCTTGGGAGCATGATGCGGACTCCCAGTGTTTATCTTTCTTTCGGCTGATTAGACAGGCTATGCGGAATGGTGTCTATCAGATGGTTCCGAGATGGGTTTATATTGCGTACCAGATCTGGTTATCCCGGAACCATATTGTTTTCACTGAGGAGGCTCCTACCTCTATTCGGGTCATTAGGTCCGCTGTCTCCTCAGCTGCTGAGTATACTCTCCATCAGAGTTCTCTGGATTCTGCTTGCCCTGGCCACTGGGACTCCCATGCTACTTCGGTAGCGCACCGGCGCACGGTCTTTGTTTCTTGGGAGCCCCCACCCCTAGGGTTTATTAAAATCAACTTTGATGGGAGTGTTCGCGGTAGACACGCGGGTTCAGCTTTTGTGATCAGAGGGTCGGACGGAATGATGATTGCGGCTGGCGGATTTGGTTTGCTTGACTCTACTGTTCCCTATGCTGAACTGTATGCGGCATGGGCTGGTATATCTTATGCCTTTCGGACCCTGGGCGTCCAAAGCTTATTATTGAAGGTGATTCTGCTACAGTTATTAGCTGGATCCATCAGAATTCCACTGACTATCGGTTGTCCATCCCCATGATCAGTGATATCAGATCTCTTCTTCCAGGAGCAGCGTGTGTCCAGATTCGGCATATCTACAGGGAAGCCAATGGAGCTGCGGATTGGATTGCTGCCCGAGTGGCTTATCACTCTGGCTTTTGGAGCTGGCAGCGGGGTGACCCTTGCCCTACTATTCTAGGCCAGATATTGTATTCTGATATTTCGGGTTTGACTCACCCTAGACTGGTGTGATCACCCGTTTGTACCAAAAAAAAAAAAAAAAAATAGGGCTGATTTCAGAAGTTTCACACCCCCATAGCCCATTTATCCATCCAATCCACTTCCAGATTAGGTTTGAAAAAATCTTCATTTTCTTCTATTCTTTCGCTCTATATTAAATCTAGTTGAGTAAAAATAAAAAAAATTATGTTGAGAAGATTAGGCATAATAAAGTAAAGTAGACAAGCTGCTTCAACCTTCTTGCAAACCAATTCAGTAAAGAATTTATTGCGCCATCTTTACCAAAAGGATATGTAAGACGCTAGCACCCGATAATCTGTCCATTGAGTTTTATCTGTGCATGGACATCCGTAAAAGCTGAACATATGCATGGCTTTAATTCGAGACATGATGATCCAGTTATAGATTTCAATTTAACAAGATAAAAAAATTATATTTAAATTTTTTGCCATATTATATTTGATTCTCGATTGTGCCATTACTAAGTAAATAGGTTTTAAATATGATTTAAAACTTATTTACTTAATTTTTTTAAAAAAATTAAATTTATTTTTTTTGTTGCATGTGACTGATAGTCACATAATCCATCAATAAGATCCTTCAATATTATTACACATATTTTATTAATTATATAATTATTGTACAAAAATATAACTTATTATTATTTAATATGTTAATGTACTAGTGATTATTAATGATTGCAAAATACATATTATTAGTAGTATTTCCTTAAAAAAAAAGGTAAAATAAAAGAGGGTGCAAATAGGTGAATGTGAAAGGGTATATAGCCAGCAAAATAAGCCGTCAATAAATGAAACACCGAGAGTTGTAGAACTTCTTAGAACCCGATTTTATTTAATAGCGTGACAAAGAATCTAATTTGTTTGGACCTATTCACGAGCTAGGGCAAACAAAGATTACCCTTTATTCATGGGTTAATATAAGTTAGTTGGGCTTAGACTTGAGCCAACCTTTGAGCTTATGGAAAACACTTTGTACACCGCCTCCGGTGCAGCAAGGCCTACGTGGGCTGCACCGCCTCTTCCGATTGGTCCACATGGCTTCCATGTGGCCTGACACGATGGGATAGAATAGCAGGAGGATAATGTTACTTTTTGATCGTACATCCATTAAAAGTCGTTCAGCCTTTTACCATTGGTGTGAAGACGAAAATGCCCTTTCCCTCCAGCCTACTTCAACCCGCCATCTTATTTGGATTTTGCTGATAAAAAATCGTAAGGTTCTGGGGTGTTGTGGGTCTTGAGCTAGGGTGTCGTGGGTCTTAAACTAGGGTATCGTGGGTCTTGAACTAGGGGTGTTGCGGGTCTTGAACTAGGGGTGTCGTGGGTCTTAAACTAGCGGTGTCGTGGGTCTTGAACTGGGGTGTCATGGGTCTTGAACTGGGGTGTCGTGGGTCTTGAACTACGGGTGTCATGGGTCTTGAACTGAGGGTATCGTGGGTCTTGAACTGGGGTATCGTGGGTCTTGAACTGGGGTGTCGTGGGTCTTGAACTGGGGGTGTCGTGGGTCTTGAACTGGGGTGTCGTGGGTCTTGAACTAGGGGTGTCATGGGTCTTGAACTGGGGTGTCGTGGGTCTTTAACTGGGGGTGTCGTGGGTCTTGAACTGGGGTATCGTGGGTCTTGAACTGGGGTATCATGGGTCTAGAACTAGGGGTGTCATGGGTCTTGAACTAGGGGTGTCATGGGTCTTGAACTGAGGATGTCGTGGGTCTTGAATTGGGGGTGTCATGGGTCTTGAACTGGGATGTCGTGGATCTTAAACTAGGGTGTCGTGGGTCTTGAGCGAAAGAAGTTTTGCGTTGCAGCGAAAGAATCCGCTAGGACTTTACGTGGGAGAATCCGTTGGAAGGCTGCATGAGAAGGGAGAAGATTCGGCGTTCTTGACGGTCCAAACGCTCGCGCTTTCTCCATCACACGGGAGAAAACTCGTTGCAGGAAGATTCCATCTCGACGATGGGATGGGAAGGAGACGCGTGAGATCTTTCTCACGGAAAGGCGTCACGTAGAGGGTTGCTTCCGCTTCCTCACCTCTTCTACCCGTGTCCACTGTGTTCCTGACTGTTCTCATTACCAGTCCAGAAACGGTCTCTCTGTGAGCAAGATGAAAGGGTTCGCAGTGGCAATTGTTAAATCTTCCGTGATGTTCTGCTGAGAGCCCATTCCCAGCAACTGGCTTGCAGGGATCGATGAGAAGCTCTTGTAGGCTATCTTATGTTTGAACTAACTATAAGTCTCAGCAGGCGGAGGCCCCTCTAACGTTTTATATAAAAAAATTAATTAGAGCCAAAGTTAGACTAAAAAAGAAGAGAAAAAATGGAACAAAGAATAAAACTGGGTCTTGAACTAGGGGTGTCATGGGTCTTGAACTGGGGGTGTCGTGGGTCTTGAACTAGGGGTGTCATGGGTCTTGAACTTGGGGTATCGTGGGTCTTGAACTGGGGTGTCGTGGGTCTTGAACTAGGGTGTCGTGGGTCTTGAACTGAGGGTGTCGTGGGTCTTGAACTGGGATATCGTGGGTCTTGAACTAGGGGTGTCATGGGTCTTGAACTGGGGGTGTCGTGGGTCTTGAACTGGGGTGTCGTGGGTCTTGAACTAGGGGTGTCATGGGTCTTGAACTGGGGGTGTTGTGGGTCTTGAACTGGGGTGTCGTGGGTCTTGAACTAGGGTGTCGTGGGTCTTGAACTAGGGGTGTCATGGGTCTTGAACTGGGGGTGTCGTGGGTCTTGAACTGGGGTGTCGTGGGTCTTGAACTAGGGGTGTCATGGGTCTTGAATTGAGGGTGTCATGGGTCTTGAACTGGGGTGTCGTGGGTCTTGAACTAGGGGTGTCATGGGTCTTGAACTGGGGGTGTCGTGGGTCTTGAACTGGGGTGTCGTGGGTCTTGAACTAGGGTGTCGTGAGTCTTGAACTAGGGGTGTCATGGGTCTTGAACTGGAGGTGTCGTGGGTCTTGAACTGGGGTGTCGTGGGTCTTGAACTAGGGTATCGTGGGTCTTGAGCAAAAGAAGTTTTGCGTTGCAGCGAAAGAATCCGCTAGGACTTTACGTGGGAGAATCCGTTGGAAGGCTGCATGAGAAGGGAGAAGATTCGGCGTTCTTGACGGTCCAAACGCTCGCGCTTTCTCCATCACACGGGAGAAAACTCGTTGCAGGAAGATTCCATCTCGACGATGGGATGGGAAGGAGACGCGTGAGATCTTTCTCACGGAAAGGCGTCACGTAGAGGGTTGCTTCCGCTTCCTCACCTCTTCTACCAGTGTCCACTGTGTTCCTGACTGTTCTCATTACCAGTCCAGAAACGGTCTCTCTGTGAGCAAGATGAAAGGGTTCGCAGTGGCAATTGTTAAATCTTCCGTGATGTTCTGCTGAGAGCCCATTCCCAGCAACTGGCTTGCAGGGATCGATGAGAAGCTCTTGTAGGCTATCTTATGTTTGAACTATAAGTCTCAGCAGGCGGAGGCCCCTCTAACGTTTTATATAAAAAAATTAATTAGAGCCAAAGTTAGACTAAAAAAGAAGAGAAAAAATGGAACAAAGAATAAAACTGGGACTCCTTCCATTAAGGAGCCTAAATAATCAAATTTTATATCTTTATTCTGTATACCCATATATATTAATCACTCAGATGACCTTTGACGTCCTTCTCCGCACCTTCACGTGAAGAAGAGGTGAGGAAGCGGAAGCAACCCTCTACGTGACGCCTTTCCGTGAGAAAGATCTCACGCGTCTCCTTCCCATCCCATCGTCGAGAGTTTTCTCCCGTGTGATGGAGAAAGCGCGAGCGTTTGGACCGTCAAGAACGCCGAATCTTCTCCCTTCTCATGCAGCCTTCCAACGGATTCTCCCACGTAAAGTCCTAGCGGATTCTTTCGCTGCAACGCAAAACTTCTTTCGCTCAAGACCTACGACACCCTAGTTTAAGATCCATGACATTCCAGTTCAAGACCCATGACACTCCCAGTTTAAGACCCACGACACCCCCAGTTCAAGACCCATGACACCCCTAGTTCAAGACCCACGACACCCCCAGTTCAAGACCCATGATACCCCTAGTTCAAGACCCACGACACCCCAGTTCAAGACCCACGACACCCCCAGTTCAAGACCCATGACACCCCTAGTTCAAGACCCACGACACCCCAGTTCAAGACCCACGACACCCCCAGTTCATGACCCATGACACCCCTAGTTCAAGACCCACGACACCCCAGGTAATGACACCCCTAGTTCAAGACCCACGACACCCTAGTTCAAGACCCACGACACCCCCAGTTCAAGACCCATGACACCCCTAGTTCAAGACCCACGATACCCCAGTTCAAGACCCACGACACCCCAGTTCAAGACCCACGACACCCCAGTTCAAGACCCATGACACCCCTAGTTCAAGACCCACGGCACCCCAGTTCAAGACCCACGACACCCCCAGTTCAAGACCCATGACACCCCCAGTTTAAGACCCACGATACCCTAGTTCAAGACCCACGACACCGCTAGTTTAAGACCCACGACACCCCTAGTTCAAGTCCCGCAACACCCCTAGTTCAAGACCCGCGACACCCTAGTTTAAGACCCACGACACCCCCAGTTCAAGACCTATGATACCCCCAGTTCAAGACCCACGACACCCTAGCTCAAGACCCACAACACCCCAGAACCTTACGATTTTTTTCAGCAAAATCCAAATAAGATGGCGGGTTGAAGTAGGCTGGAGGGAAAGGGCATTTTCGTCTTCACACCAATGGTAAAAGGCTGAACGACTTTTAATGGATGTACGATCAAAAAGTAACATTATTCTCCTGCTATTTTGTTCCATCGTGTCAGGCCACATGGGAGCCACGTGGACCAATCGAAAGAGACGGTGCAGTCCACATAGACCTTGCTGCACCGGGGGCGGTGTACAAAGTGTTTTCCTTGAGCTTATTTTTAAGGCACAAGCTTAGCCCCGGATTATGGGCTTTATGGGCCTAATGCTTCTCGGCCATATTTTTTATTTAGAAAACTAAAAAATATTTAAAATAATTTAACAAGAATTTAAAAATAAATTTGAGGTTTAATCCACAATCCAAGTCTAGCAAAATCAAGTAATGGTCCTAAAGGAATGAAATCAATTTGGTTGATCAATTAGTGCCATAGATTAGATCAATTGCTAAAGGCAAGTTGATTAAGCCAGCATCAGATTCAATACCCAATGAATTCAAAGAGTTAAGATTTGTAGTGAAAATAAAAAGCAAGGATTAATAGAGAAAAGAAGAAGATAATTGAAACAAAATGAATAATGTTATGATTAATCATAAGCTAGTTTTGTCTACGTTCGATTATAGCCAAATTTAGATTTAACTTTTTTTATTTATTTTTAAATTCGCTATAGATTTCAAATGTGAAAAAGATAAAAAATATAGGATGGTTTAGGAACTTATATGGATTTAAGAATGAAAAGTTCCATCGAATCAAAGACTTAATTATATTTAAATATAGCTAAATTTAAACCAATTAATTAAATAGTAATTAAAAATGATATGCATAGAAGCCTTTAAGTTGGAATAGAAATATTTACATTAGAGCACTTTATATTTCAACCCTTATAATGCTTTAACTTTATCTAGAAAAATGTTTGGTATCATTATACTTCGGAGCAGCTACTGAAATGCATCAGGAGAGACTTCATATTATTTATTTTCTTATATTATACATATATTCAAACTGATCATCAACTACGCCTATGATCAATTCCTATAATTCTCATAATATTTAGTGTTAACCGTCTATTCTTATAAAATGCCATGCATATATGGTACCTTTTAGGTGTAAAAGGGGGACTCGATAAAGATCAAATATGGTTTAAATTGGATTAAGATTTATGTTCCAAATTATTACCATGATTTACAAGTTTCAATTTAGTTCTTATCATCCATTCATGGTTTAAACTAATAAATATTACAACGTTGGCAATAACTATTGTAACATTCAAGCCTCCTTACAATCATATTGCATAAATAATAACAAGCAAAAACACAATGACTATTATTGTTGCTGCGGAAATCCGTTCTTCGATTCGGTGCGCTTCTGTCTCATGATTCGGACGCCGATCTTGCTGCTTCAAGATGAATCCTGCAAGATAGTCCGCACGCAGGGGGTGCTGTGGGGGTTGCCCTCTACGGAGGACCTTACGAGGCCCAAGTCAGTAGAAATTCACAGCAAGCAGATATGTGAAGAAGACTCTCACAGAGGAGTTCCCTTTTTTGGCTAGAGCTCCGAGCTCAGGGGGAAAGCTTCAATGGAGAGGAGCTTCAATGGAGAATGAGAGCCAGTATAAGAATTGTGTAAAGAATGGGCGTAGAATGGCAGTACCTGAGAGGCTTAAGGGTAGTGGTATTTATAGGCGATCACCTGATTCCTTGGACGTGCTCTGGATGAGATATGAAAATGGTTAGGATTCGAATCAAGTTTGTTATGAGGCCAACGAGATCCATATCTTGTCAGTTAGAGGATCGACGGCTGGGAAAGCTAGTTGGTGCCATGAGGTTTAATGATCACATGGACCTAGGCCACTCTTACGGGTCCTAGGCCATCTCTGGGCATGATTCACCGCCTGGATCTTATTCAGTTATAGTTGATTCGAATTCTTAGGCGACGGATTCCGCAGAAGTATTTTGAACGATGTGGTTCGGTCATCATGGCTCCGCTGAAGTAGGTGCCGAGGCACAAAGGGCCAACCGTGGCAGCCATAAATGCCTTAATGCATGGAAGAAAAAAGCCTTTATGAGGCCATAAATGCCTTGATACAAAAGACATAGCGTGGTTGTGGAGGCCGAGGTATGTTGGGCGAGGTACGCGTATGAAGCTGGCCGAGACTTTTCATCTAGAAAAATCGTCTGTAAATTGCTATCTTAAGAAGAGGCCGTTCAAAAATTGTTGTCTTTATTGCCCATAAAGTCAACTGGCCCCATCAAATGTAATGATAATTTTGCCCCTCACCAATTATAACAAGAGATTCAGTATCATAATGAGCATAAATAAGTATTGCTGTTTAGCATCCGCGCATGACCTTAATAACATAATATATTTTTTCTTTTCTTTTTTCAAAAAATTCACCCAATGGGAAAGGTTCATAGTACATTAAAGCTATTTTATTGTAAAGAGTTGGACAATAAAATGTTACATGTTACAAAAACTATTTAACTATCTTGGCAGGACAAATAACATATAGCATAATTGCTACAATGATTTATAACAGTTTGGTTATTGGATTCGTGTTGGAAATTGCTTTTTAACAATTTGCCTTAAGGCTTAATTGGTAAATTTTACCAAAAAATTTAAGGAATGAAAAAAATTAAAAAATCACATATTATACGGTAGTCTGAGAGTATAGGGAAAAAAAAAAAATCTGAACATAAAAATTGGTTGAATTCAGAATTGGGCAAATTTTCAGCTGACCCCTGCCCAAAAGACCCAAAATCAAAAACATTTTCAGATTTTTGGACCTTTTTTGCAGTCCATGCACTTATGAGGATGGCACCGTTTGATTTGTCTTGATTCAATCCATTGCAGATCAGATTAAGTTATTTGTCAATAAAATTATTAGTTTTGGCTTTGAATTTTCAACTCCATTTATTTAATATGCAGGTTGAGCTCAAATTTTTGATATAATTTTAATTTTGATCCAATCCATTTGATCCGATCCGATTGCCACACGGGTCCGGGTCGGATCTGCGAAGATTTGAATATTCCCGTCGAAAGAGCGCCGGCCCGGGTTCGGATGCTTTCGCTTATGCGTTCTCACGTGTGAAGCACGTGCGTACGTAGGCCGGTCTATATACTCCGTCGCAGCCAGTAACCTAACCCGCGTGTTCAACTCGGTCCGCGCTTCCCACCTCATCTTGGCTTCTTCCCCTCGAAAAAAACCCTAATTCGCCAGGGATTGGATTTCCTGTCATCTTTCTTTGCCTCGAGAGAACTCGTTATTGGGATCTATGGGAAAGAGGAAGGAGCGCCGTCTCGCGGCCATGATGGCAACGAGTCGGAGGGTAAAGCTCGATCTTTGCGCGGAACCCTCTGGTATTGTCCGATTACCTCCCCTGTTGTTGGATCTTTGTTTTCCGCAGGATTTCGGGGTTTCCTTTTGTTTTTGTTTTTTTTTAAATATATATTTTATGTGGTGGGATTCAAGTCGTTGATTTGCTGGCAAATTTGGATTTTGGTTAAATTTTAGTTGCGTTCGGTTCTACGAGATCGATGCTTTTGGCGATTGTTGACTATGAATCTCAAAAAAGAGGGATTTTTGTTACAATTCTCATCCAATTAACCTTTTTCCACCGTTTGGTTATCTCACGAGTCGCATTTCCTTATTTAAACAATCTTTATTATTATCTTGTTGAGAGGGAAAAAAGTTTCCTGGCTTCAGAAACTCGTGTTAATCAACATCGTGAAAAGTCTTTTTTTCCCTCTTTCTGATATGTCTGAAGGTATCTAGCCTTCTAGTTTTACTGCGTGATGGTTCGACAAAATTCTAGCACGATAGTGGGAATAAATAAATAAATTGAAAAGGAAATTCAAAATTTTCTTTTTCATTTTTTTTAAAAACACTCTCAGATACCAAGTGGTTTCCACTTTGTTCTAGATTCCTTCTTTAAAGGCAGTGTAAGGTTGGTAATTTTGAACTCAGTAACGTAGCAAGCAAACAATAGTGATTGCTTGTGTTGAGATTTTTTTTAATAATAGTAACTTATCAAATCTGACAAGAGAAATGATTTGGCTATAATCATAAGTTTATTCTGTTTATAATAATTTGAGCTTCACGAAACCTAGCCTAATGAAACAATTGGCTCTGATTCTGTTATGGGGGCTTGGGATTCTGTGTGCCCAAGAAGTGATCATAATGTCGTTGTTTAAGAATCCAGAAGATCCGTTTAATTGTTTGTATAACTACTTCATGCGTGCCATGCCAACACTGTAAAGTTTTGATTCCTTTATCTGATGAGGTGGAACAAAGTTGGTCCAAGACAACAGCATATGATGCATATATGCAAACATTCTGTTGTATATCTGAATATAGGTCCCAAAAGATTACCCATTACTTTACCAATTTTTATTGTTATCTGTGTGCAAATGCACATGAAGTGGAAGAAAAGGGAGTAGAAGTGAGAAAAACCACATGAAGTGGAAGAAAAGGGAGTAGAAGTGAGAAAAACATTAGCTCGAATGCTTGCAAAAGTTGGTCTTTTACAATAATTCAGCGGGATGAAGTGTTATGTAACAACTGCAAGAGTGAGTTTGAGGCAATTTGCAAAGCAGATAAAGTATCTTGGTAGAAGTTTCTGCTACTAAAATATCAAGCATGCAGTAATTCAGGAGGTTGCTCGTCAGGGGACTGCTGTTGTAATTACTTGGCAATTCATATACCTTATAATATCTGGACAAATTTTCACTAGATAATCAAATCTTCATATATACATATTTATGTATGTATGTATGTATGTTTATGCTTGGTTCAGTTCTCGATTCATAAGGAAATGAGAAAAAAAGAAATGCATGAAGCGCAAATAGGAAGGAATTTGTTATTATTATCAGTTGAAAGAAGAAAGAATTAGATGAATTCACTGGCACCCATCCTTTTCATGTTTATCGGAACCAGTACGTGTTTATATGTATGTTGCATGCACACATGCATGCATGCATGTATGCAGGAGCATATAAACATAGGCTTACATAGATACCCAGACATGCATATATAAGCTCATATTGTAAATGTATAATATACATAGATAATATGTATATGCATAGCTGTAATATTTGCTTGCTTGTAATGTTCAAATGTATGTTCTTGTAATTTCTTACCATAAACAATACATGGATGCTATGAAGAGAGCATGATACATCAAATTGGAGGGAAGTTTCACATTCTATTAACAAGGGAGAAACTTAAGGTGTCAAAAAATTTGACTGCAAAAATTCTTCCATTCAAACCTTAGACCTAGGCTTAGCCAAAAACAATATTTTATCTTACTAATATTCTTTCAGTTACAATAATAACAACAATAGCAACAGCACTATCACCACCTTAATCTCAAACTTGTTAGGATCGATTGTATGAATCATATTTTCTGTAAGATATAAAGATTTTAAATCTTTCTTCATTACTTCTTTTCATATAACTTTAGGTCTTCTTTTACCTCTTTTTTCTTCTATATGTATCAAATATTTCTTTTGCAATGGGGCATCGTTAGGAGTACATTGCAAACGTTCAAACCATTTAAGTTGTTCTTTCTTTAATTTTGTTCTTGATTGGTTAGTATAAATTTTCAAAGAATAATATATTTTGAAATAGTGCTTTTGATTATTTACATTTACTGCATATTCATGAAGTCATGCTTAAATTTTAATTTATTGAAATAGTACAAATTTTGATAATATAAGCGAAGAAGTGGACTAAAGAATAATTGAATGTAATGTGGAATAAAGAATGATTGAATGCTTTTGTACTAAATCCAATGACTGGATTTTGCTTGGGATATCTGTTAGGTCCTTGTGTAGAGTCGCCTGGGCATGATCGGCATATAAGGATTCTAACAGCTAGGTAAGATAATTTGGATAAGGTTTGATAGTTATGGTGCCTTTTTGCTTCGGATTCTATTTGCTTTAACTAGTACTTGATATAACCAACCCAAAGTACATGGAACAAAGCTTGGTGGTTATGGTTGTGGTTATGACCTTGATTAGCCTTATTATTCAAGTGCTGAGGTATGCTAGCTCTGGCTCTATTCAGTCCATGCGAGTGCTTTTATGAAGTAAAAAAATTTAATTTTGTGATCCTCCCAGCTAAATTTTTCTTTTATGTTAACAAATGAGTTGTTTGGCCAGTCTTTCTTATGCTAAAACATCCCTTTGTGGATTGCTGAGTTATATGTATGATGTACTGACGCTAGTTCTCTTTTAATTATAGGAGAGATGGTGGGAAGTTCTTTACATGATGAAGGAGGGGAACTAGATAAGGACCACCAAGCTGGGGTCCCGAATTCACCATCTTCTTCAGGTGGGTTTCATCAATTTCTTTGAAAGGACTATGTAGAGAAGATATGCCTTCACAGCATATTTTTGGTGGAATTTTCGAAATATTGTACAAGCTTGTTGTATGCACCAAGTATCCAGTTATGTAGGGTGGCTGAGGTCTGAGGAACATTCAGTACTCATTTCAGATCAGGCTGCCATTGAGAAAATTGAATGACTCCCAACCTGTTATTATCTTTTGGCAGCATCTAGGCGTGGAGATTTCGGGAGGAAAATATTGCCTTCTCGGTTCGTATGTCTCTAGCTTTATTTGGTTTCTACCTCCTGACATGATTTTTGTTCATGATTGCCAGGTGGATGTGATCAATTCTGTATTCATTTAACTGAAAATTAAAAGCTTATAAAGCTTACGTTCCTTTATATTTGACCATTGCTGAATTGAAAATTATATGTATATTTCTTTTCTCATAGCTAAAGTGGTTGCTCTGAGCAGCCTTTATTGGTTTTTGAGATATTTTACAAGTAAATTCATTTCCTCAGGTCAGAAACAGGAGAATCCCTTATTGTTGCTTGGACAGTATAGTGATGATGAACTGGATGAGGAAGCAAGTAAACAGCCAAATCATGCTGTTGAGGAGAGTTCAGTTAATCTGGATGGCCAGGTGATTTTTGGCCTGTAAATTTTTTTTACCTTATGTAATATGTGTTCTACTTGAGTCAGCTTTGATGGAATTGTTGAGATCATATATCTTATTTTTGTCCTTAAGCTTATATATAAAATTCACATGTATCTTTTTGTTGCTTGAGCAAGCACTACCAAATAAATAACAAATAGCTATGTGAAAAGCCGTTATAGCCATCATGTGCGACGTGTTATCATGATATTGCTTCTAGCACATAGTAATACCTGATTGCTATGCAATTTAAAATCAATAATTTACACAATCAAGTTTTAATATAGAATAATGTGGGGTTTGCTTAGGTATGTCTTTTTTGGATTCTGGTTAGCCTCCATTTCCCTTCAAACTACTTTTATCTGGCCTCTGTCAGATATACGTCCAATAGGTTTCATAGGTCATCAAAATTTCATGCCATCAAGATTCTCAAGGAGAGAAATGTTACTCATTAATTTGACCATTCTTTTAGCATAAAACATAGTTTTTTCCTCAAGCATTACTTTGCATTTGATAACGGGTAGTGGCAGAATGTTTAGTTCAGCAACATAAAATTTTCTAGAGTAGATACAGTTTCTGTTTCCAACTGTTTGATATTTTATGACATCTTATGTGAAAAAAATACTTCATGAACCCTAAAGGTGTTTTCCTGTGGTGTTGCCATGTGATATCTGTTTTGGATCATTTAGTGCTTAAATTCCTACTGTGACTTGTTTGTTCATGTATCATTTTGCATATTCTTTGGGTATTTTCAACAACCTGTCAAGATTTTCTTGTTAGTTTCTTGTAATTTTAATCTTTCAGCTAGTGGATCATAGAGATATTTTTTTATGGTTTTTGCAGCAATAATTGTGAGGATTTAGGTCCTGTCAAATCTTTCATATGTTGGTATTTTCACTGGGACTTCTTCATCTGCCCACTAATCATAAAATATTGATATTGCCAGGTTCAGGAAAGTGCAGATGCTGGTGGGGATACAGGAAACAACACAGAGGAAAACACGACTGCTGGTAATGTTAAACAAGACTCAGATCAATTAGATCCCATCAACAATGTGGATGGCTATGATGCAAAAGAAAGTGAGACTGCTATTGTGGCTACTCAATACAATGAATCCGATTCTGCAACTAAAACTGATCCTGATGCTCCTGGAATGCAAATTATTGGTGATATGACTGGTGGCTGGAAGGTGGTAATGCATGAGCAGAGCAATCAGTGTTATTACTGGAATACTGTGACTGGGGAAACTTCATGGGAGATACCTAATGAGTTGGCTTTAGGAGCAGGAACAAACAGCAAGGAAACTTCAGCAATTGATGGAAAAATAGATTTCGATGTCCCTTCTCATGCTCATTCTGACACCCAATTGGCATCATATTCAAATGTTTTGATTGCTGATGGGCATGGCGGCGATGATTCAATCTCCAGAAGCATGGAAACCTATGAAGGTGTGGAGGTGGGAGCAAATGGAGAGATTGTACGTGCAACTTATGATGTAAATCAGGGTTTAACACATTATAACACTTCTTTTGGTGGTATATCTTGTGAGGAATCATCTGCACTGTCTGCTCTTGGTTCATCGCAACAATCAGCTCTCCTCCTTTCAGAGCATATGACTAATGCAGGGGAAGAATGTCCTACATTGAGTGATGAAGTTAAGCTTATGACAAGACCTACTGGATGTTACGAAACAGCAGATATTCATTCTGTTCAGCTTGTGAAATATGGTGAAAATTTGTTGCAGAGATTGAAGGCATTAGAAGGGTATTTGCTTCTCTCTAATTTCTTTCTATATCTTTATTTCTTTTCCAATTGTCTTTTTTTTTTAAAACATGTGTTTCCAAATAAATGGTCATTTTCTTGTATCTGAAAGGCATCATGGTTTTAGGTCCCAGAGTTGTCTTGAACTTCAGTGGATTGCAAAGGAGATTGAGGTAAGAATATCTGATTGCCAAGCACTATCATCATATGGAACATCTCTGCTTCCATTCTGGTGGCACACAGAAACACAGCTCAAACACCTTGAATCTACTATTGTCAAAGGGGAATCTTCATGTCTTGTTCAGTCTAAACACTACAGCAAAGTGGAGACAGAGCAAAATCCTTCCTGGAGGGAAGAACACTCTCTGCTACATCATGTAGAAACAGGACCTGATGTGGTTGAAAAGAACAGTGCATCTGGTAATGCTGAGAATAATTGCTCTTCACTTAGCAATGATATGGTGAAAGTGCAGAGCGAAGCCAGCAATCGCATGCCTGAGACTGAAAGCGTCAACACTATAGGGCTTTCTTCTTGTTCAGTTAACCAGGGCATGGAAAGCGAGAAGGAAGCAGTGGTTTTGCTGCCCAAAGTCGAGTCACACGCTGAAGATGTGGACATGGATGTGGAAATGGAGGTTGATGAAGAAACTGTTGCAAGCCATACTGTTGCTGAGGATTTATCAAGTGCAGAATGTCCTGCTCCAACAGAACAAATAATTCAATCAAATTTGTCATTGTTAGAGTGCCCTGCTGTTCCATTAGATGAGTCTAGCATTCCACCTCCTCCAGATGAAGAATGGATTCCACCCCCACCTCCTGATAGTGAACCAGTTCCTCCACCTCCACCTGAAGAGCCACCTGTACCTGCTCCTGCTCCATTTCCTCCAACTTATGATAATACCTTGCCTCCTTACCAGGATCAGTATAACTTGGCATACACTCTTCCAACATATGATTATTATGCCCCTGTCGCAAGTGAAGTTACAAATGCTAATTATTATGCACAAGCTGATGGAACTCATATCCCTGAACCTCAGCAACAATTGTATTATGAACCAGCAGTTGCAAGTGCTTTTCCTGAAGTGGCTGCAGATGTTAATCCTGCAGAACCTATAGCATACTATGACCTTTCAAGTGGTGGTGTTCCTCATGCACCTGTAGTCGGTAGCACAGCATCTGGGTTTTATGTTGAATCTGCACCTGTCAGTTATCATAGTGCTGTTACCACATCTAATCGGGCAAGATCTGTTGAGTTTGCCATGGATTCTGAAAGGACTTCCTTACCCCAGGTGAAGCCTGCATCCGACATGCCTGCAGTTGCCAGCAAGACTGAGACAGCTAGTGTGCAAGCAGCTTCCATTGCATCCATGGTCCAAGCTGCAGAAACTGCTTTGGCAAACGGAAGTGCCACGACTGCACCATCTTCAATTTCCCAAAAGAACCAATCCAAAGGTTAGAGTCCCTAAGAATTAATATTATTATTATTTAATATACACATGCATGTGTACGCACAGTGGTTATGCGCACATGCTTATGCTTTTATATTCAGTAAAAAGTTTTATATGGATTTTCGATGTATCAAAATGCATACTTGATTGAATAAGAAAAGGAATTCCAATTTAAAGCATCATTAAAAAAGCCATAAAAAATAGTTTTATTTCAAAATTGCAGCCGAATAATATAATGATTGTTATTATATGTTAGGACAACTAAATGGCATTATAAAACAGTCATAATTACCATTTTTGAGTTTTTTTTGAACTGTTTAGAAGATGTTGTAGTTCTACACTAAAAGCTGTGTAAATATATAGTGCTGTTAACATGAATTAAGTCTCCCTCCGTTTATGAGGCTCTCTGCAAACTGATAACTATTTCCATCTTATGTTAAAATACCCCACTCAGTTTGGTTCTCATTCTAAGGCTTTGTTTGGGTTGTGAATAATATTATCCAAGTGGAATGAATGTGATAGAGAAAATGGAGGGGTAAATAATGTATTCTAACACTTTGAATCGATTCATCTCATGTGAGTCATATGAATTAGTGAAATGTTTTTTTATGAAATGCCCTTTTTGCTTTTTATTGATTTGCTTTTCTTTGGAGCAGAGATTGTTGTTTTGTCGGAAAAGCAATGTTTCAGTTATTTAGGATTATCACTGAACCAGATAGGGCCTAAGGGAGAGAGATAATTGAAATGTACCTTGCAAAATTAGGAGTGCATTTAAAAAAGGGATTGTGGATCACAGTTGTCCATGCTACCACTCTCATTCATTGCATGTGATGGACTCTAGTATATTTTATGATCTCACCAGATTGCTGTCATCACTCATTTTTTTCTAATAGCTGGTGTCAATTATTAACATACCTTGACAGCTTATTCTGCAGAAGTGTCCATTAGAAAAATTATAATATCACTTTTTCCAGTTAATGATAAACAGAGAAACTGAGTAATGGTTGGACATTGAAGGGCTGGGGAGCCTGATTAGAAAAGTTAGTGTTTTCACCTTGTTAGGATAATGAGGACGTTGCTTTATCAGTGAGGAAATTGATTAGGATAGGAATTGAATAAAAGAAGGAATGGGGAGGAATTGGGATGGTATGAAGGCTTCAATGGTCCTGAGATAAAGTGCGAATATAAAGATTAAATGAGATGCAGCAGGAATGCTTGAATTGGTGTTGGATGGTTGAGAGAGGAGTGTTACATATGGATATGCAACGCACTGCTGCTTGATGTCTGAGGCAGTTGTTTTAGATGGGAGGATTCCTAGAGGTTTGGTGTGATAAATGTCAAATGCCATCATATGATCAGGTATTATCTAATAGGACGGTAGAAGCAAGCAGAGAAAAAGGTTTCTTGGGCTATTAAGAGCATTCAAAGTTACGAATTTTTCTGCATCAAAGAGATATGGGCACTTCTATTATAATAGTGTTACCGGACATGCACTCACCTTTGTATGGATGGGTGGCTGTGCTTGCATGCGAGTGCTGATATTTGTGCAGGCATGTGTTCATGCATGTCTTTTTTCTAGAAGTATTTTTCTTTTGGTACTGTATTCTGCTATTTCTCTGCTAAATGATCTATTTTCTTATTTTACCAGTCGTGCGTGGCAAGAAGCGCACAGCAGCAGTTTCTCTGACTTTGAGGTCCAACAGGAAGGTTTCTAGTTTGGTGGATAAGGTATGCTAAACATCTTATGTACTTATTCCCTGCATGTGTGTGCATATGCACTTGGCTGAACCTGAACAATATTCTAAATAGTACTTTTATTTTATCAGTGGAAGGCTGCAAAAGAGGAATTACATGGGGAAGAGGATGAGGAACCTGAAAGTGCTTATGAGATCTTGGAAAAAAAGCGTCAGAAGGAAATTGAGGTATTTATGAATGCATTTTATGTTTATTTGTCATATA
Source organism: Calamus simplicifolius (assembly GCA_900491605.1). Classification (NCBI taxonomy): domain Eukaryota; kingdom Viridiplantae; phylum Streptophyta; class Magnoliopsida; order Arecales; family Arecaceae; genus Calamus; species Calamus simplicifolius. Next base: position 1,636,802 of record UESW01003886.1, on the reverse strand, counting down.
ATTTGTTGCTAGCCCTTCTCATCTCCTTTTGGTGTTTACTTTTTTATAAATGCAGGAATGGCGTGCACGCCAGATTGCAAGTGGAGAAGCTCAGGATAATGCTAATTTTCTTCCTTTGGGTGGGGACTGGTACGTTTTATGAGGCCCAAAGTTCAAAACTTTTATTCATGGCTTAATGGTCACGTCTTATAATAATTCTAAGAATTTTGTTTTTCATCTGATGCAGTTATTGTTGAGTGAGCATATATCTTAATATGCTAATACATACATATGTTTTTCATTTGACTGTAATAATTCTAAGAAATATATGTTTTTCACTTGTTTATAAAGTTATTCTATTGAGTGAGTGTGTGTGCAAGTTTGCCTGTGGCTGTGTCACACCAAAAACTAAAATACCATCGTCATGCCCATGCCAGTGAGAACTAGCACGGTCGACTCAGTATGGAGTTGTATCACCCTTGCAGTGCCAGTCATGTGCAGGGGCGTAATGGCCTCTATATTTGTAGAGACTTGTACACCTGATTCAGAGTTGTGTAGCTTGGTACACTGCCTTCCTCTGTTATGCATGATGCATTACCATGTGCTACAGACTAATGTGACACATTAAATCCTTGGACCAGACAGTACAAATGCATGCGATGCTTTGAATTTTGAGTGAATTGTTGGTGTTAGGTGTACATCTCTGCTGTTAGTGGTTTATTTTCTATAGAAGAAAGTGGGAACCCTGTCTAGTTGAACCATGATATAAACAGAGATCCATTGGGGATGCCCGTCAACTTGATTAGACATATAGAAATTTTGTTTTTAGTTTGATGTGAGGATCACGTTTAATATAATCATATGAAAGTGGTAGTATCCTACTTCTCCGAAGGGTGGATACCTTCCTAGAGTATCCACTAGCCATTGTCAATAGCCGATAGTTACTTTAATTCCAACATCCTTTTAACTGAAAGGAAGTTAACTTACACGGGAAATGCCAGATTGCCTCATTGAGAATGTGCATCGACTTTATTTCCTTGTCTTTGGATCTTGGTGAGTGTACATCATTGTGTGTTCATCTTAAGCTCATGAAGGTGAAACAAGCATGAGAATTTGATTTGCATATTTGATTGCACAGGCGTGAACGGGTGAAACGCAGGAGAGCGGCAGCAAAATTTGAAGCAGGCGAAGCACCAAGAGAGGAGGTAGTTGAGAAGGAGAAAAAGCAACCTGATCTAGTGGAACTCTCCAAAGATCTCCCTTCTGGATGGCAGGTTTGCCTAACGGGATATCTACCTTTATTTTTCCTAAATATGGACAGCCAATTTTCATTACAATTCTTCTTAAGAAATCTTATTTGAGCGACCAGATGCATGTTACCCTGCCACTCATTTTCTTCTCTATTTTTTAATGAAACAAAACTTGCTTAAAAAATGATGCAAATAGACTATTATACTGATGGGTGCATCTCTTGCCCCTTTTTAATTCCTTTTGTACATAAAAAAAATACATTATCAACCTTTTGGCCGAGGTCAACCGTGGTACATGGAAAAACCAGTTTGTTTTCAACATGATTCCATCTATTATGAACTTATAAATAGATGTTTTGAGTTTGGATATGGCATAACATGCATATTTTGAAACACAAGTTGTTGGCTTGAGTCTTAATTCTTAAAGGGGGCATATTTGCAACTGAAAAGATAAATACTTTTTCCTTTTGCTTTATTTCCTTATTTTTTTCTGTTTGATAGGAGGAAGTACATTTGAGCTTATTCTGAATGCTTTGTTTTGCTGCAGGCTTATTGGGATGAATCAACAAAGGAAGTCTACTATGGAAATAGCATCACCTCAGAGACAACCTGGACTCGGCCAACAAGATGAAAATCCATTTCTTAACCATTAGTTTTCCATCTTTGGTTGTAAAGAGTTCGTTTATGATTTTAGCTAGAGATGCTCACTCCATGCATGATGGCACTCAAAGAAGCTTTTTGTCCAGAGGATTGTGTTTCAACAATTGCCTCTTTGTAATACAAATACTGAGTCACATCTCTTGCTATTGGGTGAGTATTTTTTTCCCAATATCATCCCTACTAATTTACTGATGGGTTGTGCTCTTCTTGCCAATATGTTTTTCTTGTATTATTAGCTTGCATGATCGATTGCCTGCTTGATCACCAGCAGTTCCGCAATGCATTGGTTGCTGGTGGTGGATAACTGAACCTCTCCGGTTTGACCGAGTTTGAGACTTCGAGAGGATCTGGACTTTTTCAGGTAGTATCTTTAGGAAATTGTTGTTGCGCTTTGAGTTAATCTTTGCTTGTCAACCTGTACGCATGATAAGAGGTGACTTAATCCCACCTGACTCGTTTTCACACAACCTATAGCAGGCTTATTCAAATCGTTGTGATTATTTTAACTTACAATCAGTTAGAATTATTAATCAAATCTCTTGGATCTTTCCATTCGAATTTAATGAAGAGTCCGTACATGCGTTCTTTCATAAAGGTTCTCTGCTTTGTTCTTTAAAAGAAATCTATTGGCTGGATTATATAAAATAATGAAAGCATTGAGCTTGGGTACATGATTCCATGAGCTGCGGGGAGTGCTGGCTGATGTATGGCTTGCTTTATTCGCTTTTGGGCTCGGGTTCGTATATCATGATGCAAATTTTGGATTTGCCTGAGGATGTGAAAGTATCTTCTCGTAACTAATGCTACTTTATATCAACATTTATCTCTATTCGTCAAAAGAAACATGTTTCAAAAATAATATGATTTGGATATATCTTGAACATAATAAGGAGATCGTGGGCTTGCCTATGAATTGAAATTTTATATCCAAGTTCTGTGTGTTATGCTGAACTATGTCGAGAACCAGTTTTTTGTTGGATCACTTCATACTTCGCTTGTATTTTAGGGGGCGTTTGGTAAGAGATAATCTATCCAGATTACTGGTAATTTAAAAGGGCCCCATCGGATAACCATTTTGGTATGTCGAGAACCAGTTTTTTGTTGAATCACTTCATACTTCCCTTGTATTTTAGGGGGCGTTTGGTAAGAGGTAATCTATCCAGATTATCGGTAATTTAAAAGGGCCTCATCGAATAACCATTTTGGTACGTATTTTGAATGACAATCTATCTTCTGGATTACCACTGGGTAATGATAGCTATCCACATTATCAGCTAT